>OY757550.1:12731689-12746354 GCA_963584105.1 Alviniconcha strummeri
TATTGAAATTTTCACACACACACACATGACCCATCTACACACACACACACACACACACACACACACACACATGCACAAATATGACCCATCTACACACACATAAACACACACACACATATATATATGTGCATCTGTGCAGACAAATGCAGTCACCCATCTATACACATGACATGATGCACACACACAAAAATGACTGCACATAAATTATGCAACCCTGCAACCGTATGTCCACCCACATGGCAAGTCCATTCCAAGTCTCCTCATTTGGGAAAGATCTTCATGAACACAACCATGGCGAGGAAAGTGATGATGACAAAGAGGAGCATGATCCACACCCACCAAGAACAGGACTGCGTGAAGCCCTCCAGTCGCACGCTCTCTTTCTCCAGTTTGCTGTAGTTGGTGTCTGCCAGCTTGGTGCTCTCTCCAAGTTTCTGGGGACATCAACAATGTGGCAGAAGCCAAGGTTCAAACCAGTAGTTACTCATACTTCAAATGGAGAAGAATACCAGGCAAAATGTAAGTAACTTGGTGTTTTATGCCCAGTCCACCAGTAGTTACACCAGGGCAACCCAGGCAAAAACAAGAAGAAAATGTGCTTGGTGAATAATTATAATAAGACAGTGTTGGGTGAACAGTCATCCATTAACACTAGTAGTAGTTTGTTTCTTATGCATACAGATTTCAAGATAGGCTCCTCTCTCTCTCTCTCTAGTTAACATGATGATTTGTTTTGGAGTTTATTTTTGTTTTGGACTGTTTGCCCAAGAGCTGGATGTAAAAAAATTACAAATCTTGTACTTATTATATTAACCTCTTTACAAACAAATCTGTTCACTCTCTCTCTCTCTCTCTCTTGGCTGAACCTAAACTACAATCCTTGTAAAATAAAGAGTTCAAGTTCGCTCTGTCTCTCTCAGCTGAACCTAAACTATAAATAGTATAATCCTTGTAAAATAAAGAGTTCAAGTTCTCTCTCTCTCTCTCTCAGCTGAACCTAAACTACAATCCTTGTAAAATAAAGAGTTCGAGTTCTCTCTGTCTCTCTGTCACTCTCTCTCTCTTTCTCTCTTAGAGAGAGCATGTGTGCATATATGTTAAAAAAGAAAGAAAAAAGAGTAAAATATGTGTGTGTGTACAAGTGCAAGTGCATTAATACAAAAGGTAGAGCAGCTATTAATTACCCCTCCATCAAAATGATTACAGTAAGTAAGTTTTTTATTTTTTATGCCAGTCAGCCAAAATGATTACAGAAACTGTGTGGACAGACCTTAATGTCATCCCTGACCACCTGACCAGCATTAGTGACATTCTGCTTCAGTGCTCGCGCATGAGCCAGCATCTCTTCAGCAAGTCGTTCCTGCATGCGGTGATGATGCTGCAGGAGACTGTCAATGTCTGAATCATCCCCAGTCCCTCCCTTTGAACCCCGCTGTCGCACCTCCGTCTCTGCAAATAATCACATCATCAGCTTTTAATAACTGCTTTTAGTAGAAGGACATAGTAATTCTTACGAGTCAGACATTGAAGGGAGGCAATTTTGATGTGATATGAGCAGCATTAGTGTCTGCTGGATCTTTATGTATTTATTAATGGATTTTTACCTCAATGTTTGTTGTAGTTGTGGATGTTGTTTTATGACTGGCATAAATGTGTGACTGTAAGCGAGTGTACTTGGCATCACAAAAGGTTCCTGGTGTTGACACTGACACTTGGCAATATAGTTATATTTGTATTGTATGAGAAAAGTTTACAAGTCGGTGCCTTTCTGTTCTACTTAAGAAACCAATTTAATTATTGCATGCCGTTACTAAGCAAGAAACAAAGAGGCAACAACTCCAACCCTCACTCCTTCTTCACCTCACACTTTCTCTTGGGTACGCTTCTTTAAAAAACTTTTGTTTGTTTGGTAAAATGCTATAAACAAAACAAAGGGGAGGACAGAACCGGCACTCCCTTGATGCAGGGGAAGTAAACCACTCTGACATGGCACAGGTACAGCTGTGAGAAGAAGTTCTTTCCCCTTGCTGCAGGGGGGGGGGGGGGGGGGGGGGGTTCTTGTTCCTTTCTGAGAGCACACAGTAACTGCGATGGTCCCATCCATCGTCTTCTAGGGTGTTCCACCATATCTACCTCTACAAAATTCACCAACACCATCTTCATGACTGGAGGCTTATTTGCTCATAAATCTATGTCGTAAATGCATCACAGTGCAAGAAGAATGTCATAAGCAACCTCCGCCAACAACTGCGCAAGACCTGGTCTGTTCTTGGATCCAAGCAGCTCCTGCCGCATGTCATCCTGGCTCTGGACCTTGGCACGTGCCTGCAGCTGGCGGGAAGGGGCACTGCTGGGGGTGGAGGCCACGGGCTGCAGCCGCTCCGTTGCCATCACCTTCTCTGTCCCTGGGGGCTGGAGGAAAGAGTTGAGGGAGGGCTTCAGGATGTATGGGTTTTGTTCTCATGTGCAGTGAGAATGTTTGGTCTGGCAGTAAGGCACTAGGCTGGTAAGCAGAAGGAACTCAGCTCGGTTCCACTTTAGCTCCCCCTTCTCTTCAATTGCTTGTCGTTTCTGGACACTGTCTTGTGACTTTATCCCTCACAATTAATGGAACATTAATGTGGCTCTCATTTGGCTTTTATGTTGCTTAACGTCCACGGAGGCGGGATGACCTATTAGGGACGGGGACAGAGTGGGAAAGGGGCCAGGGTGATTGGCTCGACCGCGGAAACCGCCCGAAAAAGACCGGAGAGACCGTGGACCGCCGCCAGAACAATGGAAGTGTTAAGGCGGTGTCCCCTCGCCATTGCCCAGCGACTTGTGCACTGCGCAATTGCTCTTTCAACTGCTGTGCTGGACAGAGTCACTAAGACAATGTCCGTTGCACCGCTGTTGACGAACAACTTGGACAACTCGAAGCAAAAGACGTCCAACTTGCTCAGCCCAGCTCCACCTCCCTACTCATGATCTCTTCTGGGCAAAAGTGAGGGTCCAGCTCCATCTCCCTCCTCTAAGATCTCTTGATCTTTTGATCTCACCTGGAACCCTGGTGGCTCTCATTGCTGCCCACTTTATATATATGCAGGAGTCATTCTGGTAGTGAGAGTGTAGCGATATATAAATATATATTATACATAGTCTGCAAAAATGTTGACTCAGAAGAACTAGTAGATGGTCCTTCACATTGTCTTAACCAGAATCAAACCAGCTGTTGCTTCTTTCATCAGATCACCAGTACAACATGTTTAAACACTGAACCACAGCCACTGTTACATTTAGCAACAGGAAAACCTCAGGATTTTGGCTGAGTGCAAACACAAACACATTATAGATATATATTAAGAAGACAGAGAAGAAAGGAAAGGAAGAGAAATTATAGGAAGAAGAGTGAGAAAAAAAGTGGATGGATAGCTCTGACATGTGATCTAATCATTCCCTATTTTTGAATGGTTACAAATATGCTTAGATTAGTTGATCACTATTTTAGGTCAAAAAGTATATCTTTGACACATTTCGGCAATATAACAATAGGAAGAAGCATGAACACTCCTAGACTCTGGCAACACACATTCCCTGACTCTCACTTTCAAATAAACGTGAACAAATAGACTTAAGTTTTACAGAATATCAAAAGATCACATATCAGTTATTACTCAATGGGCATAAATATATATATATGTTTTGATTACTTAGTAATGTTTACCTTTAGCTTAAAAAGTATACAAATGAGTTTGACAGACTTTGATCTTTTAATTAAAATACTAAATAACAATAAATCAAATGTCACCATTTTCTCGACTTCAATCAACCCCTTCAACAGCTCCACCTTCTTGTGGTATTCTGTCAGGGTTTCCTGTGATGGGCGACTGAAACAAAACAAAGAAGTATAAATAATCAAACTTTTCTTTTTCAATTCTAAGGGTCAAAAACAACAACAAAAATGAGAGAAAAAAGCAGACTGACAAACTAAGACAGACTCAGAGAGGCAGACTGACAGGAAGACAGACATACACTGATACAGACAAACAGGGAGAGATACATTAATATGGTAGTGACTAATTCATTTACTTTTATGCTAACAGCTACTGATAAAGGGGAGTAGAGAGAGAGACAGAGGTTCATTGATTGTCTGACTGACTGATCATTAACACTCAAGGATAAAGATTTTAGGCTGATTCTTAGTCCTATCATCTGTCCTTGGTTAAAAAAGAAAGATCTATACATCTTTTTTAAAGGGGGGGGGGGGGGGGGGGGGGAGGGGAGGGGGGAAGTGGGGACAAACAGAGAGAAAGATACAGAAACTTGAAAAAAAAAAGATTTGAAACAAGGACAGGAAAATCTATACATCTTTTTTAAAGACAAAACTAAGATTCAACTTGTACATGGGGAACAAAAACAAAAACATCTTTGTTGGGTCTGTATATGACCACTATGTGTGGTAGGGGCGGTGGTATTTTTATGCATGTTTGTGTGTGCTTTGTGTGTGTGTGTGTGTGTGCATGTGTGCGCATGCATGCAGGTGTATGTGTGCATGCATCTGTATATGAGTCCATTACAAAGGAAAAATACAAGTTAACTTTGGACAACTTTCATAACACATTTTCTTAACAGGTTCTAAAAAGCACTCACGTGTGGGCTTTTTTCATGTCTGCCAACTGATCCTGAAGAGCTCCAATGTACTGAAAACAGTGAAAGTGACTTTTGTTTGAAATTATTCATCTCCATTCAGTCAGGAAGCATCTGGTGCACCAAATAACTGAATATCTCCTTTCTGGTCACACACACACACACACACACACACACAAATATTTTTAGGGAAAAACAGCCAGAGAGAGCCATACTGCAGATTTGTGAATTATTCACACAAAATGTCCAAAATTACAGGCAGCTCTTACAAAACTGCATACATAGCTTCCTTTGCATGGGATGACACACCATTTCAGCATCAACTTTACCTGAAATGTTACTTTGTTAGGCCTCTGTGACAAATGTTGACCAGTGGATGAATTATTTGACAGTATTTTGTTCTTTGTTTGCAATTTAGATTTTCACTGTCATCCTTTCAACCTGATCTTCTTCTTCTTCTGTAAAGTGACCAACACTTGGATAACTGGGACTGAAGGGTTCAAGGGTTGGTACTGTTGCCATGTCTTCAGGATGGCTACAGCTGCCATGATGTTAGGAAAGTAGGTACACTTCCTGTAGTCAGTCAGTCTGGCAGTAGGGCACAGGATAGAAAAGCGAAATGAGTTGGTCTATATTTCCCATAATTGGTGATCAGATTCTGATAGAACTTGTAACATTGGAGCATCTGGTGCCTCTGCATCTGTAGTGCACTGCATGGATGGCCAGTCATGTTGTCCACACAAGATGTTTTGCACTATCTGCGCAGGGTCAAATGAGCATGAAGCCAAAGTCATGAGGGCCCCTTATGGAGCAAGCATATATAAGGAGTGGTTCTGTTATAATGATAGCCATCATTGGCTCACTGCATAATTATAAGTATACAATCCAGATCCAGACTCAGCAGGGGTGCTGTTGATGACATTTCATGAGTTTGAGAATGTTGCTGTCACTGACTGACTGAGACTGAAATGTATCAAAGTCAGGATTGTTGAAGTATCAATAGTAACACTGCTTAATATCTGAAAACATTTGTAGGTTGAAAAAATCTGGGTAAAATCCAAGGAGACAGTCGGAAATTCCTGGTCCGTTTAAAAAGTTATTTTGGGTCACAAATATCATCACAATCATTAAATGAGGTCCATATCTACCAATTACAGCCAAAATCTGCAACAAAAGGTGATTTTTTTCATATATTTTTGTCTTTGATTGTTTTGAGTCGGCGTCACGGATTGCAAATGGTGAACGAAGCCAATGAAGTGCTGCTAGGTAAGCGGCCTCGTTAAACAAGCTACGGCAATTAAAAACCACGGAAAATGTACAGAAAAAATTGCAATCTGTGAACATTGAGTCGTGAGTACGATTGTCTTCCCAAAATCGGCACTAAGGAAGCATTCACATTGTTACTGGGAAACGAGGTCAAACATCAAAGGGCAACATGCGCCAACTGGAAGTGACAATATAAGACAAAAATATATGAAAAAATAACAACACCTTTTGTTGTGGATTTTGGCTGTAATCGGCAGATATGGATCCCATTTAATGATTGTGATGATATTTGTGACCCAAAATAGCTTTTAAAACGGTCCAGGAATTTCCGACCATCTCCTTGGATTTTACCAAAATCTGATTCCTATTATTATTTTAAGCTTAAGTGGTAATCCTCTAGTGTATGCCTCCCTCCTTAAGTTCTTACTGCCCTCTATAATCCGGCTCTTCCAACAATTGCCAACCCTAAACCTAACCCAAATCTAGGCCACCAAGGGATATGGTTTGTTAACATTATAACTCTAACCAGGAACCGAAGGCGTATATCACCATCACTGGAAGGACTGATTACCCACTGCAGAATTACCGCTTAAGTTTAGCAGACGAATCTTTCTGCTTTTAGTTTTACTCAGTCGATCTCGATGACGTGGAAAAACATTGTATCACAGACTGCAGTTTTTCTGATATGCCACAGCAAGCATAAAACATGCAGAGAAACACATATAGCAACCTTTTCCAGTCTCCAACTTTTTTGCTGATTGTCCGCTGCCATAGCCTCACAACGATGAAGAAGTCTGTTGAAATTAATCTCTAGTCTAGTTGAGCCCGCCATGTTGCCGTGTTTGGTACCCACGACTATACAGGTTTCCATACACGCAAGAGTTTTTCCTGTAGGGACCAATTGTGGTTTTTATCGCGAAAGAACTCTTCCTTCTCCGTCTTGTCGTCCATGGTAACGAGACACAAAAGAGACTTTGCAGAAAGGATTTGATGAGCTGTGACAGCGGTTGGTGGGAAGTTCAAGTGGATATACCTTCAAGTCACATACGACGTGAGTATTATTCCCTTAATTGTTCGAGAAGTTACTAAATGTGGAAATCATTACCAGTAAAATTGTGATTAATTTGGCGCCTTTGACATTTCCAACAGTTGTACAATGACAGCAAGATATGTACACAAACAGAACGTTTCTCTCTTGCTTCCTGTCTCTCATTGACCCTGGCTTTGACTGTTTATCTGTACGTTTCAGTGTGCCGGTGTGTGTGTGTGTGTGTGTGTGTGTGTGTGTGTGTGTGTGTGTGTGTGTGTGTGTCTGTCTGTCTGTCTGTCTGTCTCTGTCTCTGTCTCTCTCTCTCTCTCTCTCTCTCTCTCTCTCTCTCTCTCTCTCTCTCACACACACACACACACACACACACACACACACACACACATACAGACACACACACATACACATGCACATGCTTGTGCACATGCACATGCATGCACACACACACATGCACACAAGAACACAAGCATGCATACATAAACACTGTCATATTGATAATGACCTGACAATTTGTATTTGACAGAATCTATTTTCTGATGAAATAAGTATTTCTTGTATACAACATTTAAAATACTGATCTGAAATGGCAAAAAGTAAACTTTAAAAACAGAAGTGAATCAAACCAAAAAATGCAGTTGCTTAGATAATGAAGTTTTTTTTTTTATAATGGATATGGTACAATTATACAATTATTATGAAACTGTGAAACCACCAGAGCACAGATTAGCACTACATAGTTGCAATTGACTGTGAAGCATTTAGGGCCCATCTCAGGATGAGGCACTCAACAAGTGTTCATTAAAACATACTGTTAATTATGATTATTTTTACACCTATCAAGGGATATAACAATGGAGACAAATTTGCATGCAAGTTAGATTTTTTTTTAACAAAATACTGAAAATATATGTATTTTAATCACTTTGTTTGGAGCTAAGTTTCAGCTTAAAGGAGCTTGTCCTGGAGAGTTCTTTACTCTGTTTTGGTTGTTTATGATTATATCTGTTTGTATCAATCTGAACAGAAACACAGCCGACAAAATGGCTGGGGCTGATTCAAAGCCTCGTCATCTGGGTCCCAACAACTTCACCATTGGTCATGATGACCGTGTGACAAAGCCTTCCCTTATGAGTGTCTTCAAGAATGACTACCCAGTGCACAACCAGTATGGGCGGGCTGAGATTGCCAAACCCCCTCGGCTTGGAGATGTCATGCACAAAGACGAGCGTCTCAGCGAGCGGGCCTCTGAGACGGTAATGACATTGTTTTGAATGAAGAGATAATGAATTAATAAAGAATTATATACACTGCGCATAAAAACTCCCACACAAAATAATGCATGTTCACAACATGACATGTACATGGAAACTCTTGTGTGTGTATATATACAGTGCAGAGAAAAATACCCAAGGTGGAATGTGAAAGAAATTGCATGTTATTTTTAATTTTTGTCTAGTATTTTTGTTTGTTTGTTGTAGTTGAGAAGCTTTTTGTCATATATAGTATTCATGAATGGATGATTATTTTTCCAACTGGTTTTGTTTTTATTGCCTTGATGATTGATATGAAGAAAAAAGGAAGAAGAATAACAGTTAATGGTGCCTGAAACTAGTGAAAGGTTACTTTTACAACACACACAAAGTGCCCAGCAATACATAGCTGATGTTATTCTTGCCTAGAATGGCGTCATATGTTCAGTAGTTTATGCACATGAGCATGTTAGTCCCACACAGACAACAACAAGAGTAAAAGCTGCTATATTAAAGGCACATATTTTTGTTCTTAAAATTGTTTGTGATGGTGATTAAAAAAAGGTTGCCATTGTTTCTATGCTGTGTGCAGGTGACTTCATTTGTGTATCGACCAATGGCAAAGCCTGTGTTGATGGATGTCCAGAACACACTGCGAGTGACCAACTTTAAGATGGACAGGGACCTCAGCAAAGTGGATGCTTATGCCACCACGCATGACCACTACTACCAGCCAAAATACCTGCCCCAGGTAAGAGTGCATGCAGACTGAGACAAGTGATGAACAGTCTTCAGTTTGGTTCTGTTCCTGGTCTCATTCTTTTTGTAATAAGAAAAAAGAGAGGCATTTGTGTGTGTGTTAGTGTGTGTTAGTGTTAGTGTGTGTGTGTGTGTGTGTGTGTGTGTGTGTGTGTGTGTGTGTGTGTGTGTGTGTGTGTGTGTGTGTGTGATCCACACAGCTGCTGTAGTACAAGAAATTAAAACAAAAAACAAACCTATAGCATCATTGTCATTGTAAACATACAGTGTACACAGACATCTAACACTAAGAAGAGAGGCAACAAAAGAATTAATTTGAAAAAATGATAAAGCTGAATTTTTAATTATCTAGTGGTCAGATAACAGACTGGCTCATGCTCTGAAGGACACTCTCAACAATGGGAAAGTATGTTGAAAAAAAGTGTTATCTCAGATGTGACTTCATTGTTTTTGCCCATATTTGATGTTAAGGGAACAATTCTTTCATAAAATCACAGATTGTATCTTTACTAGTAAAGTTTTTTGTTTGTTTTTGTTTTTGTTTTTCCATTTTGTATCTTTTGTGATGTCTCCATTGCATCCCTTTCCAGAACATTCTTGTCATCTTTGATCTGGATTGGCCCAAGTGGATCTCTGTTTTATTCATACATGTACAGCACATTTATAACTTATATATAAGCATATGTTTTAAAACATGTGTGTTAGCCATTATGCCTTTTTGTTCTTTTTCGTGTGACACAGGACAAGCACACCAGCAAAGGGGCCATCACTCAGACGTCACACATCCCACAGGGGGATGTGGAAAAAGCTGATGCACCCATGACTAATTACCGTGACCACTTTCCTGGCCATGACCCCAGAAATCACCCCATAGTCAAAGCTCCATCCATGCACCATGGTAAGGCTGTAATGAATTGAGTTATATACTGCAATCAGGGTTTGCATTAACTGGTAACTTCTGGTATTTTACCAGACAAGATCAGCATATATACCAGAAACAAAATTAGCAATTGGTCAGATGTACCGGTGACTGGTTCTCAAAAAAACAAAACAAAACAAAAAACAGGAGAGAGTGCATGTGGTGTGTGTGTTCATGCGTGTGTGCATGTGTGTGTGTGTGCATGCATGTCTGTGTGTGCGTGCGTGTGTGCGTGCATGTCTGGTGTGTGTGTGTGTGTGTGTGTGTGCGTGTGTGTGCGTGTGTGTGTGTATTCTATGTGGGAAAGGGAACTGAGCACTAGTATAGTATGTACAGCCATGTTTCTGAACAGTTACAGTGATTATCTCATTTCCATGAACCGTGTTTGCCTCCGTATAGATGTTACACTGGTTTGAAAACTGTCTAGTGCAATCACTGTGTAATGCTGGCTCCTGTATGTGGGAGACTAAAACTGTTGATTGTGAATGGGTCCCCCAAGCCAAGCAGCAAGGCTTGGAAGAAAAGAAAAGAAAGGAAGAAAATTTGCAAACATTTTCAGTTGCAGGCTTCATAATTATGATGGTTTTGTGAATATCTATGCAACAGAAATGCTTTTTTGTATGAGATTTGAGCTCCTTGATTCTCTCTTTGCAAGCGAAGAGCAGAAAAAGGTTGCTTCATGATGTAACTAACGCTTCTGCTGCACATGCTGGCCATGTTCACGACATCGCAGATACAGACTGCCAGGCACAAAATGGCAGCGTTCATGGCCATTTTCATGAATTTCAAAGATTATGATAATAACAGATAACTTTTATGTAATGCTATTCTCTGACGTACACAAACTCATTGCACTTTGCAAGAAAAAAAAATTGACCACAAATCCAGCATAAAACTGCTGTGAGTTTTTTATTTCATTCCTGTTGGTAGGATACATGATGCTTCTTTGCTTTAAAGCTGCATTCAATATGAACAGGCTCTTCTTTGGTATGATCATTGGAGTTTGCATCCGTAACAGAACAGTATAACGAAGAAAATGAAATATTTACAGAGGCAGAATGATTTTTTTTTTAATCCTGCTGATCTTTTTGAGGTACATTTCTGTTCATCAGAAGCTGATGTTCTTGTGGCATTCCCCAGCTGAACAGTCTGGGGTCACCTGGTGTAGATGTACATATATATATATACAGTCACACACAGCCAGATACATTCCCTAGGGTGGGAGGATTGCATGTGTGACTGTTTTTCTTATTACCCTGCCCCAGTGGCAGCCACATGCCTCTTTGGAAGAGTTTAGAACCATCATGCAGATGGAACCAGCCCCAGGCCCCTGCATTTCATAAACATTTGTTAAAAAAAAAAAAAAAAAAAAAGAAGAAGAAGAAAGAAACAAGAAACCAGCACCTGCCATAGCTCAGCCCCCAAAAAGATAAGTGGATTAGCGTTCCATCTAATTTTTCACCATTTAATTGTTAAGTGTCGTTTTGCAGCTTGACAAAGGGGATTACCCTGAAAATTCACATGTTGTGTTTTGTCCTGATAAATAGTGTTCTTCTGAACCTCTTATGTCTTTGGATCTCATAAACATTTGGCTTGACATCATTGGTGCGTACATAGGTGGACAGCCGACCATCAAGGGCGACGGTCGCCTGGGCCACTATGACACCACGCACACAGACCAGTTCCAGGGACGGTGGAATGCTGCCCCTCCCACCCTGCCTGCAGTGAGTGTTTTTTTTTCTGCTCATTTCCTCATTTTGGTACTGCCGCAGCGCAGTTCTCCAAAATCCACTTAGCTGTGTCACTAGTGGTGGAAGTCTTGTTAGTGGCTTTGGGTGTTTGTTTTCTGTTTTTGGAACAATGGGGTATGCAGTGACACTGGTTGTATGGTATGGAGGGGAACCGCTGTACAGAATGTAACATTCTGGCATTATATCATAAAAGGTTTAATTAACTAACAAAATGTATGGGTCTTTTTTTTTTATATAGTATTCAGCGCCTCCCCCTCCCCCTCCTCCCTCCACACCAGAATTATTATTTTTATCAAGAGAGACCGTCATCAAAGATGAGAAGGATGCATAATCTCTCCACCCACACTTGTGCTTCTTTATTTGTTGAACGCCTTTTCACCATGGCTTCCCTGGATTAGTTCATGCTATTCTAGACAAGCAGTAGTTTTTGCATGGTACTGATTAGTCAGTTAGTGCTTTTGATGTTGCTGTTCTTCCTTTCAAAAGCTGTCCAATGTCAACAGTCTGCAAGTTTCTAGTGCTTTCTTGTACTGGTGTAGTCTGTGCATTTGGTGATTGTGCTGTTGTCAGCATAGATGAGCTTAGTTTTTGAGATGGGTTTGATTCATACAGGCATGCACACATGCATGCATACACACCTGCATACACACACACACACACACACACACACACACACACACACACACACACACACACACACACACACATGTATGCATGCACGCACACACATATGCATTACACACACACATATGCATTACACACCTCACCACACCACACCACACCACACCACACACACACACACATGCACACACACACATGCACACACACACACACACACACACACACACACACACACACACACACACACACACACACACACACACACACACACCCAAGACTTTAACGTTTCCACTCACTGGGCCTCTTTTAGTTTTCACCCTTCGTTGCTACTGGTGGTGGTGTCTGTGCTTGTAGCCTTTGCTGTTTCACTCGTAGCCAACAGGAACGAACGTTCCCTTCGGGGATCAGGACAAGGAACGGATAGGGGAAACCACCATGCAGTCCTCCTTTGTGGACCAGAGTGTTAAAGAGTTCACTCCCTTTGACTGCAATGCTGTTAGCCAAAAGCTGCGGAAGACCAATTTCAACTTGCACGACGGTCATGGAGAATGGGACGACTATCGAAGTGTAGCAGCCATTTCTTATCAGCCCAAAGTCGACAAAAGTACTTCAGTGTGAAGCTGTGCTGTGAAGCATGATGTGATAGTTTGCTTTGACATGGTTTACAATCATGCTGTCATCACAATTTGCTTTGCCGTGCCTCATAATCACACTGTTGTTACACAGTCTCCCTTTGGTCCCACTGACTAAGCATCATCACTGTTTACTGTGCTGTGGCCTAGTGGCTTGGCAACACTTTATCACATAACCAGATTATCAGCTCTGCCCTTGACATGTTTGGCAACACTTTATCACATAACCAGATTTTTGTACTCATGATATTGCTATTGCACCATATTTCTTGTGTTTGTGTGCTGTGGCTGCTAAAAAAAAAGTTTTTGCTTTTTGTAAATAATCATATATTCTGCTCAGTGTTTTTTTATTTTGTTTTTGTTGTTGTTGTTGTTAACTGAATAACTAAAGGACAGTTACACAAGTCAATGTTCTGCATATTAGTAGTATCTATAATTAAAGAAGTCACATTTTAGCAAGTACACCAGTGTGTTCTTTTTTTAATTTGCCTTTGTTGTTTTAGTGTGTTAAAAAAAAATGATGATGATTACTTTTATATGGCTTTGCCTATGTTGCTAAAGAGGAATACAGTAAGTTATCAGCTGTGACTGTGAAACCAATGCTGCTCAGAAATAATGATAAAGACTGAAATTTACCCAAGGTGATATTTCACACCACCTATCCTTTTAATGTTTTTAATGGTTCCCGTCTTTGTTTTGTTTTTGTTGTTTCCTTTTTTTTTGGGGGGGTGGGGGTACTTTGCATACTTCTTCCCCCCCCCCCCCCCCCCCCACCACCTTTCCCCAACACCCAACCCATGTGCCTTGAGTATCCATTCTCATTTTCTTCTTCTTTCACTGATGACCATTGGTTAATGTTCTGACCATTGCTGTCATTTTCAGGGGTCTGTACAGTGGGGGGGAAATGTGTGTGGTTTGGGGAGTAGGGGGGGTCGGGGGAGGGGGGGGGAGAGAAGGGGGGGGCTATTGGGGAGGTGGGGGGCTGGGGTGGTGGTGGAGGGGAGATCTTTACTGTGTGTATGATGACACCCTGGAAATGAAGGTGCCAAGGGAGGGAGACTCTCCTGCTTCTAGAGGGAGCTCCTTCCAGTCTCTGACTGGGCAGGGAATCAATGTGTTGTGTCTGTAATCAGTGTGGCAAATAGAGACTGGGGTTGCTTCCCCTTCCTTCCCCTTTCCTTCCTTTGGTTTCAAGCCGACACCTTTTGGATATCTGTCCTGATTCTTATCATTAATCATCATAGATTTTACCCCTTTTTATCTGTCTTGCACTCCCATTTATTTGTCACAAATCTTCTTCTTCTTCTTCTTCTTCTTCTTCTTCTTCTTCTTCTTCTTCTTCTTCTTCTTCTTCTTCTTCAGATTTTTAATCAGTTTTTATGATTTTTATTTATGTGAACATTGATTGCCCCCCACTCACACCCTGTCAGCAATGTCAAACAGTTGCTTCAGTAAAAGTATCAATAGGGGATTTTTGTTGGCATTTGTGGGAAGTTCGACAAACAAACAACAATATGTCTATGCATGGCAAAGAAGCAGTGTATTTTGCTGTTTGGTCCCTGTGCTGGGTACCGGGTGCAGGTGCTGGGAATCCATTGCAGCTGTTAAAGGTGCCCTCTTTTGCACCTGATTCAGATTCAGATTCTTTATTCACCAAGTTTTACAAAAAGGAAAGTGTCTCAAAAGTGGTAAGTATACAAACATAAGCAAATAACAACACTGACATACATCAACTAACATAGTTAAAGGTATACACCCATTTGCGCCAACAAAGCAACACCCAAACGCACATACAC
>OY757550.1:12746554-12764195 GCA_963584105.1 Alviniconcha strummeri
AAGCAGAGAAGAAAATGCTGACGAATGCTCTCGTCATTTGTGTCCTTTGGACAGTTCATTTTTCGTTGCCTCTGGTCACCGCTTCAAACCTGAACCTCTGGATGCAAGTCTTGTCTTTCCACCTTGGAACGGGAGGATTTATCTTATTTTATAATGGTTTTTTTAGATATATATTTGTTGTTGTTGTTTGTTATTCTGCAGTTTTGTTGTTGTTATTGTTGTTGGTTTTTGCTGTTGTTTTTATTTTTTATTTTTTTATTCTGCAGTTTTTGCAACCATCACAAGTGGCTTGCGCCTCAGAAGACCCTGAAGTTTTGAGGAGCTTGATCTGTACTTAATAGCACAAAGCCGAGTACATAACAACCATCGAGGCGTAAGGAAAGGAAGCGCTCAAATATCTTCCTTACAAGCACGAGAGAAGGCTGTTGTCTATCAGACGGACATTGGAACTCAGACTCAAAGGAAAGGTTGGAAGAAACTTCTGAGAGACGGGGGTGGAGCGCATATGGGCTTTTCCAGCGCGTGAATACCATCTTGAACTGAACTGGTGATGACGATAGTGCCGTTTCGTTTTCAGACACGTTTGGCACACATAAATCGACCGAGAAGGGTATTCGACAGCTTGGCATACAGCCGGTTTCGACACTTTGGAACCGGAACCACGTAGGAATATTTCATTATAATTTGTACTGGCTTGATTGATCGGTTGAGTGTTGTGAAATCAGTCAGCACGTGTTTCAACTTTTGCGTGTGCGAATGCCCCTCCCTCCCCTCCCCCATATTTGTGTCTGTTTGCTTCATTACAGCCTCCATCCCAAACTCCAAGCACTGGTTTACGACATCCTTCCTTGGAGGAAGGTGCCGGAAAGCGATGCTCGGAGTGTGCCTCTATCCCTTTCTTTTGTTTATAATTATAATGGCCTAGGGCCGACGTAAATAAACTATTCGAGTTCTGTACTCTCTCTCTCTCTCTCTCTCTCTCTCTCTCTCTCTCTCTCTCTCTCTCTCTCTCTCTCTCTCTCTCTCTCTCTCTCTCTCTCTCTCTTCTTTCCCCATTCACTATCCTCGATAGTTGACGGATCGATTGATTGGTTGACTAAAAACAGCTACAACATCGTAATCATCATTGTCAGCTGAATCACTATACATGTGTGATGACATCCGAAATGATACGTTATTTTTTTCAGACGAGGTACATCATTCCCGAAAGAAAAGCCAGCGGACTTAGGACTAATGGTAATTATTCGTGCTCCAGAATCAGAATCCGTATTTAATTTTAATGTCATAAACAAACTACGGGTTTATAAAACAGATAACAATGTACGTGCTCGCGCTTGTGTGTATGTTTTGCGCCCGCGCGCGTGTTCGTGCTCTGTGATATCGGTACAATTGAGTCCGATTGATTTATTAATTGTTTGGTATGTTTTATGTGGTCCCGGACATAGACCAGTCCCAGTCAAACAGAATTCACCGCCTATAATTCACCACTCACAACCAGCACCCACAATCTACCACTAAAAATGCAGCACTCACAATCCACCACTTCAATCCAGCACCCGTAATCCACCACTCACAATGCAGCACCCACAGTTCACACACTCAAAATGCAGCACCCACAATCCACCACTCACAATCCAGCACCCCGTAATCCACCACTCACAAATGCAGCACCCACAGTCCACCACTCAAAATGCAGCACCCACAATCCACCACTCACAATCCAGCACCCACAATCCATGACCCAAACGCCGCCACCTGCAATCTATGACCCAAACTCCGCCACCTGCAATCCATGACCCAAACTCCGCCACCCACAATCCATGACCCAAACTCTGCCACCTGCAATCCATGACCCAAACTCTGCCACCTGCAATCTATGACCCAAACTCCGCCACGTACAGTCCACGACCCAGACTCCGCCACCTGCATTCCATGACCCAAACTCCGCCACGAACAGTCTATCGGCCTAATCCAGCTTCATTTGTTGTCAGGGAGCGCTCTTCACCACCACGACTACAGGACGAAGACGCTGCGCACAGGGAGGAGCTTGCGTCAGACCCAGGAGCAACCCCGTGGAAAGAGAAGGGACAACCCCTTCTTCGACAGCAGTCGCAGCCGCGCCAGTAGGGGGTCACTGACCCACCAACGGGCATCGCTCTCGCGCAGACCTCTTAACAGCCCCAGTCAACAAAAGCCAAAGCCCTGTCAACAAAAGTCAAGCCCTGTCAACAAACGCAAATCCCTGTCAGCAAAAGTCAAGCCATGTCAACGTTAGTCAAGTCCTGTCAACAAAGTCAAGCACTGTCAACAAAAGTCAAGTTCTATCAACACAGATCTCAGCACCGTCAACAAAAGTCAAGCCTTGTCAACAAATGCCAAGCCCTGTCAACAAACGCCAACCCATGTCAACAAACGCCAACCCATGTCAACAAACGCCAAGCCCTGTCAACATAAGTCAAGCCCCGTCAACAAAAGTCAAGCCCTGTCAACAAGTGTTGCCGTCCCGCCAAAGAAAGCTGCACGTGTAACCGTTGCTGAACAGTTGTGTAGAATATTTCGGCCAGTATAGAGAGTAGTCATTAGTACGCGAGATATAAAATAGCGCAAGTACCCCCTGGGACATGTATGTCTCTCTTTGTGCTTTAGGGATAATTAATTCGATACAGAGGCGTCAGATTGCTTGCATGCAAGTGTGTGTGTGTGTGTGTGTGTGTGTGTGTGTGTGTGTGTGTGTGTGTGTGTGTGTGTGTGTGTGTGTGTGTGTGTGTGTGTGTGTGTGTGTGTGTGTGTGTGTGTGTGTGTGTGTGTGTGTGTGCAGGGTCGGACGTAAGCTACCATTCTCAGCAAGTCTTTGTTATCGACTAAAATGAGAAATGTAGGCCTACTGATGTGTCATCAAGACAAATCTTCCGCATGCTCTTCAGTCAGGAGAAAGCACAGGACTACCCATGTTACCTACACAGGAGAGAGACAGAGGCAGACAGAGACACAGACAGACATAGACACAGACAAGCAGAGACAGACAGACAGACAGAGACAGACAGAAAAACAGACAGGCAAACAGACAGAGACAGAAAGACAGAGAGACAGAGAGACAGAGAGAAAGAACTAGCGAACGAACGGTTTATTGAACTAGCCGTCTGCCCATGTCAAAGAGGGGGTGGTGGGGAGGGAGAGGGGCGCACTTTATGTGCATAAACAATCATAAATCATCAAAACAATCCACCAAAGATTAGCTCCACACACACGCACACACACACACACACACACACACACACACACACACACACACACACACACACACACACACACACACACACACACACACACATCAAATATACACATGCGAGCTCGCCTGCAAGCACTAAACAGAAGAGACAAATCGAAGTGAACAACAATACAAAGCATGTGACTCACAACAGCTGACCAAGCTAGGGATCGCGTTGCTAATACACACGCACTTAGCAGCTCTTAGCAGCTCGAAGGCTTTGGAAATATAGATTGCAAGTGGAAAGGATAGTCTTGTATCTGCATACAGCACTTGTCACCTTTAACGCAGATGGCGGGTTATAAAGCTTAGCAGGCAAATACATTTCTCTTAGCATTTTGCAATTAGGGCATTAGAAAATGGAATTTCTGATTCGTTGGTGTTTCCCGCAACATGGACAGGTAAAAATATGTCTATTTTTTTCTTTCTTCGGTATATCGCAGACGATGTGTTTTTAAATGAGATGCACCTAGTCTGAATCTGATCAAATGTTTCCTTAAAACTGCTTTTTTAATGGTAACCAAATAATCTGCAAGACAATGGCCTTTTTAATATCAGGAGTAGAACGCAAGACGGTCCACCGAAGCTACGGCACTGCCTTAAAGACAGCAATCGATTAACCACAGTCTAAACTCACATAAAAATCTTTTCATATTACACACACCTCGGTTTTCCCAAACGAACACAAAGCTGTATCGATACAGTGTAAAACAAACATAAGAAACCCAGGTTATTCTTGTTCTTATCATGTAGGTCATAAAGCATTTTGTATGATTTGGAAAGGAGGGGTGGCTGTCTGGCATTCTGTGCAAGGTTCAGTCAATATTAGATACATCTTGTGTATGGGTTTACATAAAGAGGATATCTACCGGTTTCACCATAAACTAGTGCGGTTGGTGTTTTTGTGCTATCATTCAAGAATCGTTTGATAGCAAATAGATGTACCCTTTCAATTATACAATAATCAGCCATAATTCCCCAAACCTCAGACTCATAGGCTGGATTTGGCAATCAAACAGTTTAGACAATAGTTTAGGACATTGCTCTCCCAGAATACACAGAAGCCTAAGAATACCCAGTACACCTTTTCTGGTTCTGACATATTTTTAAGCGTATACGACTTTGTTCAGCCAGTGGAAAATATTATACCTAAGTATTTGTAGTGGTTAACAATTTTCAGTTTCATACCGTCATAGAACTATCTAGCAGCTATGTATCCACCATTTCTAAACATAACTACTTGGGATTTTTCAAAATTAACAATAAGGTGTAATCTTTTTGCCGTGTCCCTTAGCACACTGAGTTGTTGTTGGAGGCCAACAATGGTATTAGGAGAATAACATCATCCGCAAAAAGCATAACCAAATTTGTAAGATATCTGGCGACCGTGTGATACGGTGTTTGCCTTTTAGAACAGTTCCATTGGCAAGTTCGTCAGTAAGAAGGGAGAACAAAACTGGGCTAGTCCCCTCGTTTGAGGCCTCGACTACTCATGAATGCTTCAGTGAGATCATCACCCACTCGAACTCTGGCCGTAACAACTTCATACATACTTTTGACTGCCTTATACATTTTGCCCCTGATACCATATTTCTTAAGAATTAACCACAGGGTATTCCTATCGATTAAGTCAAACGCTTTCTTAAAATCAATAAAGCAAACATATAATTTCCCATGGTTAAGGAGTTGATTTTGTACCAAAGCAAAGAGCATGAACACATGGTCGATTGTACTGTAGCCGTGTTTGAAGCCAGATTATTTAGCACTTTGTTATCTTCATTCCGGAGAGATAGACAGACAGACAGACAGACAGAAAATTTGATTACTATTCTCCCCAAAATTTCTTTGGTTTTGTAACGCCGTTTCCAGTTAAAAATGTTGTTTTGTTTGTGTAATTCTCGTTCGAGTTTTTGTCATGTGATGTCTGGAGCTTTCGCGGTCTGATGTATACCACAGCTTAGTTCTTTGCCCAGCAGAGAAGTGGATAGAAAATCACAGGCAAGTGGAAAGCAGAAGACGAAAGATGCAGCAGCTACTGAAGTGGACGATGTAGGACATCCTTCTGGCAGATGGGAAGCACTTCACCATGGACATCATATGATGTCCTAAGGGCAGGGAAAGGGTTAACTCTGTCAGCACTGATTGCACAAACACTGTGCTCTGCACTGCAGGCTCCAACCAAGCAACTGCATTCATTGCTGCAGACTGGCTATTAGAGTGGCTGACCTAGCTTACTTACCATGGTATCCATGTATCTTTCAAAGCTTACCATGGTACCTATGTATCTTTCAAAGCTTACCATGGTACCTATGCATCTTTCAAAGCTTACCATGGTACCTATGCATCTTTCAAATCTTACCATGGTACCCATGCATCTTTCAAAGCATACCATGGTACCCATGTATCTTTCAAAAATTGCAATTGTGATACATCTCAACCAGTCCTTTTCATTCTTCTTTCACAAGAAATAAATTAGAACACACCATATGAGAATATTATTTGGTGATCAGAACAGACATTGGTCTGTTGTGTCTTATTTGCACAGTGGTGTTTCAAGTGCTTTTTTCTGCCCATTTGTTTACAGCAGATCATTCCATTGATTTTAGAAACTTGGCCACAGCTTTTCCCATTGAAAGTGATGAATCTGTTGACCATTGAAAGTGTTACGAAACTATAATATTGATTTGAAACTTAAATTCAGCGAGACTCTGGGGAACCATTTTTTGACAGGGTCAGCAGGTATTACACTGTCAGTGTCTACTGTGGTAAAGTATGGTTTGCAAGAAAATGCAAAATACCCAGTTAATGTTACACGGCTGAAGTAGCTGACAGTTGTGCTGGTTGTTGCAGATGGTGAGGTCGCTCAGGAAACGACAATGAGCAAGGATTACCAGGATCCCAAGGTTCCCCGCTTGGTTCCTCGTGCAGATGGACTCAACAGGGTAAGCTGCAGGGGTTCTGTCTCTGTCCCACTCCCTGTATCCATGAGCATGTCTGTCCCTAGTCTGTAGCCCTCTTCCATCTCCATCTCTTTTCATCTGTGCATGTGTGTATGTGTGTGTGCGCGCGCGCGCGCGCGCGCGCGCGCGTGTGTGTGTGTGTGTGTGTGTGTGTGTGTGTGTGTGTGTGTGTGTGTGTGTCTCTCTCTCTCTCTCTCTCTCTCTCTCTCTCTCTCTCTCTCTCTCTCTCTCTCTCTCTCTCTCTCTCTCTCTGTACTGTGTATGTGTGTGTATGTATGTATGGGGAGTGTGTGTGTGTGTGTGTGTGTGTGTGTGTGTGTGTGTGTGTGTGTGTGTGTGTGTGTGTGTGTGTGTGTGTGTGTGTGTGTGTGTGTGTGTTGGGGGGGGCATATGTGTTACATGTCGTATTCATGTGCTTGTGTGTGTGTGTGTGATCACATGTAGTGCCTGTATTTACCACTCCTTCCGCTGTCTCACCTTTTGTTTTACACCACCTTAAGGCACCCACATAACTGTTCTCTCTAAATAAAAAAGCAGGACTCATCCCACCGCTCTATCTCTTCCTTGTGTAGATCAAGGCCTCACACATCTTCCCTCCACTGAACGGCCAGACCTTCTTCAACACCACCCACAACGACCTGTTCACGCCCAAGGCCACGGAGAAGTACTCCTACGACAGGGGCCGAATGCAGAAGAGCTCTGTGCCCCTCGGAACCCTTGCTTAAAACCATGACTGCTGTGAAGGGGAGAGTACTTCTGCCACCAGGGAGACAATGTGTTTACAGTTACCCCCTCTTGATTCCTGTGACCACAGCTGTCACTGAAAATTGCCAGGTTGGGTTTCAGTCACAAGAGTGGTAATGCCTTATACAGAAATATAGCAATGACTGTGATGAGTCAACAAATGAGAGGACCAACGCCTACCTTTTATATCAGCCTCTGATATCACCACCCTGCAAAACATCTTGAGAGGTTTAAAATGTTTCTCAATTTGATACTGGATGACGTACTTATGACTCACTGCAACAGCACTTTTTGACTGTGTCATGTTACATTTGAATGCAAATATCTGAAGCTGTCTGATGCAGAATGCAGCGCTTTTGTTAACATGTGTTAATTACCTGTCCATTGTATGTAAATATAAAACGGTTTCTTTTAAATGGCTTCATTACTATAACTGTATTTGATCTCATTCCAGAATAATCGCGATTCCCATTGGACACTTCACTCTGTTATAACCTTAATGGTGGACTGGGCGTAACACACCAAGTTGCTTACCCACTGGACATGATGGTGTTTAGTTGTTTTTCTTTCTCCAGTGCCAAACCTCGCTGGGTGATTCTGTCTTACTCGCTGTTCGCAAGGCCTCACTGGAAACACAATCATGTCCAGAGCACTTAGGAAGAGAGTGAAGGGAAGAGAATAATAACTAGCACTGTTGTCAGCACCAGGCCTGCTGACTGTTGTAGGTTACATAATCTTATGTCTGTAGTTACATAATCTTATGTCTGTGGTTACACACAAGCCTGTGTCTTCTCACTGCCAAGTAAGGCATGTATTGAGTCACACTGTGACTGGCCTCAGCAGGTGCCCCTCCCCTCCCCACCTGCACCCCCCCCCCCCCCAGCCCCATCACCCCAGGACCCCCCACCCCCTCCACCTTTGCAGTGCCCTTGCTTATTTATGTCACATCTGTGTAAATCATACTGGTGTAGTCCCGAGTTTGAGCGCCCCATAATGTTAAATGAAGAACCGCCTTGATCAGTGATAGGGGAACGTCTTCCGGGTTTATAGGTGATGCTTCCATGAAAATAGTCAAGTGAGAAAACGTGAAACAACTGGGTACAACTGAAGCCATTAAATCCAATCAGCTACGGCCAAACAGGGCAGAGTGCATGCCTTGAGAGGTGCATGCGGAAAAACTGTGAATACACTGTGGCTGCATTAGAATGGTCAAAAATAGTTGTAAGATACCTGCATCAGTGTGTTTGATTTATTTCATCAGTTGTGTACACAGTAACCTGTGTTTTTCAAAGCATTTTGCACTTTTACCCTGTTGTGTTGTTTTTGTTGTTGATTTTGACAGATCACTGTTTCTGTTGCTGACAATCAGTATTAAATTTATCTTTGCTCAGTGTTTGTGTGTGTGTGTGTGTGTGTGTGTGTGTGTGTGT
Source organism: Alviniconcha strummeri (assembly GCA_963584105.1). NCBI lineage: Eukaryota > Metazoa > Mollusca > Gastropoda > Provannidae > Alviniconcha > Alviniconcha strummeri. The sequence goes on from OY757550.1 coordinate 12,754,957, forward strand.
GTGTGTGTGTGTGTGTGTGTGTGCACGCACATGTGTGTGTGCACGCACATGTGTGTGTGTGTGTGTGTACATGTGTGTGTGTCTGCGTGTGTGTGTGTGTGTGCGCACGTGCATGTGTGCACATGTGTGTGTGTGTACATGTGTGTGTGCGTGCGTGCGTGCATGTTTGCACATGTGTGTGTGTGTGTGTGTGTGTGTGTGTGTGTGTGTGTGTGTGTGTGTGTGTGTGTGTGTACATGTGTGTGTGTGTGTACATATGTGTGTGTGTGTGTGTGTACATATGTGTGCAACGTCTTGCTGTGCAAAGTGCAGGGCACCAAACGGGCCAGCTAATAAATAAATATTGGGACTTCATATGGGTATAGACCTAGGCCGCTCAACACTCTAAAATGACTCTGAGGACGATATAAGTGGCGTTGTTGTATTATCAATGACGACAGTAGCGGAGTGTGTTTGAGCCAGGCAATACATAGAGGTACTGGTGTTTAATTTCGTCAGACCTACCGAAGGCCGCTCGCGAAAACATATGACTCTGATGTCAGCATGGTGAAGTCGTGTTATATTGTCTGCCGTATCAACCGCAGAGTTTACACTAAAACAACTAAGGTGCACGTGATCACGTAGTTTCCGAAAAGCAGCTGCTCAGGTTTGACATGTAAGTAGGCTATATATATATATGTTTACTAGGGCTGCACGAAATGACGAATAATCTGATAACAGATAAAGATGACGCACCTGTATGGGAATTCCCGAAACAGGGGTGTTGTAAGAATTGCCTGCATCATTTGACAGTCTCCACAGCCGCTTAAAATGCCGCCAAACTTCAGTTTCTTTTGATTGGCGCAGTAGAGGGAAATGAGCGAGCGCATAGTTACACTGGCAGGCTGGCTAAATTCAGTATCTCAAGCACGCTGGGCCTCACACTGAATAGCTGTTATTATTTTAGTCAACACAGAAACAATGCCTGGGAACACACGGATAACGCACAATAGCACCTGAATAATCACAATGACGATTGTGTCTACTCGTGATGGAAGAATTGAAGGAGAAAATTGCAGAAAATGAGACAGTTATGCATTTGCGTTTGTGTGTGTGTGTGTGTGTGTGGGGGGGGGGGGCATCGCATAGTACAACATGACACAGACCCCGGCTAAAGCTCTAAAAATGTCGGTATCGTTTTACATCAGTGACTCCAACTGACGTAAGGGTTTTCCTATCTCCTCTCCGTTTTTCAGAAATGAAACTGTTCTTACTAAAGCATTTACTGACAATAGGTGCTTCACGTGATGCAACTCGATCGTTGTCATGTATCCCACACCTTGCGCGGCTTACTTCTTTCTTCCAGAGTCTTAATTCAAATTTCATGGCGGAAATACCCGTAATTATGGCCCCTCTCTCTCTCTCTCGCTCTCTCTCTGAATATTTAAATGTCTGGTGGTGGTGGTGGTGGTGGTGGGGTGTGTGTGTGTGTGTGTGTGTGTGTGTGTGTGTGTGTGTGTGTGTGTGTGTGTGTGTGTGTGTGTGTGTGCGTGAGTGTGTGCGTGAGTGTGCGTGCATGTGTGTGCGTGCGTGTGTGTGTTAGTTAGTTAGTTAGTGTGTGTGTGTGTGTGTGTGTGTGTGTGTGTGTGTGTGTGTGTGTGTGCGTGCGTGAGTGTGTGTGCGCGCGCGCGTGCGTGCGTGTGTGTCAGTGTGTGCGCGAGCGCGCGAAGGTGGGGCGTGGGAGGGGGTGTTTCTACTCGGCCGGGTGTGGCAACACACACACACACACACACACACACACACACACACACACACACACACACACACACACACACACACACACACACACACACACACACACACACACACACACTGGGAACAGCCAGCTAGAGGTGCAGGTATATTCACCATGCTTCATTGACCCGTGTCTAATATCACCCTGCTGTGAACAAACATGAAATAAACCACTGATTGTTCATTCCCTCGTGTCTAATATGACCTTGCTATCAACGGATATAAAGTAAAACACTGGCTGATCGGTCATTCGCTTGGACACAATTCATCGCTGAAAGTATCTGCAGCTTCGAACTCTGTGACGAAGGAGACAAAACGAGGGCCTGTTGCTGTTCAACATCATTACAACCGAGTTGTCTCCGGCAAGAGAGTATAGTGGCAAACGGGCACCGCAATCCCAAAGCGTGCATGTGGAGGGGACGAGAGGGATTAAGGCATGATGCCTAACGTCACACAATCGCGATCCGAATGGCTTCTCCTCACCCCATCATGATGATGTGGCGCTCCATGTCCTCGGATGTTGGGTTGACATCATTATTAGGGACAAACTTTGACCAATGCGTGTGCGTGGCTCAGTGTTGCTTTACGTCCACAGAAACAATAGGGCTCATTAGGACGGCCACCTCGACTTTGACACAGCTCCTGAACTCTGACCTCCCCTCCCCCCCCCCCCCCTCCTAGCATGTGACCTTTACTGGGAAACAGGAAGGGGAGGGGTGTTGCAGTACGAGCACACAGCACGTACACGTTAATAGCCTACTCGTACGTTACACGATACCCCGCTGTAGGTGACAGGTTTTCACACCACATTCTGGTCGCTTAAAGCAAACTGAAATCAAACTAAAGCTGAAATCGTTCAGGTTCAGATCGCTTAAAGCAACTTAGTTGAAACAACGTGATCTGTCACGGTTCTGTCAGAGTAAGCCAGCCACCCACTGCACTCGGCTTTGACGTTAAATCAAAGCATACTCCGAAGTCTCGTTCTAACGGCGTCCTTCCGCAGTGAGCGAGCGAACCAGCTCTCATGACCAACACTCAAAGTCTGTCAGCTGCCACTCGTCAGCTGTTTGCTGGGGACAGTGCCTTTGCTTTCTGGTTGGTGGGCGGAACGTCTGTCCGAGTGTATCACTGAAGCGGCTCAAAGGGTAACCCTTCAGTACTTGTACACACAAAACTGCATTCATTTATTAAGTGAGGGGTTCAGAAGGTCTGGTGTCCGGCGCCGCTCTGCCGCAGCTGCTTTTCTTTGAGGTCGAATGAAGTCCTAAACTTCTATGGAGAGAAACCCACATATTTTTGATACTGCAACAAAAATACAATTAAGCAGACAACAACAACACAAAACAAAACAATTCAAAACGAAAACAGAAGCAAAGCCAAGAAGAGAGAGACAGACAGACAGACAGACAGAGAGACAGACACAGAGAGACGAAAACAAAATGAAACTGTTTATAAGAATGTTTTCACTCCCACCAATAGTCCTACCAAGACCGTCCCTCCGAAGCAATCAGTCCTTCCAAGGAGGCGGTAGTGCGGCGTAGGCTAATCGTACAAGCTTACGTCATTGTCATTGTTGTCGTCAGTGCAAGACCGTTTCCCTCGTGACCATGTGCTGTGCCGGTACCAAGGTGCCTTTCCGCTGAGGTAACTGCGCAGGCCACCAAGGCTTCAACGCCGTGAGCTAATACCGGAACTCCCACCCGATCAACTGTCAGCGTCATTCGCTGAAAATAGTACCCGGGTTCTCCCCACTGAGAAGCCACAGACCTAAAACAGATAGCCCTGTAATGTGTTTAGGTCTGTGGCCAGGATTGGACAAAGCAATATGACTTTTCAGTAGAGCTGTAGTATATTATCCACCCGACGTGGTTCACGGGGAGTCTCTCTCTCTCTCTCTCTCTCTCTCTCTCTCTCTCTCTCTCTCTCTCTCTCTCTCTCTCTCTCTCTCTCTCTCTCTCTCTCTCTCTCTCTCTCTCTCTCTCTCTCTCTCTCTCTCTCTCTCTCTCTCTCTCTCTCTCAGGGACAGATTTGAAAAAAAAGCCGACACGTGCTTAAATCTTTATCCCTGTGTAATAAAGTATTATCTTCTCTCTCTCTCTCTCTCTCTCTCTCTCTCTCTCTCTCTCTCTCTCTCTCTCTCTCTCTCTCTCTCTCTCTCTCTCTCTCTCTCTCTCTTTTCAAGAACAAACCTCATTCTCGAAACATGTTTTGTCTACCGTTAATGTAGAGGAGATCAAAATAAAAACCTACAATTAGACTTTTATTTTCAAAATGCTTCGTTAGTTTTATATAAAGTTAAATGATTAGTTTTTTTCATTAATATTAAACAAGATGAAAAGCACAAAACACTGACTGACGAGAGAGGACCTCTGCCTGTACTTTGTTCAGCCAGTCACGCTAACTGTCACTCACGAAACTGGGTTTTCTAAATTCAGAATTAAAATCAAGTTTTTTTGTTTGTTTTTAGTCCTTGAATCAGATGTTTTGCTTTGGCCTCTTCTGGCTGCTGATGGACAAAAACTTGTTTTGAGAACAGTTCTTAAAAGGACGGACTGACTCTTAATTTTGCTCGGCCCGTTCAATGCCGGGCCGTCTCCGGAAAAGTATTGGTGGGGCGTGGTGTAAGCCTGCTCACACAGCCCGGGGAAAACCACAACAGACGCCGCGAAGTGTCTGCTCAACCCTGATCCTTGATGACGTAACCTGCATTGGCGCTATCGTGGATTCAAGCAAGTTCGTCATTGACGCCCCCAGCTGTATTATATATGATATCAAAAGGGCTTTTTGAATCACTGAAATCCTTCTTCTCTTTTATTCATTTGATTTTTATGTGCTGTCATACCGAGAGTCATACTGGAACACAAAGACACACCCACTGAGACCATGACGTTCATGCTAGACTTCTCGCCAATGCAAACCAGACAGAAAGTGGGACAAGTCAAAGCATACACCAGTGTCCTAGAAAGGCCGCATAACCCTTTCCGTGAAGCCGTGAAAGACACAGCAGGATGCAAACTCCAAGCACTGGTTTACGACATCCTTCCTTTGGAGGAAGGTGCCCGGAAGCGATGCTCGGAGTGTGAGCAGGACGCAGACTGGAATGGAGCAGGTCTTGGATGAGTCAAGCAGTGCTGAAAGTATCCTAGCTGACAGAACTCATGCAAACCAAGGAGTGGGAAAGGTACCCCAACCGATTCCGGCGTCTCTGTGACGCACTCCTGTCGGAAAACCTGGGAAAGCACTATGGAGAATGGCCAGCAGGCAAAACGGTTAGTTAGCTATTTAGTTAGTAACTGGATTTTAAAGTCACGTCGACCGCAGAGGGTTACCTCAGGACAATTAAACTCCATCATAAGCAAATGTACATTTCAAAACTCATGTCATACATAAACACTTTCTCAAGTCAATCCACAAAATCAGTCCCTACACAAACATAAAACAAAACATACACACACAAACATTAAACACACATTTTCGAAGAGTTAATCCCTTCAGTATCAACCTTGCTAAAAGTGTACAGAAGGCTAAGACATGCTGGTATCGTCGGCCACTCTGCTGAATTACAAACATTATCCAAAAACATGTGTGTGGCACAACTCTTTATTAGTCACCACCACTTTAACTCCTGGACTAACCTCTACGTGCAATGGCCAAGGCTTGACTTGCTTAAATCTTAGCATATATCCTTCCCTGGAGCGTCCTTCTGGTACTCTGTGCCTCAAAAAATTAATAATGTATTTCCTTTCCTTATTTCAGACGTAATCTGCACAAATATATTTCTGAGAATAACTTTTCGCCAGACTTGAACTGACTTGTTAGAACCACATGTTTACCTAAAACGAGTGTTGTATACTATGTCCACGAACGAAATGTGATTCCGATGCTTCTCCTTATTTGTAGGAATAATAATATTATTATTATTTGTAGGAACTCTGTATAACTGCATTAATCTATTTGTAACCGAGTGTATTGTATACATGTTCCGGCCATACCCTTTAACCTTTTCTTTCCGGTCCTTTTCCTTTTTGATTGGGTGGGGTTTTTATGGCCCAATTATCTAAGGTGTTAAAAGTTGTGTGCTGGGCCGGCAGCGTCCCTTTTCCCCCAGTGTCCCTGCAGAGGCAGGTTGTTTGTTTAACTGTTGCGGCCGGTGTTCATGTTTTCATCAGGGGAGAGCCTGTAAGTAGTTATTTTTCTATGGCTTGTTGTTCTGTTGTTTCTTATTGATGTAAATAATGTATGTTTATAATGTTATCATGTTCACAACGTGCCTTGATTTTGGTTCTTGAACGTGGGTAATTTCGGCGTTAGATTGCCGCCTGGTTGCAGCCGCTATGGCGTCAGACTACCTTGGTTGTGCGTTCGAATGTTAAGCCTTTATGCCACAGGAAGACCGGTATTTCCAAAATGTATGCAGCTAACCCTGGTTAGCTGATATGTAACTAGCATGTTATGCTGCCATTGTTGGATGTTCAGAGTGATGCTTTGCCGATGCAAAGTTATCCTTCTTAAAGTATGGGTACTTTGTCAGTGCGGCAGTGCGGCATAACTTATTTGTTTAGTATCCTACCGATCTATGTTGCTACATGAATCGGTGGTATATCATGGCTAACACTTTGAAGATGTTGACTTCATAGTTGTGGAATGTTCATTTTACTAGTTGAATATGGTTTAGTACATAGGGGTGATTGTATAAACTGTGAGACATGTTATTTCTGCTTGATCCGGCTTTTGTATGGCCGAGTCTTGGGCGCGCAGACTTTCACTCTACTTAGCTTGTAAACCCTTTCCGGGTCTTTGTGCGTGTACCCGAACTGGCCGGTGATGCGCGTCAGTGGTGCAATTAGGTCTTTGTCTCTGTTCACTAATCGAGCAGCTAGATCAACAGTTTAGATTCTTGCTGCGTTACCCGCTTCCTGTAAGACGCTTGACGTTGTTCACAGCCGGATATGCTCTGCTAGTCTGTAACAGTAACATGCTGTAACGCTTTGAGTAACTTGACGAGGCTGGAGCTGGTCAGTTTATGACTGACTTCCTCCCGCTCACGGCATGGACCCAGGTGCCACCCGTGTCACTATCCATCTCGTTGTGTGCTTAAGTGGAACTGCTGTAACGATTATCTCACTCTTCCTGTTTAGTTAAGAATGAGCCTGGTAATCCACATTCTTCACTGTTACTTTATTGTATACTTCATTATACTGAGAGTTCATCAGTTAATTGACTGGCCGTCTCTTGTATACTCACCGTGACTCTGTGAGGTACAGGTTTTAAGTGTAAGTCAAGCACACGATTTATGTGCTTGATTATTAATCATTTTGTCATGTATTATAGTAACCTTCAGGTAAACTACATGGTTACTGTATTTATTAGATTAGTAATGGCTGTTGTTTATACTTTACATTTGCTTTCATGTTCTAAATGTTTTGTTTGCTTGTGTCTTTTCTAAAACAGACACTGTTTCCTGGTTGGTTGGTGTACAAATAAAAGTTATGTTATAGCAACCTCTGACTTGTGACTCTTCATCCATGCATCCAACCTGCTTCCCCTCAACTCCCATCCCCACTCCCCTACATATTGTTTATGTGTGCTTATCTGTGCTTGTGGAAGGACTGGCTACTATCCTTGAGTATTAAAGCAAACACACACACACACACACACACACACACACACACACATACACACACAGGCACACAGGCACGCGCACACACACACACACACACACACACACACACACACACACACACACACACACACACACACACACACACACACACACACACAGCAACAACCTAAAAAGACCATGAATCGTACTCTGGGAGACTATACTGCTGCCAGTCAGAGCGGAATTTTTCAGGGGAATCCCCTTCACTTTCCCTCCCCACGCCAGGCAGGGACTGTTGTCACATGTCTTCTTACTCGATCATACGTCATCGATACGGTTCATTGAACGCACTTGAACGAATGAATAAATATGCGGTCGCTTGTTACCAAAGATGGAAAAAGTAACACCTGTCGGTTAAGCAGCAAGGTGTGTGGTGTGTGAGAGAGAGAGAGAGAGTATGCGTGTGTGTGCGTGCGTGTGTATGTGTGTGAGGGATTAAGAGAGAGAAAATGTGAGTGTGTGTGTGCGTGCGTGCGTGTGTATGTGTACATGTGTGTGAGAAAAAGAGAGAGGGAGAGAGAGAGAGAAAAAGAGAGAGAGAGAGTGTGTGTGTGTTTAATCCCTTCGCCATAACACTGGCCACACTAGCTAGCTGCTCTGACACACGGACACGTCTGGAGAAAAAAAACACTGGGTACAAGGTGATGGTCACCAGAGGAGCGCCTAGCATCAAAGAGTGTACAGCTGTTGTTTCGAGTTTGCCCAGACTGACTTCACTCAGCCACGTCATGGTTTATGCTTGACTGAACTGTGCCCTTCAGCACCTGTAACGTACGTAGTGACACCAGGTCGTAGTTTTGCGCCTTGCTTGTTTTTGTGATATGTCAGTCGAAATACTATGAAGTGTGCGTAATGTTGTATGCCAGTGAAACAGCCAAGTCATTTAAGTATTCACCTGGTAGGTTAAAAAGGAAGAAAAAAGAAGCCAGTAAGATTTGAAAAGCGACTTTGTCTCTGTTTCTCCGTCTGTCTATCTTTCTCTCTCTCTCTCTCTCTCTCTCTCTCTCTCTCTCTCTCTCTCTCTCTCTCTCTCTCTCTCTCTCTCTCTCTCTCTCTCTCATACACACACACGCACTCCCTAAGCATGCACACATACATAGCCCTCCAACGCCCACTCAACAAAACACACGCGCGCGCACGCACGCACACACATACACACACACACACCGTTCCGCTCCGACTGTCAGCAAAGCCAAGCCAGAAGTATTAACGTCACTCGATCCTCATGGATTCTGCACACTGGAGCCCACCCGGCTAAGTAGTCCTAGTAAGCAAGTTGGTGTTTTACGCCAGTCAACCAGTACGGTGAAGTTGGTGTTTTTTTACGCCCAGTCAACCAGTACGGTGAAGTTGGTGTTTTACGCCCAGTCAACCAGTACGGTGAAGTTGGTGTTTTACGCCCAGTCAACCAGTACGGTGAAGTTGGTGTTTTACGCCCAGTCAACCAGTACGGTGAAGTTGGTGTTTTACGCCCAGTCAACCGGTACGGTTATACCAGGGCGAGGAAAGCAGTCGTAAGCTGTTAACACTTCACCACGCTCCTACCCGGGCACTGGCTCCGACCTCAGTGGCTAATCCGCTTTCGCTACATGGTGACTCGTACTGCGAGCAGCGGCAGGTGATGCGGAAGAAATAATTATATAGCGTGGGCCTGCGTGTACCCACCTCAGTCTGCTAGCTGTCCATGACGTGTTGCTGTCCAATCATGCTTAATTCCTATTCGGTCAGGTACTTCCTACTTACCAATGATTATAGTTTGAACGATGACGCCAGTGAGCATCCGTCATTGCAAATCACTTGTATC
>OY757550.1:12764395-12816358 GCA_963584105.1 Alviniconcha strummeri
AGTTCCTTCACTTTCTTAGTTTTTGTTTTGCTCTTGTTTTGTTTTTCTTTACTTGTTATGTTGTCTCTTTTGGTGATGTATATTTTGCTTTTGTTTGTTTGTTTATTGTTATGCTGTCTCTTTTAGTGATGTATATTTTGCTAAATAATGTTGTCTCTGATTATACGTGGATGCACGTGTGTATGTGCCATGCTCTTGTGTATGTCATGGCTTGTGTGCGTGTGTGTGTGTGTGTGTGTGTGTGTGTGTGCGTGCGTGCGTGCGTGCATGTGTGTGATTGCGCGCGTGTGTGTGTGTGTGTGTGTGTGTGTGTGTGTATGCGCGCGGTTGTGTGTGTGTGTGTGTTTTCATCATAAATCTTAGAAAAGAGATTTAATGACAATATTCTGCACATTGTTTTAAAGCCTTGTGCAGTACATTAAAATGTGCAGTTTTTGGTGACATTTGACATTGATTTCTACAGCTGTTTCATCACTGAAGCAAAAGGGTTATAAATTGAAAATGCAACTGATCTAGCATTTTGAAACCAAATTCATGATTTATGTTTTTTATCTGGATCTTTTCTGCCTGTTGGGGGTGGAGGGTGGGGATGGATTCAACAACAACAACAAAAACCCAGTCTCAGACTAAGAGGGCTCTACTTACATAATACAAGGGGATATTGTTAAGTGTTCTATTCCACACCAGACTGGTACCAAAGAATACTGCAATGTTGGAATAAACTTCTATACTTTGCACAAGGCAAACAAAATCAGTGATGAATGTTTTAACTACTCTGCCAGAGGCCAGCACAGCAATGGGAGTGCAGCACCAGTTCCGGTTCCACGGAAACGCCAGCCAGAAAGTCCCACCCAGAATTCCACCCGGCAGACAGGGGGGGCTGCCAGTGCTGTTGGGTCCTCCACCAGCCAGTCTGACAAGAAGGTGCCTCGTCGACACCCCCGCAGCCCAGAGGGGGCAGTGGGTGGCCCCAATGCCCACACATCAGGAATGCGGCTTGAACCCACCCGGGATGTTAGCGTCAGGGAGAGGGGGCCAAATTTCTCCGTGGCATCCTATTTGGAGATGCTGGACTTTATGTCGGACAGCAGCCAATCAGATTCAGGTGAAATGCTTTCTCAGTCTCAGGACAATGACACTGGGGCTCAGCCTACCCAGGCAGTGGCACCAGCACCGGCACCCACCTTCTCCAACAAAGTTCCACGGAGAGCGTCACCGGCGGAGAGAGTCCGACCCCAAACGAGATCCAAGGGATACAACTATGGTGTTCCAAGTAATGTCAGTGGCGACTCTGTCAAGCCCAAAGTCAGAGCATCTGGCAGGCCATCCAGAGATGACAAGATCAGAGTGTGTGTGCGAAAACGACCATTGAGTCGCCGTGAGAGTCGTGCTGCTGATCCAGACATTGTGGAAGCAGGCAGTACAACCTCTGTAACTGTCAAGGAGCCGAAGGTGTCCGTTGATCTCACTGCATTTACCATGAAGGTAGGTAGTTTAAAAACTTCTGTTATGAAAGGTTTGTGATATATAACTTATAAGAATCTAAATATGTTCTGTGACCATAATGATTGTGAATGCTTAATTTATGACGTGATTGACTGATTGTGTTTACTGTTATAACGATAGTGCCATGTCAAATATGATATAATTGAATGACTGTTTACTGTTATAATGATAGTACTGTGTCTAACACAAATAAGCAGCACACACCTGTCCTGTGTTGCAGCACGAGTTTGTGTTTGATGAGGTGTTTGATGAGACCTGTTCCAATGAAGACGTCTACATCCGAGCAGCCAGGCCCCTCATCAGTACTGTTTTTCAAAGGTAATGACCAGGATGTTGCCAGTAAATCTGTACTAACAATGACGGCAACAGTAAAAACACAACTTGTATATTGAACTGTTGGTATGATGCGTATATGTGTTATCTGCTGGACAGTATATCTCTATATATGTATCATGTGGATATTATTGGACTAGAATAGTGACTTGTGGGTTTATGGAGTTGCAAAATGTAACATCTCAGTTTGTGACCTACCAGTTATATAATAAACATGTGATCTGTCTGTTCACCGGCCATTGTTAGGCTAAGCAAACCTGACGTCCAGCTTGATTACACAGTCTTAAATATAGATGTACAAAGATAACAGTTGGGTTGATTATACAGTCTTAGATATAGCTGTACAAAGATAACAGGTGGGATGAGAGAAAAGAAAAATGCACATAATATGGTTTCATGTTTGGTTTGAGTTTTTTTATGTTTATTTTGTGGCTGTTTTTAAACCAGTAACATTTTACACATATGATTTTATTATGTCAACAGTGTCAAGAAAAGAAGGTTGTCATCCAGATATATTATTCTAGGGAGTCAGTTGTTTTCAAATAGTTCAGTCTATGTAGTGATCATTGTATTCGAGAAAGGTAACTTAATATGTGGTTCTGTTTTTTTCCTTCTTTTCAGTAAGGCTTATCTAACTGACTTCAAAATTCATGTGAATGTTACGTCTATCTACAATATTACCTGCATTATGCTGAAGTGACTGTAGCATGTATTCAAGGGACATAACTGACATATTTCCTGAATTTGCTGATATAACAATAACTTCAGGAATGAGTTTTGAAGAAAACATTTTTGTAACTTTAAGTGAAACTGAAATCTTTCAAATTTTGTATAATGATTATCTGCAATTGCAAAACTTCAGTGTTGAGTTTTGAAAATACTGTTTAAATGAAGGCTTAAACTTTGCATGATGACAGACTCATTTCGTTTCAGTGGTTCATACCAGTTTTTGTGCTTTGGTCCATTTTTTAAGGTCCTGGCAGAGTCTTAAGTTATAATAGACTTTTTTGAGTACAAGCTCTCTAAACATGTACTCATCTCATGTGGCTTGTAGCAGTACTTGGGTAGGGTGACCTGTTTGGGATGACTTGAGTGCTACAACATAGAATTGAAGTGTGTTTTTAGTGCCTCACGAATTGTTTTTGGTTAAATGTCTTTGTTCATATTTTACATTCATAAAGTACGCTGCATCTAGGGAAATAAGCACCATTGATGCAACATGTATGTTATTAAAAAAATTAGTGGCAGTAATTAACCTTCCGTTCATTAACCATTCTGGGGTGGATAAGGTATATTGTTATTGTAATGTTAAAAACCTGGGAATTGCTCCAACATGAAATCACAAAGCCTGTTACCACAGTGTACAATTTCAGGTGCAATGCAACTTTTTTCGCCTACGGCCAGACGGGAGCAGGCAAAACGCACACGATGCTTGGTGGGAACGGTGTGCCAGGCCTGTATCAGCTGGCAGCTCAAGATGTCTTTGACATCATTGCTTCTGGCCAGTATGGAGCCGATCTCCATGTGTGGGTGTCTTTCTTCGAGATCTACTGTGGCCAGCTGTTTGACCTGCTCAACAAACGCAACAGGTAGCATATGTTAATTACATATTGATTGATTAATGAATTGATTGACACATGTTCATGTGAACTGTTTACGTGTGTCTTTGAAAACTAGTTACATACTTGCTTTGTGTTTTCAAATGCCCCTTGTTTTGTGTGATGTTGGTTTTTGAGGCTATGGAAATCTGCATGTTAAACAGTGAGAGCCAGCAGTGAGCTCTGCATGTCTAGTGAGGTATCTCTGTAGCTGTGTACATGTGTGGTGATGTATTCATGTGGCGGCGTACATGTCTATAGCCAAGTGGCTAATTAAGCAGTCATTAATGTATCCATATGGCTGTGTTTATGTCAGGTGATGTATCCATGTGGCTTTGTACATATCTATAGCCAAGCTAATTCAGCATTCATTAATGTTTCCATATGGCTGTGTTTGTGTCAGGTGATGTGTCCATGTGGCTGTGTACATGTCTGGTGATGTATCCATGTGGCTGTGTACATGTCTGGTGATGTGTGCATGTGGCTGTGTACATGTCTGGTGATGTATCCATGTGGCTGTGTACATGTCTGGTGATGTGTGCATGTGGCTGTGTACATGTCTGGTGATGTATCCATGTGGCTGTGTACATGTCTGGTGATGTGTGCATGTGGCTGTGTACATGTCTGGTGACGTATCCATGTGGCTGTGTACATGTCTGGTGATGTGTGCATGTGGATGTGTACATGTCTGGTGATGTATCCATGTGGCTGTGTACATGTCTGGTGATGTGTGCATGTGGCTGTGTACATGTCTGGTGATGTATCCATGTGGCTGTGTACATGTCTGGTGATGTGTGCATGTGGCTGTGTACATGTCTGGTGATGTATGCATGTGGCTGTGTACATGTCTGGTGATGTGTGCATGTGGCTGTGTACATGTCTGGTGATGTATCCATGTGGATATAGACACATGAGAGTCATGCCTGTCATGGCTGTGGTCATGTATCCAAGTGGCTGTGTACATGTCTGGTGATGTATGCATGTGGCTGTGTACTTGTCTGGTGAGGTATCCATGTAGCTGTGTACACATGAGAGTCATGCATCACATAGCTGTGATCATGTTTATTGATGTATCCAAGTGGATGTGTACATGTCTGGTAATGTATCCATGTGGCTGTGTGTATGTATCTGAGTGGCTGTGTACATGTCTGGTGATGTATCTGAGTATCTGTATACATGTCTGGTGATGTATTTGAGTGGCTGTATACATGTCTGGTGATGTATCTGAGTGGCTGTGTACATGTCTGGTGATGTATTTGAGTGGCTGTGTACATGTCTAGTGATGTATCCACATGGCTGTGTACATGTCTAGTGATGTATTTGAGTGGCTGTGTACATGTCTAGTGATGTATTTGAGTGGCTGTATACATGTCTGGTGATGTATCTGAGTGGCTGTGTACATGTCTAGTGATGTATTTGAGTGGCTGTGTACATGTCTGGTGATGTATCCACGTGGCTGTGCAGGCTTGTGGCGAGAGAGGATGGCTCCCAAAGAGTGTGCATTGCTGGGTTGACAGAAACCGAGGTGCCTGATGTGGACACACTAATCAGGGTCAGTCACCATTTTTTTGCACTTCTTGTTTATTGTTTTTGTTGTTGTTTTTGCATGAGCAGATCATGTCCTTCACCCTGGTCAGTCTCCTAAAGTACATTACCGACAGTCTTACCAGTTTCAGATGTTTTTTTCATGAAGATTTCCAGAAAATCCTGGGCCATGATTTATGTCTTTGTCAGCAAACACTTCCTCAGGAATTTGCCTGACAGTGTACTACACTCATTTGCTCATTGTGTCAAATAAAATTGCAACAAACAAAAAAAGTGGACAGTGTTATTCAAACTACTCAGAGAAAATGACGTGCTGTATTTTAGAAGGAAATGCAGCAGCCTTCCTTTACTCATTGTTTATGCATAGTTTTGATGCACAGAATGGGATTACAAAATCTGGTTTCCCCACCCAAGCAATGTTCAGGTGTAGGCAGATGGCAGTCTTCAGTGGCGCTGAGCATTGCTTGGACATGGGGATGAAGGGTTGTAAGAGAGGTGGTCTTTGGTGAGGGGTTCTTTTGTGTGGAAATAGGAAGCAAAAGCTTTTAGAAAAAGGCTTAACACAGTTATGCCTCATTTGAATATTTTGATGATGTACGTCTGGTCTGGTGCAGTTCATATACCTTGTATAAGAGTTGCTGTAGGGGACTCAGGTCTTTGGTGCTGTGTCAGTGTGTGACATCTGAGGAGCACTAATGAACTCCCTTGTTTGCTGATTATTATTTTGGCTCTAAAAATGAATCCCCTGGTGCAAAAGGCCATCCAGTTTTTGAAAATGGCAGCCTCCTCCACACAAAAAACTACAGAGGAATGCTGAAAATTTCTTTCTTGTAAAACATATGTCTATCTTGATAGGTTCATTTTGGTAGAATGCCAGCAATAATTTTGCACAGCTAAAAGGGGCTAATAAATTGAACACTTTGTCCAAGATAATGAACTGTGCATACGACTAGGTTTGAAAAGAGTGTGTTATTTAACAATTTTTTTTTTACCTGGGTAGTCTTTCTGTATGGTATTGCCATTATGAACATGATTTTGAGGGCAGTGAGCTGATTTGTTTCGATGGTCATGCTGCAGGTGCTGCAGTATGGCAACTCGGTGCGCAGCCGTGGTACAAGTGGCGTCAACCCAGACTCTTCTCGATCTCACGCTGTACTGCAGATGGAGATTCGGCATGAGGATGAAGAGAAACTGGGAAAGTGAGTGTTTACTCAGGCATGCTTTGCACCTGACTTTTTTGGTTTGTATACAGCAGGTTATTTTGAATGTTCTAAGGTCAGCAACAACACTGTCTTTGTTTTCACCTGGTTGTATGTTTTGTGTGTGCATGATCAGAATCTCCTGTTATGCATAGTTCCACTTTTGGAAAGGGGTGGGTGGGTATGAGTGCATGTCCTTTGGTAGTTTTAGCTTGCGAGAGCTTACATGTATGCACTGTGTGTATCTGGCGCTGGGAACACGCAAGGTTTTGTGTGGAAGTTTTTTATGTGCTATATATAAATTTTCATTCATTCATTCATTCATTCATATTGACTTGGCTGGAAGCAAGTGGGCTTGCGACATGGGCGATCCTGACTCCCACCTGTTTTTTTATTGTGTGTGTGTGTGATCAGATTCTCCTGTATTGACTTGGCTGGAAGCGAGCAGGCTAGTGACATGGGTGATCCTGACTCTCACCAGGTTTTCGTTTTGTGCGTGTGTGTGTGTTCAGAATCTCCTTTATTGACTTGGCTGGAAGTGAGCGGGCTTGCGACATGGGTGATCCTGACCGACAGACACGAATGGAAGGGGCTGAGATCAACCAGAGTCTGCTTGCTGTGAGTCACCCTTTCCATGGTTTTATCATGGCTGTAATGCATTGGGCAGGTCCTTTATTACCCAGTGTTCTGATGGGCTGAAATCAATGATAAATAAGCATGATATGTGTTGCATAAGCAGACTTGATTTTTTAGGATATAGTTCATCCCACAAACATTTCACAACTTTCCCTCTTGTTCTTCCATTTCTGTCACTGATGTGTCTGTGCATGCAGATGTGTGTGTGGTGTGTGTGTGTGCATGTGTGTGTGTGCATGTGTGTGTGTGTGTGTGTGTGTGTGTGTGTGTGTGTGTGTGTGTGTGTGTGTGTGTGTGTTTACCCATATGCATGTGTGTGTGTGTATGTGAATGTGTGTGTGTGTGTGTGTGTGTGTGTGTGTGTGTGTGTGTGTGTGTGTGTGTGTGTGTGTGCGTGTGTGTGTGTGTGTGTTTGTGCATGCATGCTTACTCTGGCTATTTAGGGGATCCAGAGCTTACTGCAACAGAAATGTGTGTATAATGACAGTGCAGAAACACAAATCCCATCACATCTACCACTGCTGAATAATCCCAAGTGTGACTTAAAAACATGATTCATTTCACATATGTAATGCCTATTCATCTGTGGATTTTGTTCCCACAGCTCAAAGAATGCATCCGATCCATTGACCAAGAGAGCCGCCACACTCCATTCCGACAGAGCAAGCTGACCCACATCCTGAAAGATGCCTTTGTTGGCAATTCACGCACTTGTATGATAGCCAATCTGTCTCCGGGGCAGTCTGCATGTGAACATACACTGAACACTCTACGATATGCAGACAGGTCAGAAATGTGTGTTATTTAGAGAAAACCTGAGTTGCATGTATTACCAAAACTTCTCTAAACTGGTTAATTTTGAGTTTCTTCCCACATGAATTACATTGTATGTGAGATCTCTCTCTCTGTCTCTGTCTCTCTCTTCCTCTCTCTATAAGATGTAAACCCCTTTAGCTCTTTTTCAATTTTAATACATTTGAAAGTGTACGAGTTTTCTGCTGTGTGAAAAGGTAACTATAGTCATGCATGCACATGTGTGTGTGTGTGTGTGTGTGTGTGTGTGTGTGTGTGTGTGTGTGTGTGTGTGTGTGTGTGTGTGTATGTGTGTGTGTGCATGTGTGTGCATGCATGTGATTAAGTGTGCATGCCTGCTTGCATGCATGCATGCATGTGTTTGTGTGTGTGTGTGTGTGTGTGTGTTGAATTGATCATGGCACGCTGTTGTGTTTGTGTCCAGAGTGAAAGAATTGCGCCGTGAGAGCAGTCAGAGTGGCACAGGCGTGTCACTTGGTCACGCGATGAACCTTCTGATGAACATCCCCATCACAGCCCCCTCCATCTTCCACCCCTCTAATGTGCTGTCCACATCCACCCCAGTCAGACCCCATCTCTCCAGGCAGCACCAGCCTACCTCATCAGCTGCAGACATCACCTTTGACCCCGCTGAGACGCCCATTCGAGGTCACAATGTTCCGCTGAAGTCAGCCTCAAAAGTTCGCCCCAGGCCTAGGTCTGATGGTCCTGCAGGTTATGACTTGAATTCCCAAAGTGCCAACAAGCGCCGGTGGCAACCTCACAAGGCCTGGCAGTCTGAGGCTGCCGCATCTCAGGGGGCTCTCCTCCCACACCCTGAGGCCTCCCCTAGTGAGTCGGACCACACAGACACGGACTCCAACAACGTGACTCACCCAACGGAAACCCGCCCCGCTCCGTCTCAGCCCAACATCCCCGTGATTGGCTCAACGGACACAGAGTTTGACTTCCCCACGTCAGACTTCAACAACATTGATGACCACCTGAACGACCTGAATCAAGGCAGGAATGACCTGAACAGAGCTAGGGAACTCCAGGGCTCGGAGGGCAGAGAACCGTCCAAAGATGAATCCGGCAGAGGCCAGCCCCCTGCTGACGAGGCCTCTGCTGCCTCCGCCAGTGGTCCCAGGTCAGAGCCGCAGAGATCACAGGTGGCGGAGGGAGCCTCCCCAAGATCAGCAGTAACCAACCCACTGCTAAACAGAGCCAACAGCCACTCACAGCCTCTGTCCTCACCATCACCAGCACACAGACAGTCTAGTGTCTCCCCAGCGCCAGGCTCCAAACAATCAAAGAATTCTCAGAACATGGCGGAAAAGTTCCCTGCTTCTCCAGCACCATCTTCCCATGCCAGCAGGAGAGGTGTCCACTCAGCACAGCCAAAGACTACTGCAAACGAACCAGGAGCCACAAGTCAGCCAGCAGCAGAGCCTCTGACGGATAGTTTTGATGACGAGCTGCTGTTTGCAGGTCCTGGGGATTCGGAAGGGCCAAAACCAGAGGTGCAGGAGTCTTCCCATTCAGGAAATCTCTCTGGTGCCAGACTGAACAGGCATGTGATGAACGTGCTGCCAGCAGTGCTGACCGCACTCAGCTCTGACCTGACCAGCTTCGCCCAGCGGTCACCACTCAGAAACGGTGGAGACAAAACAGCGGCTGATCAGGGCCGTGGAGATGACTCAGCTGTTGACCCATGCCCTAACCCCACAGCGTTACCTTGCCACACAGAAAAGCCAGCCACCACAGCAGGATCTCCGAGGGAGCCTGCTGCCCCGAGAAAGAGTCAGATACCGTCTCCCAGGAAGGCGGCAATCAGAGACTGGGTTGCGCAGACAGGCGACCAGGATGCTGTGTTGGCCAGAGGAGAGAGAGAGCGAGCTGGTTCGCAGCTTGAAAAGATGGGTTCTGGTTTTGCTCGGGACAGAAATCAGGCACATGCTGATTACAGATTAGCTGGCAACTCCCCACGCAACCAGTTGTCTGGTCAGGAGAGGCAGCGCTCAAGGACTGGCGTTCAGTCCACACCCAGACTTGCGTCATCAGATGCAGAGGATTCCCCGGCGAGTGCCAGGGCAGACCCCCATCCTGGGCTCAGTGGGCCAAGCTCTGACCCCGTTACACCAAATCATAGCACCCCCTCAGCTGACGGCGCCAAAAGTAACCAGTACCAGCATTCCAACTCCTTGCCCTCGCAGTCCATCCCAGCAAATGTCAAGCAAGACAGGATCCAGGAACCGCATTCCAGAAATACTGTCTCGGATAATCCCTCCACCACGTCTGTTTCTCCCTTCACCACCACAAAAGCAACAGCCTCATCAGCACTGGTAACTGAGAAGCTGTTGTCTGGTGCAGTGTTTTCACCAATTCATCCTCAGCCAGTCAGCGCCTCAGCCACCCGGACGGTGATCACTGGGCAGTTGATGAGAGGGACCGCCTCCTACATCATCCAGCCAAAGCCAGTGGCAGGGATTCCTTCAGAGTTGACTGGCCCTTCGGTCACGTCACCGGCTGCCTTCAGCATAGCAGAAAGGGACGAAGCCAGGTGAGAGAAAACTGTTTGTTGTGTTCTTTCTCGTTGATGGTTCTTGTTCAGTTGATGGGAGTAGGTCCTACATGTTTTCATGTCTTGTCTTGTCAGTCTGGCTTTACATCAGTTTCACTTGTGTGGTGCAGACAAGACATTTGCATTCTTTTTGCTGCCTTTAAAAAAGCAGCTTTTTCAGAAAAAACTATTGCAAACTGAGTTTAACTGGTGTGTGTGTGTGTGTATGCGTGTATGCATGCGTGTGTGTGTGTGTGTGTGTGTGTGTGTGTGTGTGTGTGTGTGTGTGTGTGTGTGTGTGTGCATGTGTGTGTGTGTGTGTGCATGGTGGTGCTTGCTTGCAGACGTTTCTTTTGACTGTGTTTTGGTTCTTTGCTTTGTAATGGGCTATGTGCTCCTGTTTGGAGAGATAGCACATGCAAGAGTACATTATTCTTGTCATAAAAACCCTCATTTACATTGTTGTCACTGTGCTGCATTTGTTTGCTTACCATGGTAGTTGTAGCCTAGTTAGCAGAGGGGCAAGAGCGTCTGGAGCTCAGTCGACTGCCAATGAAAACTGGCATTGGAAGTGGAAGTGAAGACAGAATTGGTTGTCTGCACCACACACACCTGAGACAGGCATAGATGAAGCGGTTGAGAACATTCCTGGGAAGGATGAGAAAAGGCTTGTCAGGCCAACAGCTGGAACTGTTTCAAAAGGCAACTCTTGGCTGGTGTTTGTATGGCCTTCCTGTGCATGCAGATACCATCTTGAACTGAACTGACACCAATCAAGAATCTGGTCAAGGTGCAGTGATACTCAAACACCTACATGTTTGTGATTATGTGGTATGTAATTGTATGCATGCCTGGAAATCTGCTTGTGTTTATATAACGCAGAAGGGAGTTGATTAACGCTTGAAAGTCATCACACGAACGCAACAACAAAGACCTGAGTCGCCTATGGTACTCTCACCTAGCATGCGAGTAAATACAAGGTACATAAACTCCATCAGAAGTACATCTGCTTGTGTTTGTTTAAAGAATTAACTCAGGCCTGTTACGTCTTAGCTCATGATGAAAATTAAGGTGCACACATATTTGTTGTTCACTTCTGTAGATTTTTTTGTAACGAGCTACACTTATTTTTTCAGGGTGTCCCTTGTTGGGTCTCATGAAGATCAGCTGGCAGCCATTACGTCACTGTGCAAACAGGAGATGAAGTTGCTTCTCAATGCAAAGAAAGCAGTACCACGGGTTTGTACCAAAACTATTACCATACATGCTTGTGCGCAACTGGATAATACTTGGTGTTTTTTGTTTGTTTTGTTGTGCTGAATACAGGTGCCTTTAGCACACTGTCATCTAGTGTAAAATGCCCAAGGCACTGAGAGTGCTTCTTTATTTTGCTTTTACCTACTTCTAGATGTTTTTGAAAGTTAATTTTGATTTAGCCTTAACTAAAACTCATGAGAGAGCATGAGAGAGAGAGGGAACTCGAACTTGAACTCAGAAACTTTAATACTCAAAGATAGTAGCATTAGGTCCATTTGGACCTATCTAACAGCCAGTCAAGATATGCTACAAACACAAATACGGCAATACCACAAACAAATATTATAAGCATGATTAAGCAGTTGATTACTGTGGCTTCATAGTTCCTACGAATGTGCTGAAACATCAGAATTAAATTTCTTTCATGGGCATACATGTATACAACACTCACATTTTTTTTGGGGGGGGGGGGGGGGGGGGGGGGAGAGGGGGGGAGAGAGAGAGCAAAAAGATACCCTTGTACTTTGTAGTAGTTTGAGTGACACTGACCCATATGGGTCTAATTTACTCAAGTACAGGAGAGTTAAAAAAACAACAACAGACAAAACAACAACTGAAAGGCAGTTTTGTTTTCCTGTTTTGAATGTGAACTGACAGAGCATTTTGTACTTCTTGCCATGTTTTGCTGTTACAGTTGTAACAGTGCTACCACAGTGTCTCCACCAGAAGAGGAGGCCATGTTTAAATGCCACTTATTATCTTTCTTCTTGCTGGGCAGAGTTTTGATGACTACATGAATCGTGTCAGCGGGATCCTTGCCCAGAAGATGTCAGCCATCCAGCTGCTCCAAGGCCAAATAAAAGACTACCAGGAGAGGTTCTGTGCTAACCGCCACCCCCGGACTACTCCTTAGTCTTCCACCACCGGCATTAGTGACTTCCCTTGGAAGCTGCTTGGCACACCTAGGCATCCGCTTTCTTTATGAGACAAAGCTGTTGAAGTTTGGGGACGCTTGTCTGATGTAGCGTTCATTTTAACTGGTTGCTCATGTACAACTCCTTGTCTTTCAGTGTTCACATGGCTACTGGGCGCTCATTCACCTTTTGAGCCTTCAGTTTGACTGGTGTCTTTCCGTCCTGTCTACCTGTCTCCCGTCCGTGTTACAGGTGTCATGATTTTAGCTTCCCATGTCCTCCATGTCCTCCTAACGCAGGCATTTGTACTCACACAATGTAGCAGACACAAACATGCCAGCATGCAATACTCAGATTTCCTGACCCATGGCACTGAATAAACAGAACGCTTGAGGAATGGCATGAGTGAGTCTGCTCCAGTTTTATAGGTGACACTTGTGTGAAAATAGTCAAGTGAGAAAGCATGAAAGAAATCGGTGCAAGGCCAAGCATGATCAAGAAGTGGCACATGAAAAAAGGTGGAGAATAGCATGGAATGATAGAAATAGTAGTTTTAGATGACGTCTTCAACTTTGATGTGGAAGATCCATGCACATGAAAGGTTAAAAAGGATGCCATATATTAGGACAAAAACACAATCTGCAAATTTTTGGGGTAATCCCTTTATCAAGCCACAAAACAAAAAAACTAAACAAAAAAGGGATTACCCTGAACAGTTGTGGATTGTGTTTTTGCCCTGCTAATAAACAGCATTCTTCTGAACCTTTTATGTGTTTGGATCTTGTTTTAGAACGCTAGCAGTCATTCCTGTTTTAGATTGATTTTTGATCAGGAAGACAAAAGAAGCCTGTACAAATGTATTGAACACAGTGTTGTTGAAAATGAGATTTTATAGTCTGCTGTCTTATACATTTTTAGTGTTTTGAAGTCCTGAATCTGCATACAGAAAGCCACGGTTTCCATGGCAAGCTTTATGAGGGAGAGTAGGAGCAGTGTGGCACTTGCGTGGCAGTTCACAATGCTGATGCCAGTCAATGCAGTGTCACTTTAGCTGGAACCACTGGCCAGCTTTGTTCTGAAAAGATCTTGAGAAAGAGAAAGCCCAGGAAGTTTCCAGGGCTGTGCTGCAAAAGAAACTGAAAAGCAAACTCACAAAAGAAAGAAAAAAGGAAAACAGAAGAAAAAAAGAAAGAAAAAAATGGACAAAGATGATACTGTTTCTGTATTATGAAGTTGTGGTATGCAGAAGTTACGGAATTATGCTTGTATGACAAGTAGAATCTTTTACTGATCTCTTTCATGTAATGCTATGCTCTGCTCTCGAGGCAACATTGTGCTCATGTTTTGAGTGCATGCTGGCTTATTTTGTTGTTTCCATAATGGACCAAATTTTGACATGGATCTTTAACATGCATATGTCATCTTTTTGCAAGTGCATCCACATAGTAAATTTCTACTCTTAGTCCCCAGTCCATGTGGTGACCACACTCGATTACACTTAATTTTTGGCTTTTGAGAATTAGTTCTGTGTGTGTGTGTGTGTGTGTGTGTGTGTGTGTGTGTGTGTGTGTGTGTGTGTGTGTGTGTGTGTGTGCTACCTAGGAAATTGTGAGTGAATCTTTGAAGCGTGTAAAAAAGAAGAAGCTTTGAACCAAAGGGAGCTTCATTTTCTCCATCTCTCCCCATGTTCTTTGCAGAAGTTTACTGCTTTAGATACCTAAGCATGGAATATCTACACATGTAGAATTTAGCTGTTTTGAGTTACCTACTACTGAGGATGAGCCCATCCTCACTATAATTATGCCAGGGGAACAAAAAGTAAAATTAGACTTCACTTACACAAGGTAAGCTCGCCTTTACTGTTGTGTCTCTCCCACAAAAGAGCCAAGATCAAAAAATGGGCCAGTTACAGCATTCATAAAACTTAGGTCTTGCTGACTGACTTCATAGTTAGGAAGAGCTTTGGGGAACAACCGGAGTCTGGTTGCCAGCACCCTTGGAGGGGCTGCCTTCAATTCTGTCCATGTATGCATGATATGTCAAGTTTCACCTTGGCCTTAGCAGCTTGCTGAACAGCTGCATAATGATGTGCCAAGTTTCACCTATGGTTGTGGAGCTTGTTGAAGGGCTGCATATCAATATGTCATGTTTCACTAATGGTTGTGGAGCTTGTTGAAGGGATGCATATCAATATGTCATGTTTCACTAATGGTTGTGGAGCTTGTTGAAGGGATGCATATCAATATGTCATGTTTCACTAATGGTTGTGGAGCTTGTTGAAGGGATGCATATCAATATGTCATGTTTCACTAATGGTTGTGGAGCTTGTCGAAGGGCTGCATATTAATATGTCAGGCTTCACCTGTGGTTGTGGAGCTTGTTGAAGGGCTGCATATTAATATGTCAAGTTTCACCTATGTCAGGCTTCACCTATGATTGTGGAGCTTGTCGAAGGGCTGCATATTAATATTCCAAGTTTCACCTAAGATTGTGGAGCTTGTCGAAAGGTTGCATGTCAGGTTTCATTTCAGATTGTGCAGCTTATCGAAGGGTTGCATAATGATATGCCAAGTTTCACCTTTGATTGTTGAACTTGGTGAGCAGAAACCTCTGACTTAATACCAGAAAAAGTCCAGAGATATATGAAAAAGAGCCCACAGAGAAAATACCACAAGCATGTAACCATCAGTTTGATTATTGCTGCTTACTATCAGTCTTGGTCATGAGCAAACCATTGTGTTAAAATATGACCTGAACCAAACCTGGCCTGCAGAGGTCCTCTGTGTGCTGAAAACTGAGATGCATCATATTCTGACATCAAAATTGCTCACAGTACAACACATTCACACACTTGAACATAGTAATTAATGCAGTCCTGGTATTGAAGCCACAAACAGTAAAAAAGAAATGAAATCAAACTTGTGAGTACTGGTTTGCACTCAGTGCTTAAAAAGAACCATTGAACCATGCACCATGACTACCATCCAAGCTTACATCCATCCGCATTACAAAAAGACTCCAGACTCAACAAAGTCCATGATCTCCTTTACATTTTGTCATATTCCCCACTCCAACCCGCAGTCCGTCCAGTGTGTTGTGATACAGGTTTTACAGAGTATAGTTTGTAATGATGAATGATTTTACTTTGTCATTTTTATTGATCTATTGTTTCTATATTTTTGGTTTTTACTTGTTGATTCGTTCCTGCTGCAGTGGAACCGTAGATATGAGGTGGTTTAAATACCGTTTGCATTTCATGCTAATGTTTGCAGTATGTGACTGGTTGAGATAGTACCTGCTCATTGTACTATTGATCTGTAATAAATCGTCGTTTACCCAACACAGAATGTCAGTTTGATTTTGTTCTTGTGTGGTAGATAGCAGGTCACTCTCACTGAGCCAGCCAGCCAGTCAATTAAAAATACTAGACCATAAAATTAATGTAGATATATTATCCACTTCATCCACACGCGCGCGTGTGCACACACACGCACGCACGCACGCACGCACGCACGCACGCACGCACACACACACACACGCACACACACACACACGCACACACACACACACGCTTTCCTAATCGCTATGGATCAGCACATGAAAATGCATTTAAAGCATGAAGTTTCGCTTTGTCTTTAAGACTTTATTTAGGACCCATTCTGCTTAAAAGCGCACCTCTACAAACAACACCACAACAAGTGATTTCAAATTCTGTCTTCTTACTCCCCCCCCCCCCCCAACTCCTCGTACAATGTGTGTGTGTATACATTGCGTGTGTATGTATACATTGTTTGTGGGGGGGAGGGGGGGGGGTGCGTGCGCGTGGGGGTGTGCGAGGAACTTGTACAATATTATGACTATATCATTATTATTTTTGAGGTTTTAATGTGTACATTTCTGTTGATCTTGTAAAGCGCGGTGTCAGTGCTCGTCCTTGGCGGTGATATAGAAATGACCGCTATTACTATTATTGTTATAAAATCATCGTCCGTGAAAACATGTTTCTCCAAAAAAGGCTGGCCTTTCTCTCTACTACCTGTAGTCTTCGTGGCCTTCACACACTGTGATTTTAAGCAGTATTTGTGTCTACATGTAGTAGAGGTACTGTTGTTTTACTTCAGCTCCTTGTCTATCTTCTTCTTTACTTCTTCTTTTATTATTTTATATCTCTCTTCTTACACCAGACGAAGACTGTCAAAAGCGCTTGTGTTTTTAATTGTTCCTTATGTGTCGTCGTATAGGTGAGTACGTTTCTCTAGAGTTGTTCTACCTGTAGTAGAGATCAACACATAGATTTTATTCACATGGATGATTTTGTTTTAAAATCTCCGCTTTACTTTCAGTTTAAAATCCTCATTCAACAGTGTCGTTTAGTGGGACTGGGCGGTAGAAAACACCGTGAGATGTCCCAACCGTGTACACCGCCTCTGTTCAGCATTTGAAGGTCCTGTAGTTACTAGTAGCGGCCACATCATATCAGTAGGCCGCCAACGCACAGTCCCTACTCCGCTACGTTAAGATCCAAACACAAAAATGTTCAAACGAACGCTTGTTTATTTTAACACGGACACACCAGCATAGTGTGTGTCCGTGTTAAAATAAGCCAGCGTTGGTTTGACCCTTTTTGTGTTTGGATCTTGTTTTAGAACGCTAGCGGTCATTCTGCTTCACATTTCCGCTACACTAGGCCAGACTACTGGATGAAGCAACACACAAGGGAGTTAATTAGTGTTCGAAAGACGACACGCAAGCGCAACAACAAAGACCTGAGTCGCCCACGGTAACGCTCACCTTGACACCTCGGTACAGTCTCTGACAGCCTGTCCAGGCTTGGCACCTCAGTATAGTCTCTGACAATCTGTCTAGGCTTGACACCTCAGTATAGTCTCTGACAGGTTGTCCAGGCTTAAGTGACACCTATAGTCTGACAGCCTGTCCATCGGCTTGACACCTATAGTCTCTGACAGTCTGTCCAGGTTTGACACCTATAGTCTCTGACAGTCTGTCCAGGCTTGACACCTATAGTTTCTGACAGTCTGTCCAGGTTTGACACCTATAGTCTCTGACAGTCTGTCCAGGCTTGACACCTTTAGTTTCTGACAGCCTGTCCAGGTTTGACACCTATAGTCTCTGACAGTCTGTCCAGGCTTGACACCTATAGTCTCTGACAGTGTCCAGGCTTGACACCTATAGTCTCTGACAGCCTGTCCAGGTTTGACACCTATAGTCTGACAGCCTGTCCATCGGCTTGGCACCTATAGTCTCTGACAGTCTGTCCAGAAGAAGAAGAAGAAGGTAAAAGACACACAAGGTGGGAAATCGATTTATCAGCTCACACGTAAAAATATTCTTCGGGCGTCATGAGCACGCAGGTTCCGTGTCCAAGACTGACAAGGTTTGATCCGAAACTATGACCAAACCGTTTTAAAGGACCATTTAACATGTTTACCGTACTATAGTCATATACTTCACTGGAAAGGCCACACAGGAAAATACCGCGCTCACTGGTAGGAATGGGTAGCTCTGTTCTTGCGGCTCCTGTGCTTTACTTAGGTAGGACGACCCAAATTTCCCGCAAAGGACAATGAAGCTCTAAAACAAAGAAACAAATAAATAAACAAAGTACACGTCTGTTGAGCTTTACCCGTTCTGAACATGTCTGCTGACCTAGGCAATTTACAAGGTCACAGAAAACTGAAAATATAATGACAGTTATAATTCCCCCTTTGAAATCCAGCTGACTAAAAATATTTCCACTTCCTGTTTTATCATACGATTTGTTTTGTAAAACAACACTACCAGCGCTCAGAAGACAAAAGACAATAGGTGAAAAACAAATGGATTTTAATAGAGCAATGGAAACTTTTGGCCAAAAATGACAACAAAAGAGCAACGACTTATAATTATGTGTTCCAAATGTTCAGATGTTGCGAAGATGGACAAAGCTGGTATGCATGATAACCATTATCGTTGCTGTTCGGGATCGATAATGCAATGCCTCAAACGCAACGTGTTGTGTGTATTTGCCGGGTCCGCCGCCACAAATCGATTTTTTGTCGCAACAAGTGCACGTTTCGATCAAAACCCATCGTGACAAAAACACAATTTGTGGCAGGATCAGCCAATAATATTGGAGTTGTAGCCGGTTCAGGCTGGAATGAAGGCTCTCACGAACATCCTTCTGATGCTAGTTCTGCTTGACACATTGTCTCTGACGGGCAAACAGTCAATGCCGTGCTTGGCACTTCGTCACTGAACTGTTCAAATGTGGCCGATCCTGTCATGTAGACTCTGACACACAGAGTCTCTGACAGCCTGTCCAGCGGCCTGACACCTCAGTACAGTATAGTCTGTGACTGTCCAACGGTTTAACACTTATAGTCTCTGACAGCCTTCCAACCGCTTGACACCTGTAGTCTCTGACAGCCTGTCCAACGGCTTGACACCTATAGTCTCTGACAGTCTGTCCAGGTTTGACACCTATAGCCTCTGTCAGTCTGTCCAAGTCTGACACGAAGTAAGACGCAAACCCCAGACTAGTGCCGCCACGGAAAGACTGATCATAAAACTGGATGGATGGCGGCGGCATCGCATCAAGGGTAGCGTCGCATCCAAGACATCAGCGTATCCAGTCAGGAGGTGTTGAAGGTCTGGTAAGGTCTGGCTGCCGCTTTGTTGAAATCTCGAGTTGCTTGATTAACACGGCACGCATACTCAAGTGAAACTACACAAAGTACCCAATGAAAAACGTAATATCAAAATCCTTTTTTAATTTAGTTACGACTTTTATTTTTAAAATGAATAAACTCTTCGGAACGTGTTCGAGTACCTGCAGAAAAACAACAGCAAACAAACACACACACACACACACACACACACACACACACACACACACACACACACACACACACACACACACACACACACACAAAAGAAGAAGAAGAAGAAGAAAAACACACAAGGTGAAAAATCGATCTATCAACTCACACGTAAAAGAGATTCACTGTTTAGATCTACAGAAAAACACACGCGTTGGTGCCCATCTGTGTTTTGCAGGCTCACAGCAAAGTAGTAGGAGCTGTAGTCACTATAGTCTGGGATGACCGATTTTAGTACGCAGGAACACACGATGAAATGCGTCAGTCAGTTCTAAAGCGGCAGAAAAAAGATGGAGAGAGGATTTGTAAAGTAAAATGAATTTGAATTACCCGGGAAGGTACAAATTAGTACAGCAGATTTCCTGGCAGCGGGCCATGCATACAAGGTATATTCGGACAGACTACACGCTTATATGAAGGAGCCTTTGGTAGCGCTGGTTCAGAGGGGACCTACATGTTTGTGTCCACAGTACTCCACTGCAGGGAAAGTAGAGTTTTTTGTTGTTGTTTTAAATAACGTTCCGTTAACCGCATAGGATGAATTTAAAGGAAAGTGGATTAGGAAAATATGCAGCTGCATGAACCAGGAAGGTAGAATTTTAAGTACGGTTGGCGAGGCATGCAAGGCTACAAGAGAGAATCAACAAGGAAAGGGAATTAAAAATTCGTATGTTGTGTTTTGTCCTAATAAATAGCGTTCTTTTTCTACCTTTTATGTGTTTCGATCTCATTATTTAGATCAGTTCATGTCACTGTTCTCTCTGGATACTAAAACATTTGTTTTATCCGAATTTACCGCGCCCACAACGCACACCCAAATGCTTGCAAGGCAATAATTATGGGAAACCACGTACAGGTATACTGTCGTCGGTTAGGACATTTAGATGCATTGATGTAATTGTCTTAATGTGTTAAAATTTTCAATTCTGCAAGTGTGTCAAGACTTTATCCCATTTCCACGTGTAGCACCAGATGTTATGAAGCAAGTCCCGCAAAAAACAAACTTTGAAATGTAGTTAAATGGTATTAGTTATTATCTGAACGTACCTTGCAAATCAAAGCAAAAATACAATTACACATGCATTATCTTATGAAGTGCCCAAACAAGTATCGGACCAGTCTCATCAAGACAAGCACGGAAGTAAATCTAACAGACAAGTCTGAGTGTACATGTTTTGTACGCTAGAAAAGCAATGACCTTTCGCGACAAAATCGGTCGAATGTCTTGTTTGTGACTCTGTGGGATAATCCGTTGGTGTGACAGATTAATTGTTTCTCGTGTGAGAAAAATAGCCTTTCAGAACACACATTTTAAGACTTTTTCAACAAGCAGCGATAAACGATAAACACAGAATTTTTGATCCTTTAAAATCTTTGAGGAGTATATAAAATTATTTCTAACCATCATGAATTTCGGTGATGTTATTTTTTGTTGTTGATCAATACAGATCACATTTCTGCTCAGAAATCTGAGTTTCTTGATCGAGTTTTACAGCCCGGCAGGTAATCCCCGGTGGAGACCTGTGACTTTTACAGCAAGGTAGTAAACCCCGAGGGACGTGTATTTGAAGCGCTGTTGCTAACGGATATCTCTTATACCGCGCAAATCTTTTTGCAACACAAAAACGCAAGTGCCCTAACACACACACACACACACACACACACACACACACACACACACACACACACACACACACACACACATATATATAGGCACGCACATATATACACTTAGACATACACACAATCTATGGTCACAGCAATGGCCTACCTAGGTTTGTGAAAAGGCCTGTCTAAAGTGGAAAGTCTTGAGCTGGAATTTGAACTCGGACAGAGTGGCGGGAGATCTGGCAGACTGGCAGGCAGCGAATTCCAGACAGACGGAAGACTGAAACTGAACCAGACTGAGATGGAACACTGAAACTGAACGAAACTGAACGACCACACATTAAAATATTTTAAATCACGTTTCGGAATTTTTAAACGCTTCTCGCTGGAAGATCGGATGATGCGTGATTTCTGATATGTGCAGAGCGAAGCTGAAAGGTGAGAGGTGGAACTCGACTGATGGTCTTCTGTATAGCTGACCAGCTTCAACACGTTGAAGATTACCGTCAACTTTTGAGTGGCTAGTGCAGCGCAATATGCAGGGGAAAGTATTTGCGAAGTCAGCTGCGGTTGAGTGTTGAAAACGTATATGTGTGTGTGTGTGTGGGGAGGGGGAGGGGGAGGGGGGGTTATATTAGGGAGGGAGAGGAGATCAGATGAGGAGGGCACCAACCAGACCATGAAGGTTTCCAGCCTGGGAGCAGTGACAGCGTCTTCATGAAGGACGTTCCAGGCAGCAGTAGTCCGGGATAAGAGAAGTTCCTGAGTCTCTTCAGCCTTTATAATTTATGTAATTTTTCATGTGTTTTGTTCGCAGGTGTCGGGAGAGGCGCAGTCTGATGTTCCACTTTTATTCAAAAAGAATGTATCTGCTATTGTTTGTTTTGCTTGCGTCGACGAATTTTGCCGTGCACTGTGATGGCGTAACGAAATATACCTCGGACTGGGAATCTCCACAGTCTCCATCTGAACAAGAAGATGTCAGTAATACTGATCTTAGCAACTGGAAAACGCCACATCCGCTGTTTGCATCACAAAAGCTCAATGACTCCACGACACACGGTGGTATGGACTCAGGCACTATCCTGCCTGCACCAACATCCCAAGGTGTGGGTGAAATTCGTCGTGACAACCCAGGACTATCGTCACTAGGACCGTTGTCAGTGTGGTCACAACCATCCTCAACCAATACCCTGCTTAACTCCGGCCGCACACCCCAACGCTCCACACCTCACAGCGCACAGAAGGCGGGGTGTGTCTACATTCGAACTACTTCCACCCTTAACGGGACAAAATACCCGAATCGCAGATTCGACAACTCACTGACTTTTGTGACATCCCAAATGAGGGAATGCTTCCTGGTGGAAAATCATGTTGAGTACTCAGCAGACAAGTTGCAACTCAACTTAAAGTCGGCAACCGACCTTGGCCTACCCAGTCAGGACGAATTGGAGGGCAACGGGACCCGGAACTTTCTGAAGTGTCGCATCACTGTGACACCAGCGAGAGGAAGAGTCTTCATCGTGAAAAGATTTTCCGTAAGTATTGTCGATATGCGCTTATACTTTTTTAAGGCGAGTGTGTCTGATCTCTTTTGTAGCCCTTCTGCGGCTGGGCAGCTGTCTTCGAGATTTTAAGCCAGGCAGAAATACAAAATGATTCTCCCTTTCACGAAACGAGTTAAAATCGATTTTTGCAATACAGCCGTAAGCACAACAATAATTACTGTTGACTGATCTCATTCATCTATATTTCCAGTCAATTCAAAGCGCATTATGGCTAGAAAATTTGAAGCCTTCTGCCAGTAGCCTCGCCCTGATATGACCGTAATGGTTTACTGGGCGTAAAACACCAAGTCACTTACTGACTCTGCCTGCCGGTAGCGAAGCCTGGTGAACGAGAGTGTATGGCCAAAAAACTCTTCTCTGCCAAGAAAACAACAACAACAAAAACAGCAGTTCGCTTTTACCAAAATGTCACAGGCACCCCTGAACCGAGAAAGCTCGTGCACCGTTTCGCTGGACGTCTGGAAACCTCAACAGACCGACACGCCAGAAGTGGGTTGTCTGCCCCAGCAGCGCGCGTGCGAAGAGGGGACCGTTGTCCGCAAGCTGGACATCGTGCTCACGTGGCTGGGATTCACTCGACCATTTTCCTTCCGTGCTCGTTTTTATAGCGTTCTCGAAAGAGAGCCGGAATTGGAGATTCACTACTTTGCAAAGAACAAAGGTAACATTTTCTTCTCTCATATACTTAGCATTATAGCCATAGACCCAACTGGCACATCACACTGGATCATTCTGGTTTTTGTTTAGTCTGTATTAAAAATGATAAGTGATTAGACCTATAAATTAGTACTGTGGTCGGTTTATCTGGTTATTATCTCGCAAACCTGCGTGGTTATCGGACGGTAATCCCATTTGAAGTTTTAAAAAGAAGAAAATTCATCGTTCAATGTAATTTGGCCACAATAAAAAGACCTTGGGTGGGATCGATGAGCAGCCAACGGAAAAACCTTACAAGTTTTAAGACGCTTCATGGTGATAAACAAACAAACAAACAACTCTCACATCCATCCACCCATCCACCAAACTGCAACATGAACACGGAACATATTAACACATCAATAACCCCAAAATTAAAAAAGAAAAATCAACAAATTGCCTGACGGACAAAGTATAGGGTAACAGGACAAGTAACACAGGTAACTGATACCTCTATAAGCATGATGTTCTTGACGTATGACGTTCTTCATCACGACGACAATGATAATGGTAACAACTATCATGAGTGCACTGAAGGCTACATCCACTTGGGCCGGAAGAAGGGCAGCAACTCGGATCCGACAGGCAGCTCAGTGCGGTTAGCTGTACCAAAGTCTCACCAAGTTCTCCTCAGTCTGCATATCACAACTCTAGAAAACCAAGATGCGTTGGTGATAAACGTCGACGGAAGACCGTTCAAGGAAAATGTTCACATAGAGACGTTTTACGCGCAACTGATCGAGGCAAACGAGATAGATGTGCGTTTCGTCAAAGGCCAGGGAAGCGGTCCTTCGACGGGAAAGACTGCTGCCAGGTTCAGGCTGTATTTTTCTTTCCACGAGAACTCGCAGATACCGGAGCAACTCCCAGACGGCACGTGGAACTGTTCCGTGCCTCACTGGCCTGACTTCCAGCTGCACTTTCCTTGCAACATGCTGTGGGACTGTGCGGCAGGTGAGGACGAGAGGGAGTGTCCCTACACCAGTGACAAGTGCGGCTCTCAAGTGGCAGCGGGAAGCAGCTGCTTCAGGTAACAGCAGCCGTAACAGCTGAAATATATTATTTCCAGTGCAGTGGCCACTTTAGTTCTGAGACATAAGAGGTCAATAGAATTGTTTTCAGGGAATTAGGAAAGGGGACTCGTTTGCATGTGACTCAGATAGTATACTGTGGCTGCGTTACTTCAGTAAATGTGCACCGACTTTAGCAAACCAGCAAACGCAGGAACAAATGAAAGGTTTCGTTAAAAATACACCATAGGATTTAAGAAAACCATGTTTTAAGCTAATAAAGAGCAGAAAAGGCAGGAAAAGCAAGACATGTTCCACTTTTGCTATTGTTGCAGATTTCGTCTTCCGATCGTTAGCATTTCTGCCCAGTATCGAATGGAACAGCCATCAGGAACAAACAAACAAAAACAAAACAAAAAAGCCAATGAAAATGAGATTTCGTTACTCAAAAACAAAAACTGGACAAGAAACAATCAAAACATAACGGTTCAATTTGATTGTGTAAAACATTGCTCTGACCCAATGTGTTCAGTGGCACAAAGAGCCCCGGTCTTCCTACCTTTCGATGCCGAGTGGAAATACTAACGAAGTCGGTAAAAAGAAATCAGCAAAAAGAGTGGAAAGCGTCTTGCTTTTCCTGCCTTTTCTGCAGCTTAAAAACATCGTTTTCTGATATCCTTGGTGTATTTCTAAAAACGAAGACATTTTTGTTTTCGTATTTGCAAAGGCGCAGGGTTACCGTGATTTCTGTGTTTCAAAGCTCAGTCTGAACGTACAATCGTGTAATCTCAAGCTGTGCAGCTGAAGTGTTGTATAACGCATTGCTTCATTTCAAGTGCGAAGAACTGCCCTTTCTCATATTCAAAGAACTAGCAAAATAGACCATTGGCGGAAAGAATGGGCTTACGAAAGGTCGGAAACTTACAAGGGGGTTAATCAGCGCTCGAAATACGTAACACAAGTACAACAAAAAAAGACCTGAGTCGCCTACGGTAACTCTCATCTGGCATGTGTGCAAATACAAGCTACATAAACTCCACCAGAGGTACATATTTTCACACATGCCAGGTGAGTTATCGTAGGCGACTCAGGTCTTTGTTGTTGTACTCGCGTTACGTATTTCGAACGCTGATTAACTCCCTTGGGTGTTGGATCTGCACGAGCGTTCGAGGCCTCGTTCTATTTCAGACTAATGGTACATGATTTCATAAATCTTTATTGCCTTCATAGTTTTGTTGTGAAGACACTTGACTGGGCTCAAAGCACCAACTAACTAACTAACTAACTAACTAACTTGTGAATATACCTACCCCTTTTATGCCAACAACTGTTCACGGCGTCAAGACCGCACACACACCCTTTGCCATACGAAAATGTCGTGGATATTTGAACAAGTTATGAAAATATATGAAGTTCATTGTTTATCCGTATATTTTTCGTTATGGTTTTACCTCAGAATGTTGCTCCCTGCCGTTCCTGATTGCAGGCTACTGTTACATTGTTCAGGTTTCTGAATGGCGTAAACTCAGCCATCGAAGTGTGGAAATCATGCTCCCGCTACGGAATGCACCTGGCAATGCTAAAAACACCAGCAGAGTGGAAAGACATTGTAAGACATCTTAATAGCGACTACAGCCCTTTTACTCGATGGCACGTGATCTACATTGGACTTTTCCTTTCGTCACCCACGAAGCCTCCAATGTACGTTAACATAGTTTTAACGTCATATTACATTTTATTTGGTATTTCCAACATAGTATGCCTGGTTGCTGCAGTACGAGCATTAGCCTTAACAGTGGCAGGAGCCTTAGCATTAAGAGTGACAGCCTTAGAAGTGACAGTGGCAGCAGCAGCAGCAGCAGCAGTAACAGTGGCAGCAGCAGGAGCATTGGCAGTAACAGTAGTAGCAGCAGCAGCAGTAGAAGTAACAGTAGTAGCAGCAATAACTGTAACAGTAGTAGTAGCAGCAGCATTAACAATAAAAGTAGTAGCGGCAGCAGCTTTATCATTAAGTAGCAGCAGCAGGAGCATTAGCAATTCGTCTGTTCGGATTAGCATTAATAATGGCAGCAGCAGGAGCTTTAGCATTGACAGTGGCAGCAACAAGAGCTTTAGCATTAACAGTGGCAGCAACAGGAGCTTTAGCATTAACAGTGGCAGCAGAAGCAGCATTAGTTTTAACACTGGCATCAGCGGGAGAATTAGCATTAACAGTGGCAAAAGCAGGAGCATTAGCTTTAACACTGGCGGAAGCAGGAGCATTATCATTAACACTGGCAGCAGCAGGAGCATTATCAATAACAGTGGCAGGAGGAGCATTGGCATTTCCAGTGGCAACAGTTGGAGCATTAGCAGTAACACTACTAACATCAGCAGGAGCATTAACAGTGGCAGCTGCAGCAGTATTGGCATTCACAGTATCAGCAGTAGTATTAGCATTAACAGTACCAGCAGAAGCATTAGCTTTATCAGTGGCAGCAGCAGGAGCACTAACATTACCAGCAAGAGTATTAGCATTAACACTACCAGCACAAGCATTATCATTAACAGTGGCAGCAGCAGGAGCATTAGCTTTAACAGTGGCAGAAGCAAGAGCATTAGCACTGGCAGCAGCAGGAGCATTATCATTAACAGTACCAACAGGAGCATTATCATTAACAATTGCAGCAGCAGAAGTATTAGCATTAACAGCGGCAGCAGCAGAAGCATTACCATTAACAGCGGCATCAGCAGAAGCGTCAGCATTAACACTACCAGCAGAAGCATTATCATTAACAGTGGCAGCAGCAGGAGCATTGGCATTAACAGTGGCAACAGTTGAAGCATTAGCAGTAACACTAGTAGCACTAGCAGCAGCATTGGCATTCACAGTATCAGCAGGAGCAATACCATTAACAGTGACAGCAGAAGCATTAACATTAATAGTGGCAGCAGCAGGAGACATTAACAGTAACAGCAGAAGCATTAACATTAACAGTGGCAGCAGCAGGAACATTACGAGTACCAGCAGAAGCATTAGCATTATCAGTGGCTGCAGCAGGAGCACTAACGTTACCAGCAAGAGTATTAGCATTAACACTACCAACAGAAGCATTAGCATTAACAGTGGCAGCAGCAGAAGCATTAGCATTAACAGTGGCAGCAGCAGAAGCATTAGCATTAACACTACCAGCAGAAGCATTAGCATTTACAGTGGCAGCAGCAGAAGCATTAGCATTAACAGTGGCAGCAGCATTAGCATTTACAGTACCAGTAGGATCATTAGCATTAATAGTGGCATCAGCAGAAGCATTAGCAATGGCAGCAGGAGCATTGGCATTCACAGCAACAGCAGTAACATCTGCAGCATTATCATTAATAGTAGGAGCATTAGCATGAACAGTGACAACAGCATTATCATTAACATTAGCATTATCAAGAGCACTACTAGTAACAGACAATAGCAGAATCATTAGCAGCAACAGTGGCAACAGCAGGGCATTAGCAGCCAGGAGCATTAACGATAGCAGCAACAGAAGCATTAGCAGTAGCAGCAACAGCGGCGTTAACAGTAGTAGCAACAGGAGTCTTAATATCAACAGTATCAACAACAGTGGCGTTAACAGTAATAGCAACAGGAGCCTTAGTATTAACAGTATCAGCAACAATGGCACTAACAGTAGCAGCTACAGGAGCATCAGTATTAACAGTATCAGCAACAGTGGCATTAACAGTAGTAGCAACAGGAGCCTTAGTATCAACAGTATCAGCAACAGTGGCATTAACAGTAGCAGCAACAGGGGCATTAGTAATAACAGTAGCAGCAACAATGGCACTAAGAGTAGCAACAACAGGAGCATTAGTGTTAACAGTAGCAGCAACAGTGGCATTAACAATAACAAATGACACACAGCTAGCTAGATAGTTTGGATTCTTGAAATATGTCGTAACTTAAATGAGAATACAAATTTACCTGACAATCTGCGTGACCTTGCTGTTACACACCTCAGTGAATTCTTATCCAAAGTTTGTCCCCTTGTAATGATCGAACATTGCTGGGGGCTCTATGATACCTGTTCCTTGTAATGATCGAACATTGTTGGGGGCTCTATGACACCTGTTCCTTGTAATAATCGAACATTGTTGGGGGCTCTATGGCACCTGTTCCTTGTAATGATCGAACATTGTTGGGGGCTCTATGGCACCTGTTCCTTGTAATGATCGAACATTGTTGGGGGCTCTATGACACCTGTTCCTTGTAATGATCGAACATTGTTGGGGGCTCTATGACACCTGTTCCTTGTAATGATCGAACATTGCTGGGGGCTCTATGACACCTGTTCCTTGTAATGATCGAACATTGTTGGGGGCTCTATGACACCTGTTCCCTGTAATGATCTAACATTGTTGGGGGCTCTATGACACCTGTTCCCTGTAATGATCGAACATTGTGTTGGGGGCTCTATGACACCTGTTCCTTGTAATGATCGAACATTGTTGGGGGCCCTATGACACCTGTTCCTTGTAATGATCGAACATTGTTGGGGGCTCTATGACACCTGTTCCGAGGTTCTGTGAAACTATACAATTGTACTGTATTTCTGTTTTATCAGCTACAGAAACACTTTGGAATGGTTAGATGGAGCTACCCAATTCTACAATCACCTCGAATTTCTACTGCTGGATGAAAGCAAGAATATTGCCATAATACATAGTCCAGATTATGAAGGCCATGGACTACAGCGGGCCGATAATATGGGCTACATGGACAAAGCAGTCTTGTGTGAAGCATTTTCAAATAAGGAGAATCCGTCAAATGGGCAATTTCCTTTGATAAATAAGGCAAACGAAGGCCATACTCCAGTTAATGTACCGAGACCAGGAGACTTATCAGCTGTTTCCTTCATAGCATGTCCAGCTGGCCATCTGACTCACAGTTTCCTTGCCTGTGAAGCAAAGAGTGCATGTTACAAACAGGGTAATGCATGTCTGTCACACCTGACACACATTCCACCGCTGTTCACGTGCGCCAGTGAAATAGAGCACGTGCCATACACGTTTGTGTGCAACTTTCGGTCTGACTGCAGCGACGACACTGATGAGAACTTCTGCGTTACTCGGAAATGTGGGCTGCTTGAGTTTCATTGTGGCACCAAACAGGTAACATAATTATGACATGTTTTGGGTCTGAAGTCGCTATTTGGTTTACACTTGTATAGTTGTAACCCGACCCAGCTCTCTGTCTGTCTGTCTGTCTCTCTCACGTGGTCTAGACCGGTCGACAGGGACATGGTTTAGCTCCGACGTGTAAGGTATTTTTTTTTACCCTGTACTAGTGCTGCAACTGTATGAAAAATATATGTATATGTAGATAAACCTTTAGTGATTTTACATATGGAACTTTCGCTGTTATCTGACCACGGATGGTCGATTTATTTGTGTAAATAACAGTTTTCAGTAATCGCTTCTTCCAGTTAAACATTTTGTGGACTGTACATGGGCCGCTGACCACTACTATGAAGTATGATTACGCGAGCACACGTCAAATCTCGTCACTCACTGTGACTGGGGAAAAAAATGGTGGGGGGGGGGGGGGGGGGGGGGGGGGGAGGAGAAAGAAAAAAAGACCCTAACGAAGTGACGTTTCGTACGACGTCAGAATTTCTCCCTTTCTGGAGGGCTGTGTTACGATATCATTACGTGATAGACCTTTCCGTCATCCATGGCTACACTACAACATTGATGGACTCTCAGGAAATGGATGGCCACCTCCAAGAAGTAGCGCTTGACTTCAACGACAGGATGCAATGTTTGTCTGTCGGTCAGGCTGCATGCACCTTGGTGACCGGAAACAGCTCGTCATGCACCCGTACTGGACAAACGGCAACATCCTCGTTCAGGGCCAAAACATGTCGCAGTTGGGTGTAGGACGAGTTTAATCGCCTCCAGCCTGTGGTTCGCGTTCTTGCCGAGTCGGTGTCACTCACACCACAGCCTGGAATCAAGCCTCCATCCCTCCTCCTCCGCTGCCAGCAGCAGAAGACCCAGAAGGCGTCGACACCAGCGACACTTCCTCGCCTGCTGTAGCCAGTGGAGCCGTGGCATTACTGCATGGGAACAGCACCCACAACATCAACTTCAACGACGGTAGCGGCGCTGCTGACGACAACATCGACGCGACCGCTGTCGGCCACACAAGCACCACCACCAGGTCTCCTTCCGACTGCGGTGACGACGTCGACGCCACTGCTGTCGCCGCACCAGCACCAGCACCACTATCAGCTGTCCCTCCGACTGCGGTGGCGTCGGCGTCGACGCCACTGCTGTCGCCGGCCACACCAGCTCCACCACCAGCTCTCCCTCCGACTGTGGTGACGTTGACGTCGACGCCACTGGTGACGGCCACACCAGCACCACCGCCAGCACTCCTTCCGACAGCGGTGGCAACGCCACTGCTGGCGGCTACCCCAGCACTCCCTCCGACGGCGGCGAAAGCGACGTCAACACGACTGCCGATGGCCACACCAGCACCACCACCAGCTTTCCCTCCGACAGCGGTGACGTTGACGTCGACACAACCACCAGCTCTCCCTCCGACGTCGGTGGCGGTGGCGTTGACACCAGTGCCGGCGGCCACACCAGTACCACCACCAGTTCTTCCTCCGACAGCGGTGACGTCGACATCAGCACCAGCTCTCACTCCGACAGCAATGACGACAACGACACCACAGATGACGGACCCACCAGTACCGCCAGCAGCGCAGCTTCTCCCTCCGACAGCGATGGCAATGACGACATCGATGCCACTGCTGGCGAACGCAGCGGTACCGACATCACCCATGCCGCTACTGGCTCAGTACCCCAGTCAGATCTCCAGGAGATGTTGGATAGATTGTACGAGGAGTTCCAAGACTACAAAATTCAAGCCTCACGCACACTTCTTGTCCACCAACAACAGCACAGGATTTGACTGCGGGAAACGAATTCCAAGACAGGCAGACTGAACTACTCCAGAGGTGTCAGGGCTTAGAAGACAAATTTAAGGACATCAAGAAGAGCACCAAATCAAACCAGGCCATTCAAACAGAAAGACCACAATCAACAACCCATCAGTCTTCAACCACAGGTCAGTACATTCACACAACGACAAACAATGGCCAATACACCAAAGATAGTAGTAGCTTACTATCCTTAAATACATCAGCACTACCCCCTCCATTCAGCATCCACCACTACCTCCCACAGCTGATGTTGCAGCAGCGGCAATATCCCTGCCCAGGCTAAGTGGCGATCTAACGACACGATCGCCGCACTCAACAAAGGCCTGGGGAACCTTTGTGTCAGCAACGAGGTCCACTTCATGCGCCTCTCCAAGCTTTGGCAGTACTGTCGGTAAGAAGGAGTCGACCCTGGCATCCTAACGGGCAAAGTCCATCTCTCCGTGAAGGACCTGTCGCTTCTCTTGCGCGACGTGCAGGCCTGCTACCAGGTTTTAAAACTGGTACAACTGATTTTAAACGCTTGAGACAGCAACGACTGTTGCTCTTGTTTCGCCGTAAACACTCTTGCAGTACGGCACATGCACAACTGACTGACTCGTGGCTTTCAGCTCAGCTGTAAATAGATCAGACCTGTCCGAAGATGTCTTTTTGGACTTTAAAAAAGCGTTCGATCTCGTTGATCACAGAGTTTTACTCTCAAAGCTTTCTGTTTGAAAAGTTCGAACTCATTGTCTTTTATTCTGTTCATACCTTAAAAATAGAGTACACTGTGTCTTTATCCCTGGCTCTTCTGAAGGAACTGTTAAATATGGTGTACCACAAGGGCCAGTCTTGGGACCTGTACTCTTCTGCTTCTATGTTAATGATCTACCTCTACATATGCCATCAAACTCTGCAGAATGTCATATGCTCACAGCAAAAAGCGTCGTGCGCATTAAAAAAGAAAAAGAAAGAAAAGCACACAAAAAAAAAAAAAAAAAGAAGCTTTGTCTTGACCGTATTTCAATGTAGTGCAACGCTAATTACATGCTCATCAATCCTGTAAAAACAAAGTCAGTGGTAATTACTACACGACAAAGGCACCAGCTCTCAGACTTGTAGTTGAACTCATTAAAACTGTAACTGAGCATTGCCTACTAGGTCTCCTTGTTGACAACATATTTCGATGCTATGCCTAGATCGAACACATGAATTATGCAAAAGCATGTCACACACACACACACACACACACACACACACACACACACACACACACACACACACACACACACACACACACACACACATTCTTCTTCCTCAGTTGCAACGTATCATCAACATCAATACCAGGAAATCTACAACGCTCACATAAAACCACACATCGATTATGTGTCCGTAGCCAGATGGGATTGTTGTAGCGAAGTACACTTTACAAACAACAACAACAACAACAACAACAACAACAACAACAACAAAAACAACACACACAGACACAGACACAGACACACACACACACACACACACACACACACACACACACACACACACACACACACACACACACACACTTTTTTCGAAAGGCAGGTAAATAAATTTTCGTGATTCTTTCCTATTTACAGAGCAAAAAATAAGTACATTTGATATGTTAAATCTACAAATATATTTCTGAGAGTAACCTTTCGTCAAACATGGACGTATTTGTTTGAAACACGTTTGCCTAAAAAAGTGAGTGTTGTATGCATACATGTCCATGAATTTGTTTTAATTCCCATGTTCTACACACTTGTAGGAATTCTGTGTAACTGCTTTTATCAGTTGTTATTCGTGCTTATAACATCTGTTTGTAGTATAGTGTTTATTTGTGTTTGTAGCATAGCAAAGACTAAGTTTGATTTCTCTCTCTCTCTCTCTCTCTCTCTCTCTCTCTCTCTCTCTCTATCTCTCTCTCTCTCTCTCATTTTAGGTATCACAGGCAAAGACCTATGAAAGCGGCAAACACATCTCGCAAAAAGCATGTTGTGATCTCGCTGCTTTTTGGTGGTGGAATTATGTCTAATCTTTTCACAGACGAGCAGCTGAAACAGTGTCATCTTCAGATCAAATTTGTCCTCTGCGTTGATCACACTCGAACAAAGACCGTCAGTGACTTTGAAGGGGCTAGGGCCAGTGCGTAGTGGGTAGATGCTGGACTGCGATCAGCCACCAGTGTCACACAGTCAAACGGTCAGGGAATTTATTATTCGAAACATTTCCGACCTTTTGCCTAGGACACTGATTGCGTTTCCGGAAGC
This sequence comes from Alviniconcha strummeri, assembly GCA_963584105.1. Taxonomy (NCBI): domain Eukaryota; kingdom Metazoa; phylum Mollusca; class Gastropoda; family Provannidae; genus Alviniconcha; species Alviniconcha strummeri. The sequence goes on from OY757550.1 coordinate 12,797,749, forward strand.
GCTGTGACATGCCGATAGCCAAAATGTTTTTGTTTTTAAATGTTTTAAAGTGAAGACCCAGCGCGAAATAACACTCCGTCTCCATCTAGCTATCAAGACGACTTGCATTGTACCACCTTCCCCCCACCTCCATACCCCCTCCCCCCTTCTCCCCGTCCGTAATAAGCCTTATGGTTTATGTGGACGTTAAGCATTATGTTTACTTACTTGCATTGTACCACACCCGGACTCTGTTCTGTTCAGCATGGTTTGCCCTGTCAGCCACAACCCATGGTTTAGAACTACTTTTTTAAATCCCCCATGATGAATACTTGAAAGGTTTGCATGGACTGTATGTTTGGACTAATGTGTTTCAAAACAGAAATTCTTCAAAACAAACAAAAAACCAAATGCTGAGTGCATACAATAAATAAATTAAATTAAACAGGGGGGGGGGGGGGGGGGGGGGGGGGCGTGAAAGGCAGAAAGTTATGCAGCATCATTTCTTTCTTTTCATTGTTTTCGTGCAAAACAACTGTTTCTTTGAAAGGGGCATTCTTTTGGCGAAAATATGCAGACTGTTTTAGGGTGTCTCCTTAAAAGGCATTCATCCTGAACAGTTTGTGCATATCAGTTTCTTTTCTAGTCCTCTTCGGCAGAAGCGGGTTAACTCTGCGTTTGATAACTGCTGTGAATTACCAAAGTAAGAGCGCACCGTACTCCATAAAGGTAGGTCACTGTCTTTGGTCCTCACCTGTCATCCAGCTCTCACCTGTGGGTTCATGTAGCGGTCCACACCCCGGTAAATCACTTCGTCTGGTTGGCTGTACCAGGTGAGGGGAGCCGACGGGTTTCAAATCCTTGGTGAGCTATGGCTTGTTTATCCAAGTATGTGGCCAGTTCCAGCTGTCTGGACGGCGGAGATCCTCACGAGGATCCAGCGGCCAGGAAACTTGTTCTGCAATGTTTCGTATAGAGCATAGGGCATGACAGTTGCACGGACGATGGCATGGTCATCCACTGCAGGTCCCAAGCCGTGACGCTCTGCAGTGGCCTCAATAGGTTTCCTACCAAAGGATCCAGCCGTCTGAGGCATGTCCAACAAGTTTCACACCAAAAAGCTCTACCGCAAAGGTTCTTTGTGCATCTGACTCGTCATTGTCTGGTTTTACTGACAGCTATGCACAGCTATGCACGAACAAGGTGATTGGTCCGACCAGTGTAGTGATGGAACGGACGAACTCATTTGCCACCACCAAACTTTACACAGTTACAACAGTACGTCTGTGGCAACAACAACATGAACATTTTTAAAGGTTTATGTGTTGATTTTGGGAACATCCAGACCTGTTTATCTCCTCAGAGACCAATGTGTACTCTTCCCTGCTGAAATGGGTAATCGGAGGGCGGGAGGGTGAGGGGGGGGGGGGGTGAATGTACGATGCGAGAGAAATCTCCGGTAAAGTTATATGGTTAATAAACGCTAATCAAATGGGAACCATAACACACAACTTACCACCTGAGAGACAGTGAGCAAAGTGTAACCTAACAGCTCAGTGAATGTTCAGATAAGTCCCTCATCGGCAATTGTGATGAGTTACTTTTGAAGAGTTACAGTAGGCACTCTTAAGCTTGTCCAGCTGGTCGTTGGAGTACTTCCTGCTTTCATCAGGATAATGTCCAGGCCTTGATTTGACAACCAACAGTGCCTCCATTGTGTCCTCTGCTATGGAAACCCTCTGATCACTTGTGTTCTTTCTGACCACGGAGAACAGTCTCTCGCAGGGAGCGCTGGAGTGTGGAATAGTCGTGATGCCTGCTACGACATTTCCCAGAGCTGGCAGCTCTTGAACCCTGGCAATCTCTGCCCGAGTATGGTCAGTCCTCTCCTAACAGCTGGCGATGTCCGAGACGTGGTGCCTGGTGAACTGCTGAAGCACTGTGTCCTTGGTCTCTCCCTCAGGGATGAGCTCTGGGAATCGGTCGAGGAAGCAGCGTAGGTCCCTTGCCTTGGATGTCAGCTGGTTGGCAGGGTCAATCACACCAACATGCTGCAGCACTGGATCGTCCAGCGGCAGATTTTTTCAGGAGGTGGCCGCACACCTCCTTAAAGTAGCGCCTCACTACCTTGTGGAAGTCTTCGATACAGCTGGATCACAGGTTGTGCGCTGCAGGATCCTTGATCATGTCCGATAGTGCTGACCGAAAAACCAGGAGATCTTCATCGTCTTTCTGGTTCTCTCGCAGAGCATACTGCATCTCTTCAGCCAGCCTCCAGCAACAGCTGATGGCTTGAGGAAGCGGCTGTGGAGGTCCGGGAGAAGCTGCACCAGTACTGGCCGCACGGTGTGTACCAACCATGTGCTCCTCAGCCTGGAGCCCATTCAGCACTTTGTCGTACACCTTGAGGGTGTAGCCTGTAGGACAGGAACTTGCAGAAAAGATGGTTAGGTGGGGATTTGAGAAAGGTGGAAATAGTTTCCATCTTTGACGCAGCGTAGCTGGAATCCTCCTTCTTGCTTCTCTTCTCTGTCTTCTTGTTCTCCTCACGACAGAAGTGAAGAAGTGAGGTTCAATTTGTCAACAGCCTGTCTAAGCACCTTCCAATGCTCATCAGCCAGCGGGTGCAGACATGTTTGAGCATTTTTCGCTGATCCAGGTCGTACATAGACTGACTCCTTGAAGTCTGTCTGCCGGTTCACAGTCTTCTCGAAGAAGTGGAAAATGTCCACAAGGATGTTGTAAAAAGGAGGCAGACTCGTCTTGGCTGCAATGTGTACCAGATGCATGCAGCACCCAGACATGTGCACTTCCTGCTGCTGGCGACGAACAAAATAAGATGACCCCTTTCTTTCGACCAGTCATTACGTTTGCGTTGTCGCAGCCAAAGGAAATGCAATTTCGCCATGGAATTTACTGGGCAGTGAACTGATTCTTGGTCTACAAGGTTGAAAATATTCTGTCCTGTGGCTGCATCCTGGCACACACGTAGAGCAAGAAGTTCAGCGCTAACAGTCCCCGTACTGTCTTGGATACGAACCACCGAAGGGAACTTTTGTTGTTGTTGTTGTTTTTGGTCCACGTCATTGCTGCCGTCTGTGGCAATGCTGACTGGCTGGAGTCACATGTCTGTGGCCAGACCCCACATGTGCAGTGCAGACATCTCTTTAGCCATCGCAGTAGCCTTGTACTGACAGCATTTGATATTTTGTGCTATTTTCGAATCCGGGAACATTAGCGTCAGCAGTTATGCATCTGCTCCAGTTGTGGCCCTCAGTCCAGATCCACCTGATCGTTCTGAGAACGTTTCCGCTGAAGGAACGCCACTATTCTTTGCTGCTTCCCGGCATCGCCATCGGCATATTCCTTGTGAAATGCTGACGATACACGACGAGCACAATCAAACATCCCGCCATGCTGGCAACTGAAATCACTCTTGCACGCAGTGCAGTGGACAGACCCGTGTCCTTTCAGACGGCAGAAGGCACTCGTATATCTCATGGTATTTATTCCCTCTGGTATTCAGTCTGCAGCACACCCTTCTTGCATTGGTCCAAGTCGAAGATGAAGTGAAAATAACTTCTCAGTTTGTCTCTGAGGCTTCAAGCGCACGCTTTCCGGATGACGACGCCATCTTTCCTGCTTGTGCTTGCATTTAGTGGCTAAACTGCCCGCGAATCCCGGTTACAAGTAACAACACAGCCCAGCAAGACATGATAGAACACCGCAGAGTCCACTTTCCGCGTGCACAAGTGTTGCTGAACACAACGCATGGCGCTTCTTCTCGTCTTTCGTTCTTTTTTTGTTTCTTTCTTTTTCTTCTTTTTCAGTTTGTTTGTTTTTTGTTTTTTGTTGAGATCAGCACGACTAGTTTAACGCACTCCACATGGAGTCATAACTTTCCATCTCTAATCTTTTTCTTGCATATAGTTATTGCACGCTGCAGTGAGTGCATGTTTTATGTCAAACGCGTGTTGTGTTTGGTGTCTGTGGAAAGCCCGTAGCACTGTGCATACGATTATTTTGTGATATTTTGATGATATTGAACTGCACCTAGTGTGGGAGTGTTATTTGTCAGCCTCAGTAGCACAGCGGCGGCAGGTTGTCCAGACACAGGCCGCCTGCTGTAAACAATACCGCGCCACGACAACAAACTGGTGTCTGGATGGATACTAGCGCAGAGAGCAAAACTCTGCGCTGGTGTGAGCCGGTTTGGTCCAGCGGTAAGGCATTAGACTGGCAAGCAGGGAAGGGCCTCGGTTCGATTCCGCTTCGGCTCTCCCCTCTATTCAAACAGGTTGTGGTTTGCGGACACTTCTTGTGACTTTGCCCCTCACAATTAATGAAACATTAAAACGGCTCCAGTAACTGTGCATGGTTTTAGTAATAGTAAACAGCCTAAAAGCATTTTGTTTTCATTGCAGACAGTTGTGTTTCTTTTCACGTGTTTGCTCATACAGGTACTCATTTTTTTTTCTCCGTCTATTATTGTTTGTTTGTTAGAGTTCCGTTTTTATGTTCTTTTGATTTGTGCTATGCCAAATCTAATGCAACAGGCAGTAACCATGTCGCCTTGTTTCTGATCTGATCACACAGTGCATACACTGGTCCGAGCTCTGCGACGGTACCGAGCAGTGCACTGACGGTTCGGATGAACTGAACTGTGTCGAGGACCGTCAACTGTCCTGGCAAACCGGCCATCCCCCTCCTGCCGTCATCAGCTATTCTAAAACCCTTGGATATTTTACGGCAGAGTCTAATCGGACGACAACTTCATGCCCAGAGACTCACTTCCAGTGTCCAGGCGACGGCTACTGCTTACCTGTGTTCTTACGCTGTAACGGTGTCTACGACTGTCCGGAGCACGAGGACGAGGCTGGTTGTAAGAGCTACACCTGTCCCGGTTTCTACCGCTGCAGATCGTCCACGGTCTGCGTGCATACTGTCCACGTGTGTGACGGCATGTTCCAGTGTCCTCAGCACGACGACGAAGTGCTGTGCGACTTCCCCCCGTGTCCCGAGAACTGCACATGCTTCGGGAAAGCCTTCCTCTGCGGCCGAGTGTTCCGACCCGGGAGTTACTCAGATCTGCGTTACGTCGACACCAGTGGCACGGGCATGGATCTGGGAGACTTCGCCAGTAACAGCATGTTGGTTTATCTCAACCTGGCCCGGTGTGGAATTGACAAGCTCCTCAACATAACCCTTCCCAACCTGCAGACCCTGATCCTAAGAGACAACCGTTTGGCGTCGCTCGATTTTCCTCTGCTCAGTTCACTAAGAAACCTCCGGCTGTTATCAATATCTGGAAATCCACTCTCGTTGTTCTTGGCAATGGCGCTGGAACTAGTTGGGTCAAACCTCGCATTGCTCAAGACTCTTGATATGTCTCGTATCGATCTACCGCAACTGGATCTAAAACTCTTCGATGCCTTTCCCCAACTGCAAGCATTAAATCTTTCCGGAAACACTATTGATCGCATTCTCAGCAATGGTTTCCATCTACCAACACAGCTGCAAATCATTGACTTTAGTGGTTCTACTATTTCTACCTTCCCCTTGGAACTATTTCAAGGTCTTGAGTATCTCGAAGTCATACGGAGCGAAAATTACAAGTTGTGTTGTCCAAAACTTCTGACAAATGTATCTGGTTTGCCACGCTGCCACGCACCTCGTGACTTGGTGTCTAGTTGTGAATTTCTGTTGCGATCTAAAAGTTACACCGTGTTCGTGTCTGTCTCATCCACTGCAGCCTTATTGGGTAATATTGGAAGAGTTGTCATTCCACCTTTTGTGAAAATGTCTCGCAGCAAAGACAGTGCAGGTGTATTCTTGACGCATTTGAGCGTGTCCGAATTTCTGATGGGCGTGTACCTCGCTGTGCTTGGCGTTGCTGATCGGATGTACCAGCTTGGCTACCTGTGGAATGATACGCTGTGGCGGCGGAGTGGTGTATGTAAAGCAGCTGGGTTCTTGGCCATCCTTTCCATCCAAATGTCCACTTTTTGCCTCTTTCTTGCGACAGTCGATCGGTTTCTTGCATTCTTTTCCAGAATAGGAATCCAGTTTCGTATAATTACTGCCCACTGCGCATGTGCGCTGGCCTGGGGATTAGGAATGACCTTGTCCTTTGTGCCTCTGCTTCCAGCCACGTCCCATTGGCAGGTTCTCTCGAAGACCAGCATCTGTCTGCCAGTGCCATTTTCAAGGCACTACTACTCCTCAGGCGTTCTGATCCTGAACCTTATCCTCAGTGTGCTCACGGCTTTTCTTTATGGCGTGTCCGTCTCTGCTGTACGGAGTAGCAACATTGTTATTGGCATACAAAATACGCAGGTATCGAACGACCATTTCCTTACTCGGCGTCTTCGTCTCACAGTTGTGACAACCGTTTTGTGCTGGATCCTTGTTAGCTCAACGGGTTTCCTGTCGTTCACTGGTATATATAACGACGACGAGACCGACGTTGCCATGGTTCTCGTTGTGCTGCCTCTGCGTTCAGCGTTGTCGCCGTACCTTCTGGTACTTGGGGGGGTTCTGGAACGAAGACGCCTGGCATTGTATCAGCGTGTGCAGCAACGTCTAGTGTCCAAACTGAGCCGCCCTGTGCACAGGAGAAACGATAAAGCTACCCGTGTTGCGCGCACAGAGGACGAAGCCTACAGCCTGTTCAACACCTGGCTCTCGTCAGGCGTTCTGTCGTACCATGAAATCAATCACTTCCTGAATGCAACAGAAAAGTAGCGTTGCATTCCAAGACATGAAAACCTTTCGTTGTCTGCTTAGTGCACAGTGCCTTTACACAGCTCTGCCTGCGGCTCAACTCACGTTCACTTGACTGCAAACTGTGATCGTCTTGTTTGTGGTCCGAGTGCCCGAGCGGCCGCTGTGGCAAATATTTCGCACAATTTCCGGCTCTTTCGTTTCTTCCACGTTGAGGTTCTACATGTAGACCCTTGGCCATTGCACGGTCTTGTATTCACGGACGGACAATGGTCACTTCTTCTTCGTTTTACAGAATGGGCTCTGTCAGAGCGTTGCAAGTCCTGCAGCGATGGGTGTTTAAAAGGTGGTCACGGTCAGTGCCTTTGGTGTTACTGAAACAATGAAAGACAGGTGATCTGACGTTAGACTATATACGTGATCTTGATGTTCATGCAGAACTGGGGACCGGCTGCAGGTAGTGAAGACTACGGCAGGACTCTGAAGGACTCGAGTGAAGGTGGTGAAGAAAAGGAACACGGTGTTGATGGTGAAAGACGTAGCCTACCTAACCTTTCCTATGATAACAGACAAGCAAACCGACGTTGCCAAGAGAGGAAACCTTGCAAGCCTTGACTGTGTCCTGTTCAAATCACCACAGATCTGCCTCCAAACTGCGACAACATTCAGCAGCAGTTTTGTGGGCATAGTCAAAAAGACATTGAAATTAAGCTTTAAACGTAACACACACACACACACGCACACACACACACACACACACACACACACACACACACACACACACACACACACACACACACACGCACGCACGCACGCACGCACGCACGCACGCAAGCATATATGTCACAGAACTAAAGACATTTATTTGGCTAGTCACATCAGCGATCAGTCGGCCAGCTTAGCCAGGAAACGTGTTCCCCTCTCAGGGTGTTCTGTTCAGTCCTGGCCCTTGCAGTATGCACGTTTAGGATCCAAGCGCAAGGGAAAAGGACTGTCCTGCCTGTCATAACTGTGCGAGCATTCAGGCAACATGTGAGGTCCATTAGTACACTGGGTAGCCGCTTGGCTTTGTGTGCGTATACTTTCGTCTGTACTTATTGTTCAGTGGAATTCATGTTTTTGTGACCTTTCTGGTGGAATTGCCCTTTTTGTGGGACGAATAAAGTCTTTATTGCATTGGACTGTATTTGGATGACCTACCCGACTTGATTTGATGGGAGTTACCAGCTAATTGTTACTTCTCCTTAACCTATTCTCTGCCAAAGAATTAGTGATACTTCTCCTTAACCCATTTCCTGCCAAAGAATTAGTGATACTTCTTAACCCATTCCCTGCCAAAGAATTAGTGATACTTCTCCTTAACCCATTTCCTGCCAAAGAATTAGTGATACTTCTTAACCCATTCCCTGCCAAAGAATTAATGCGGCAGATACAATTCCTTGGAGAAGGTCTCACGGATAGGTTATCCCAACCAGAAGTGTCCATTTTCTAGAGCTTGGCTTCACCTAAGCATGCACGAACGGTAGGAATTCCGGCAGGTCATCCGCGTCATACAACGTTCTTGTGGCAGGTAGGAAACACTTGGCCATTGACATCAGGTGGTGTCATAAGGTCAAGGAATGGCCATCAGTCGTGATGCTGATCAAAATGAAAAGGCACAATAAACAAAACAACATCAAAGCCGATCATTCCGATCATTTCTAGAGCGCCGTATCTCACCGACAAGGGTGAGCACACGGCGCTTTACAAGATCAGCAAAAAATCATACATTAAAGCCTCAAACATAATTAATTATATAGTCATAATGTCTTCCTCGCCCCCCCCCCCCCCCCACGCACACATCCCGGTCGCATGAGGGAGGGAGAGTAAGAGGAGGGGAGGAGGCAGGTAAGGAGATATCACTTGTGGTGCTGTTTGAGGAGGTGAGTTTTTAACGCAGTTTTGAAGGCATGGGAGGACTGAATGTAACGGATGTCAGAAGGGAGCGAATTCCATTGCTTTGGAGCACAGGAGGAGAAACAGCTTTGGTCAAAGATTGTTGGTCTAAGATGGGGGGTATGCATGTGTCTACAGAAGAACGAAGCTGCCTGGAAGGGATGTGCACAGTGAGGTCAGGGAAATAGCTAGAAAAAATTGTGACAGATATTGCACAGTTTGTAGTCTATTCTAGCTTTGACCGGTAAAACCCCAAACAGAAACCACCGAAAGAAAAATACAAGTCTACTTCACTCTTCGTGTCGCACGCCAGTTTGAAGAGGATTAGGAGACATAAAGTGGAAAAAGCAGGAACAAGGCAGTAAGCTGAAAGGCGGAATTCCTAGTAGACGGTGGAACACGCACGGCTATTTTCTGGCCCAAAGCAGAGCCTGTGATAGCTCTGGGTTATGAAGAGTGTGGGACTTAATTCTTTGTAGCCGACTATGAAAAAAGGCAGAAAAAAAGAAGAAAAAAAAGCATAAAACATCCAGTTGATTGAAATGAACTACAGAAGTAACCGGAGTCGATCGGTGGTTTGTGTGAGGCAGCTAACGAGCGGCAGTTAACGTATCGCTTAGGTTTTTCTATAAATACTACAAACATCTGAAACAAGAATGACTGCTAGCATTCTAAAACAAGATCCCAACACATAGAAGGTTGAGAAGAACGCTGTTTATTGGGACAGAACACAACCTGTTCAAAAGATTCTTGCAAGCACTGGACAGGAAAACAACATAGCTCAGCCAAAAACAGAAAAGTGATTTAGCTTTCCATCTCCTTTATCATCGATTTTCACCATTTAACTGTTGTTTAAGTGTCGTTTTGTAGCTTAATAAAGGGACTACCCCGAACATTGTGTTTTGTCCTAATAAACAGCGTTCTGTTATGTGTTTGGATCTTATAAATACTACAGATTAAAAGATTCGGTATTTGTGAATTTGATGATGATTTGTTTATTGTTTTTGTTTTACCTTTTAGCGTACGTTCAAACACCCACATTCTACGATGGACCGACGGACGACTGGATGCAGATAAAAATACCTCATGGGTTCCTCGTTTTCTTCAGCGTGCTGCTTCAAGATTTAGGAAGGGAGTATTGGTCTGATGTGGATGACTGTGTCAAAGTCTACATTGGAAGTAGGCGTTTCCGCCGCTTAGCATGGACTCTGTGTGGTAAAGGCAGGCCTTTCGGTCCTAAACGACTTTTTAGTGTAGGGACTATTATGCTTCATCTCGTTCGCCGCAGTTTTAGCCTCTACACGGGCATGAAAATGCTGCTAACCTTTCATAAGGAATCTGATGGTTTGGTGCACCAGTTACCTGACGGCAGGTGGAACTGCTCGGTGCCTCGCTGGTCTGATTTCAAAGAACACTTCCCGTGTAACCTGATACAGGAATGTGACGGAGGTGAGGACGAGGCCTCCTGCCCGTACACCACCCAGCAATGTGGATCGGGTCTCGTAACAGTCGGGGACTTGTGTCTCAAGTATTTCTATGACCCGACGAAAGTGATCACTCTGGATGGCGCTTTTCATTTGTGCAAAAGTCAGGGTGGCAAACTTCCTGTGGTGAACACGCCAGAGAGACTGAGAGCCATGCAGGAGCTGCTGAAGATGCTAAGACCGTTCTTCACTGAGAACGGAGAAGCTACATTTCCTGTAGGGGCCAAGAGCTCCCACCCCATGCTCCCTCTCATGTAACAAACAGTAAAAGCAAGATTGAGTATTAGTCAGATATTCGCTCTCCCTAAAAGAAGGAAAAGAATTGTACATTGTACCTTTGGTTATTATTAACTGTGGGTGATTTCCCATGACTTGGGTAGAGTTTCAGACAGAAAAAGTGTTTTAATATTGTATGTGTATAGCGTTTGTTGGCCTTCTGACGTGACCACCTAATGAACGTTTTGGGGGTGGGACGGTGGGCGGGTACCATTTAGTTTCAATTTGAGAGAAAGGAATATGAAACTGTGGTATTTCGCTCACCGATCATTCACCCGACATACAACCTTATTTAAGTTAAAATCAGTAACTCGGTTATTACGTAATCAGGCCTGGAGTCCCAATAGATCACTTGAATCTGGATGAACAGTCTTAGGAAAGTGGCCGCGTGGCCATCAGGTGTTTCTTTCGTGCAAGCGGCTCAGAACTATTCAATTGCTTACTGGACCCATATGTGCGAAGAGCAGATAGCCCCCTAATCGCGTTTATCTTCTAAACGGCGATGATACTTACAAATTCGGCATGCGTAAAAAGCAAAGCGGGCTGTCCGACCGGCCTAATCGCGTTTGAAGTTATAGACTCATTTTCCCACGTTACAGCACCCTAAACGCCGTATTAAAATGGCGGCTCTGATGCTGTCGTTACCAAGAGAGGTTACTACTGAGGATAAAACGAACATTTACGGACCGACATCATCCCACATACCATTGAAGACCACAAATTATTGAGGAAAGTTTGGATTCACGCATCAAGACACACCATAATCAACACAGGCAGCGAAGAGGAGACAGGACAATCTCGACTAGGAAGGGGTCATTGGGTCGCTGACATCTGCTACAATAGCCACGAACTTGAACTTGAAATGCTTGGGGGCGGGGATAGCTCAGTGGTTAGAGCACCGGACTCGTGATTGAAAGGTCGCGGGTTCGAATCCCTGCTGGAACGGCGGGAGAATTTTCTTCTCCAGGGTCGACTTTCTGTGCTGACTCTTATTTCGGTATCCGTTCCACCCCCGTGTTACCACAGTAGCACGTAAAAAATCCCGGTCATTCTGCCAAAAGCACGTAAAAAATCCCGGTCATTCTGCCAAAAGTGCAGGTGGCAGGTTACAGCTAAACACGCATACACCTTACGTATGTGGCTTTTTATTGAACCGTGCTTCGGCACTGGTCACAACTTGTCCCTAATATGTCAAATGACATCTGAGGACATTAAGCATCAACTCATCATCATCATCTTGAAACGGACAAAGGCTGCGTCATGCGGTGTCCAATCAGTGTCGAGTTTTCGACGTCACGCGATTTGCATTGTTGGTAAAACAAGGGACATTCTCGATCTAAAAGTAAACACTTAGCCAATAGCCGTTTCGGAGGACGACTCGCGCATACTGAAGGAGAACCGGACTTATGGACTCTTTAGCAAATCGGGATTTGGGGTCTTCCTCCTTTAACTTTATTTGTTCATCATGCATATGGGCCCAGAGCATGAAAATACATACACATCAACGACGCAAAAATAACACTTCTTTTTTCTTTTTCTCAAACATATGAACGATTTAAAAGAACGCTAATTTAATATGAAAATACAAAACATGTGCAAATTTTCGGGGAAGCCACTTTTTCAAAGCGACAAAATAACAGTTAAACTGTAATAAATGAAAATATTATACTTAACCGGTTGCGGTGTTGAATTTCTGGATTGTTTGGAAGAATGTTGGCATGACAGTGACATGTAGTGAAACAGGTGTGAGGTAATGAATGTTATGACGTCATAAATAGATGACACAGGAGACTCGGAGAGAGGGAGAGTCTCTAATTTTGACGTCCTAATACGACATCAAAATTAGATGACACAGGAGACTCTCCTTCTCTCTTTTGTGTAATTTTGACGTCACTATTCTCATTGCATAACACATTTTACGACATCTCACTGTCACACCAACATTCGTCAAGTTACTGCAGGCATTCAACCCAACCCAACCACATACGTACAATATTTCATTTTCACGGCACCAGACAAGTAACAACCAAATAGCGTTGTAATTATACCACTTCGGTGGATATTAACGCCCCTCGAAAACAACAAACAAACAAACAAAAAACAATCATTATACCACTTCGGTGGATGATATAAAAAAATAAACGGCAAGATAAAAAGAAACAGTCACTCGTTAAGAATCACATACGACATGAGAACAGTGAATCTGCTCAAGAGCAGGCAATAGCGCTATATAAAAGCAATCAGTAATACTAATTTGTCACCGTTTAACGGTTGTTTTGTTGCTTTGAAAAAGTGGTTTACCCCGAAAATTCGTACGTTTTGTAGTAATATTAAATTACCTCTCTTTTTAACCGTTTAGGTTTTGTTTCAGAAGGCTTGCAGTCAACCTTGTTTGAGATGAGTTTTGTTGTTGTTATTATCTAAAGCAAAATGACATTGAATTTGTTTGTTAAAATTCTTTTCTGATCTACGTTTGCATACAACGTGCAGTTGCTACAAGACTAACATGTTGCATTACGTTTCTCGCTGCTTTCAGGTACCAGCCCACTCTACAGTGGAGCGACGCTACCATTTTATTCTTTGCATCAGGCCCGATCAGATATAATGTTTTTAAGAATCCAAAGGGGCCCTTTTGTACTTACGTCGAGGAGAATTGGTTCAATTTTGACTCGTGCACTGATTCCGTCGCTGCTAGCGTTTTGTGCGATCTGACTAGGGCACGTGAGACTCGACAGACATCGGATGTCCTTCCACAACTTCACGTGCCAAATATGAATAAAATCCACCCTGAACAGATCGCAGCACGTTTCAAATTCGAGACTGTTGAATGCCCTGGTGGTCACGTCACCCACAGTTTTCTCGCGTGTGACGCGAGATCTAGTTGCTGGGGGGCGCATGACCTCAAGATGGACGCTAGCTCGTGGGGAGAGCGAGGCGGGACCAGGTCGCAACCATTGAACTCTGTCTGTGGAGTTTCTCTCAAGCCACTTCCGCCCGCCTTCACGTGCGACAACGGCGTGCAGCGCGTGCCCTACACGTTGGTTTGTGACTACAGGTGGGACTGCAGCGACAGCAGTGACGAGGAGTTCTGCCACTTTCCAGCCTGCGACTTGGTTGTGAAAACACTCTGCAGGAACACACAGGTTTAGCGGGTTATTTGCTCGCGCGCGCATGCGAGATGGAGATAGATGGCGCGCGTTGTCTATCTATCTATCTGTCTATCTATCTGTGTGTGTGTGTGTGTGTGTGTGTGTGTGTGTGTGTGTGTGTGTGTGTGTGTGTGTGTGAGAGAGAGAGAGAGAGAGAGAGAGAGAGAGAGAGAGAGAGAGAGCTGGGGGGGGGGGGGGGGGGCGAAATTGGTCTTTAAAGGGCCCAGGAGGCCCTTGTATGCGGTTCTTGTTTTCCAACACTGAGAACCCTGTAATATGGGTCTCATCTTCTTTAAACTAGACTTCTTCTGCCCATGAACTCGGGTATTCATCTAAATACAGCGTGGATCTTGGACAGCATTAAACGAAGAGAGAGAGAGGGGGAGGGAGGAACTTGTTTTATTTGCGCCCAGTACAGAGAAAGAGAGAGAGAGAGAGAGAGAGAGAGAGAGAGAGAGAGAGAGAGAGAGAGAGAGAGAGAGAGAACTCGAACTCGAATTGTTTATTGTACATCGGCCATAGGCCATTATACAAACAAAGGGGTTGGGGTGGGGGGTTGGGGTGGGGGGGTGGGGGGGGGCATGGAATCAAGCAAGGTAAACGAATAAATAAACGGGTGGGGGGGGGGGGGGGGTCATTCGCACACACAGAGAATTATCAATTTTGGTACAACTGCAGTGTCACCCATTCCTACACTTACTATCAAGAAATTGTTTTCTTTTGTTTGTGGCATGAAAAATAAACTTTGACACATTCCGACATAGAATTTGATTTCTTGCTTCGAGTGCTGTTTTTAAGGATCTAAAGGAAGAATCTGGTATAAATTTCCTTCTGAGGTCCGCGTACATAGGGCATTTAAACAAAAAGTGATGTTCGTTTTCAATTTCATTTATGCAAAAAGCACAATTTCTGTCTAGAGATAAAACGCTGTACCGGTGTAAGTTGTTGTTTAATGGAAGTACTCCAAATCTAGCCTGTGATACAGCCACTCTAAAGCAATATATATCAGTGTTTAAAATATACTTCTCCTTTTCAAAGATCGTCTTAAAAGACCGATAAATTTCATACCTATCTTTATCTCTAACAGCTCCAGACCATTCCTGTATAAACATATCTACTAGCCTTTGTTTGAATGACTTCAAAAAGGAGTTTTTATCACCAACCCCCTGCTGCAGCCATACAAAGCTGAATCCAGTTTCACACAGAATTTCCCTAATTTTAGAAACCCAGCAGTCTTTTTCCATTTCTGTCTAAACACAGCAGCATTTCATAGGCTGTTTTCGGTAGTCTGTCATTCCCCATTTCCAATAATCGAAACCAATACTTAATGCAACTAATATAGCTATTTATGAAAAGAGGAAATCTTCCTAAATCACCATACACCATTTTATTGGGTGTTCTGACCGGAACTCCGAGGAATCTTTTACAAGCCATTAAGTGAATTTTTTCAATATTCTCAAGTCTTTGTAGTCCCCAAATTTCAGACGAATATAGTAAAATTGGCTGCACTTTGGAATCAAATATTTTGAAGAATGTTTCGTATGTCATTTCTTTGTATTTTTGAAAAGCTTTGCTAAGACATATTACTGCTTTTTTCCCTTTTACCGCTAAGTGGTCTGTACCCTGCTTGCAACTCAGTTTCGTGGTAAAATTGAAACCTAGATAGCAGTAGTTATTAACAACTTCCAATCTGGTGTCGTTATAGAACCATTTTTCATGCTTAGCCAAAAATCCCCCCTTTCTGAATACCATGATTTTTGTTTTGTCCTTATTTACCTCCATTTTCATCTCTTGGCAGCATGTTTTAAGACAGTCTAACTGGTTTTGTAAACCAGTAGGTGTTGTCGATAATAAGGCTACATCATCTGCAAACAATAAGATAAATAGTTCCATGACCCCTGGCACTAGCTGTATTCCATGCCTGCCTTTTGCTGTCACATGATTTGCCAGTTGGTTGATAAACAAGGAAAACAATGTTGGACTCAGAACACATCCTTGACGAACACCAACAGGACACTCGAAAAACTCAGAGTACTTGCAGTTGGCTCTTATACAAGAAAGTAATGAGTTATACATAGCCCTAAGAGCACCAAAAAACTTCCCCTTAATTCCTTGATTTCTAATACAATCTAAAAGTTTGTCATGCCGTACAGAATCAAATGCTTTCCTAAAATCCACAAATGCGACATACAATTTCTGTCCCTTCTTCCTCAAGCACTTTTGAACAATAGCATAAAGGTTAAATATTTGATCAACAGTAGAATAGTTTTTCCGAAATCCAGCTTGACATTCCGTAATTGCGGCATTTTCCTCCAACCAAAAATACAGCCTAGCATTTAATACAGAGGTGTAGCATTTACTTACAACACTGAGTAAAGATACCCCCCTGTAGTTATCCATATGTTCGGTGTTTCCTTTTTTATGAATTGGGATAACAATTGCCTTGGCCCAATCCTGTGGGTAAATACCCTTTTCAAACAATACATTAAACATCCTAGTAAGAAAAAGCACCACATCCTGTCCTCCCGCTTTCAACATTTCTGCTGTAATTCCGTCTAATCCGCATGCTTTTCCACATTTTAATTTCTTAATAGCTTCCTGCACTTCCAGCTCAGTAATTTCTTCATTCAAAAAGTGATCTGATTCTTCAGAATTATCAAACTGGCTAGCATCTTGTACATTGTCATCAATATCATTGTTTGCAAAAAGATCCTTGAAGTGATCGTACCATTCATTTATATCAATATTACTACTGTTGGCTTTATTCTGTTTCCCGCAGCCCATATTTCTCAATTCTTTCCAAAACGTTGATGGGTTGTTCAAGTTTGCAGCAAGCAATGTTGTCTTTTCTCTTCTAAAGCTCTGCTTCTTTGCTTTTAGCAGATATCTGTACCTCTTCCTTGCTTCAACATATTCTTTCCTATCTTTATCACTCCTTGTAGATCTGAATACTTTTAGTTTCGAACGACTCTCTTTTTTTGCTTGTCTGCAATCTTCATCAAACCATTTTGCTTTCATTGCCTTTTTGTTATTATAACATTTCTTTACCATACAACTGCCAGCGGATGTCAAACACTCCACAAATTTACATAAAGCATCTTCAACATGATTTTCAAGGTGGTCCAGGGCTATTTTTAACTTGTTTTGAATTTCGTTGCTCCTCATGTTGTCCACAAATTCTTGTTCTTTTTCACTACTCCAAACGATTTTTTCCGTATATTTTACATCTGCTGTCTCTTCCTGACACTGTCGGTCTTCTCTAACGGATTCTTTTCTAATAAAAGTCAAAACAACTGGTAAGTGGTCAGATTCAGTATAGCCTTCGACCACCAAAGAGCCACTGTATGCTGAGTGGTACAAATCACAAGACATAATGTAATAGTCTAAAACACTTGCCCCACAACTGGCAATGTATGTAAAGCTGTTGTCATGTTCCCCTTCACACAAGCCATTCAAAATAACGCAATCATACATATTACAAAAATCGAGAAGTTGTTGACCAAAAGTGTTTACAATGAGATCTTGGGATTTTCTTGGGAATATGCTGTTTGCTTGCAACATTATATCTTGAAAGTCTTCTGCTATACCCGTGTAGTTTTCAGAGGCTGTTCGCGCATTTAAATCACCGCATAACAGTATATGGAAATCATCAAACGAGTCATGTAGGTCCAAAATGCACTGCTCCAGAAGATCTATACCAATCCCGTACCGACAGTTTTTCCAGTAAGCGGAATCATACGGAGGAATGTAAGAACACATGAGCATCACATCTTTTGGCGTTTGAAGAAGTTCTTTGTCTATTTTTAGCACGATCATATTTTCAAGATCAGTGGAAATCTGTTTCACATACGGTGAGTATTGCTTTCGGACCATGACAACAACACCACCCGAATAACGGCCTTGGAGAGATAGTTTTTTCGCTATGGCAGTGTAAATACAGTAGTCATTGAATAGGTCTGATTCAAATGAAGTTGCAATGAAGGATTCTGTTAGACACACAAAATCATGAGAAGTTATGTACTGAATAAGGTGAGAATTGTCTATCTTTTGTAGCAAGCCATTAATATTATAATTTAGAAATTTCACACTTTTTTCCACTTCACCAGAACAGAACGCGGGGACACACTTATTCCGCGGACTTGACTGCACTTTAGTCCACGTATCTCGTTGATTAAAGTTTTGATCTTTACCTGAGGCCCGGCCGATGTCCTATCTGTTGGAGGCACTTGCAGACCTGTCCTGAGTGCCCCCTCTTCTTGCCTGGTAATCCTTGGTTCGGTCGCTGGACTGCATTCGCCGGAAAGAGTCCACAATGCTGCTCTGACTCTGTGAACGTCCTTTCTGGGTATCCCGGCCTGATCGTAGTGTCCGTGCAGTGCTTGCGGGTTGGCTGACCCGTTCCTGTGCGACTGGACTAGGTGTTGCCTCTACATCTGCCTCTTGGGACTGCCCGTGCGATCCGTTGGTTTTGCTGTCACTTTCTGCCCCGGGTTGGTGGCCTTGATCAACCTCTCTCTCGGTAGCTTCGAGTTGTTCATTGCTGGCCTGGTTTCGCTCTGTTGCGACGGTATCTTCGCTAGTTGTCCGTGTTGTGTATGTATCTTGGCTGCTAGAAGGTCTTCCAGGTTCTTGTCTCAGTGTGGTGTCTTCGAGAGAGAGAGAGAGAGAGAGAGAGAGAGAGAGAGAGAGAGAGAGAGAGAGAGAGAGAGAGAGAGAGAGAATGGTTTACTGTTTGTCGAAATAGGCATTCACCGACAACTTTCACCTTTGTCAATTTATTAACTGGTTGATTTGATTGACTGACTGATCGGCTATATGTACGTCGTTTTTATATAGTGTATCTCTTCCTTCGAATAGACTTTCTGCACTTTAGTTTCGCATACATGTGACTATGAACGAGTGACTGTAACTTTGCACAGACCATTTGAATACCCACCAAAGTGGTGTTCTTACAGAATAAATGGTTGTTACATGGCTGGTTCCACGCAAACATTTCTTCTCTTTTGTTTCGTTGCTATAACTTCTACTGGCCCTGTACATCTTTCTGATCAACTCAGGATCTAC
>OY757550.1:12816558-13016558 GCA_963584105.1 Alviniconcha strummeri
CGAATGTTTGTTCGCGAACCTAGTTGGAAGTATTCGGCGAACCTAGTTGGTTCTTAATTGGGCGAACTTTTTTTTGTTCGCGAACTTAGTTGGAAGTATTCGTCGAAGCTATATTCGGGGTCCAAAAGCTTCGCTCAAAGTGTTCTGGGAACAGTCGCCCTATTCGACGATCATTGCCTCTGATTGACTGAGAGCTGAGCTCTCCTGTGGATGAAGAAAAAATGAAATAAAAATGGATGACGGTGTTGCTAGGTTCTTCAATCGCTTCGGAGGGAATTTGTTTGTTTGTTTGTTGACTGGGGGGGGGATTTCCAGGCCTCTCCGGATATAAAACACAAGGGAGAGAAGCATTTCATGGAACGCACAGACCATTTCAAAAGTTATTTCCCTTCTTCTTTGAAACATTCGTCATGATGCCAGTCCTCTTCCCAACGTCAAATCAATAAACGTATTCTCTGGTTCTTGATATTCCGTACAATCAACCGCCTCATGCCGTCCGTTTCCAGGAGACCAGGAACTGATTTTCTAAGAGCCGATCTTAGTACAGCATTGATGAGTAGCCCGCGTCAGTAATCGGCGTGACATAATTGTTCTAATCAGTGTGAATCACTGCCACTGAGTATTAATTTTTTCGAGTTCATGTTCGAGTTCTTCCTCTCACTTGCACACACACACACACACACACACACACACACACACACACACACACACACACACACACACACACACACGTCAGTGTCAGAGTTGGGATGAAACATACACGCACTCAGTGACACACACTCACACATTTGACCTGACAGAAGCTACACATGCGCGCGCGCCGCACACACACACACACAACACACACACACACACACACACACACACACACACACACACACACACACACCAAATACATCGCTACATCATATCCGTCTGCCGGCGACGACCAAGCGAAAATGACTGAACCATCAAAACGGTGCAAAACTATGGTGCAACTTTCCTTAAACGTAGACCCCCTGCCCCCCTCCCCCCCTCCCGAAAAAAAAGTAGCCTATTTACCTAGTCCAACCGGCAGCCGAACGGGCACTCAATCCAACCAGGTAGCGCGAGCAGAGAACGAAGAAATTCGGTCCCGTCGTAGAGTCTCGTGAGAGAGCCAGGGAACACTTACACCCCGCACAGTTAGTCAAGAGACGAAAAACATCACACTGATCCGGGGACAGCGATACTTCGTGTTCAGACGCAGATTTTGACATGCAGTCAGGTCTGTGTTTGCATGGCCACCCAGTGAAGCACGTGCATCACGCAGCCGCGGCGGGGCAGCAAGTGTCAGTCATGTTGCCGTGTTGTGCTGTGTTGTCAGTGTGGGTCAGTGTTACTGAAGATTAACTTAAGGCGTGTAACAACTAGTATGTGTGTGAACGATACGGCACCATTGTGATTGCAACTGCATTTTCTTCTCGTCAAGTTACTGTTATTCACTTGATCTTATTAAATTGTCATTCTAATATGTGAGTGCCGAAACTGTATTTTTGAGGGGAAGAAAAAAGGTATTTACTTACGTTTTTATGTACTTGTTATTATTTGACAAAGGCAGAGAACTGAATTTTCTTTCTAGGGATTAATATAATATTATTGTATTGTATTGCTTATGTAGAGACAGACACTGAGACAGACAGACAGACAGACAGACAGACATTCGAGTTTACTTACGAAGGTTATAGATTTAATAAGCTTTGTCATTCTTTTTTACATAGTTCGGGCCTCACCCAAATGACTCACTAGAGATGATTCCGGAGTCCGATCAAGTTATACATGTACACAATGAATTCCGTAACCGGCATACCGCTACCGCACACAATGCACTACTATCAGTATGGGACGGCCCGACTTGAAAATAATCATCCATCAAACACGATAAGACAGACAGACAGACAGACAGCGAACTGACCCGAACTCGAACTCGAAAACTTTGTTTTCCAAGGACTGTAGTTTAGGTTCATTTAGACCTATCAACTAGTTTTTATGTACCGAATAAGTGAAAAATGGAGAAAGAATTATTAAAAATTAAAAATTAAAATAAAACTTTACAAACTCGATTAATATTTAAACTGGATAAACAATATACAAACAAATAAATACTACCACTGTTAATAGAAATAAACATACAGGAACAGCAAAATCGTTGAAAATACTTTGAAATGACAATAAATAAACATGATGCATACATAGTAAAAAAATAAATGGTGTTGACATATCTCATGAGTGAATAGCTTTTTTTTTTCTTCTTTTTTCTTTTAATCCACCGAAGTGGTGTATTTACAGCGCTGGCATGGCTGGTGCCACATGAAACTGCTGCTTATTATTCCTAAACGTCTGCCACTTCTTCACCTTTCATTCCATGTAGTAATAGATCAAGCGATAAAGGTAACAGCTGATGCTTCTGCCTTGTAGCGATTGTCATAGAGTGGGTTTTCTTTGGATTGATTACCGTAGATTTATTGTTGCACCAACATGAGACCTGGTCTAAGCTTTCCTGTAAGGTGTATTCTACCTGCATATCTTTTCCGGATGTGTGGAGTGGTTGTGTCATCTGCTAACATGTCGCAAGCAACAGAAATATTCGCTAACATGTCGCAAGCAACAGAAATATTCGTTACAAGCAATGATAGGTCATTGATAAAAAATACTAAACAGAATAGGCCCTATGACAGATCCTTGTGGTACCCCAAACCTTTGCTTTCTTAAACTCAGATGGAAGATTTTTTTTACTCGATGCATAGATTTAAAATGTAAGTATTATTAAGTCTATTATGTAAGGCAGTGACAATTTAAGCAAGTGGTTATTAATGCCATTGGGTCCAGACGACTTTTTGTTATCCAGTTTGGATATATATTTACCGAGTTCTGGAATGGAAATATATGGGAAGAGAGAGAGACAGACAGACAGACAGAGTCAGAGACACGAGAGAAACAAAGACAGAAAGAGACCCGTCCCCTTTCCGCCACCCTTCCCCATTCCTGTCCCCCTTCCCCTTCCCCGCCCCCTTCCATTTTCCCGTCCCCCTTCCCCTTTCCCGCCCGTTTCCCTTCCCTTTCCCGTCCCCCTTCCCTTCCCCTCCTTCCCATTTCCCGCCCCCTTCTCTTTTCCCGCCCCCCTTTCCCCCTTCCCACCCCCTTCCCCCTTTCCAGCCTTCTTTCCCCTTTCAGCCCCCTTCCCCTTTCCAGCCTTCCTTCCCCTTTCCAGCCCCCTTCCCCTTTCCAGCACCCCTTCCTCTTTCCCGTCCCCGTTCCCGCTTCCCCGTCCCTTTCCCGCCCCCCTTTCTCATTTCCCGCCCCCCTTTCCCCCCACCCTTCCCGACCCTTTCCGCCCCCCTTCCCGTCCCCCGCCCTTTCCCGCCACCCTTCCCCGTCGCCCTTTCCTGTCGCCCTTCCCGATCCCTTTCTCGCCCCTTTCCCTTCCCCGCCCACTTCCCTTTTCCCGCCCCCTTCCCATTTCCCGCACCCCCCTTTCACCGCTACCTTCCCTTTTCCCACCCCCCTTCCCATTTCCCGCACCCCCCTTTCACCGCTACCTTCCCTTTTCCCACCCCACTTCCCCTTTCCTGTCGCCCTTCCCGATCCCTTTCCCCGCCCACTTCCCTTTTCCCGCCCCCTTCCCATTTCCCGCACCCCCCTTTCCCGCACCCTCCCTTTCCCCGCACCATCCCTTATCCCTGCCCCATTTCCCTTTCCCACCCCGCTTTACCCTTTCCCTTTCGCACCCTCCTTCCCGCCTTTCTCCTTTCCCATCCCCCTTTCCCGCCCGGCTTCTCCTTTCCCGCCCCCCTTCCCCCGCCCATTTCCCCCTTTCCCGCCCCCCTTCACCGCCCCCCTTACCACGCCCCTTCCCCTTCCACGCCCCACCCCTTCCGCCCCTTCCCCCTTTCCCGCCCCCGTTCCCCTTTCCCGCCCCCTTTCCCACCCCCCTTCCCCTTTCCCACCCGCCTTCCCCTCACCCTTCCCCTCACCCCTTCCCTGCCTCCATTCCCCTCACCCATTCCCATCCCCCTTCCCCACCCCCCCTTCCCGCACCCTTCCCCTTTTCCCGCCCCCCCTTCCCCTTTCCCGCCCCCCCTTCCCCTTCCCCGCCCATTTTCCCTTTCCAGCCCTCTTCCCCTTTCCCGCCCCCTTTCCACCTTCCCCTCCCCCTTTCCCACCCCCTTCCCCTTTCCCGCCCCCTTTCCCACCCCCTTCCCCTTTCCCGCCCCCCCTCCCCCTTCCCCTCCCCCTTTCCACCCGCCTTCCACTCCCCCCTTCCCCTCCCCCCCTTCCCCTCACCCGCCTCCCTTCCCCTCACCCCTTCCCCTCACCCCTTCCCCTCACCCCTTCCCCGCCTCCCTTCCTCTCACCCCTTCCCCGACCCCTTTCTGTCCCTTTCCCACCCCCTTTCCACCCCCCTTCCCCTTTCCCACCCCGCTTCCCCTCCCCCGCCCCCTATCTCCTCCCTGTTCCCCTCCCCCCCTTTCCCCGCCCCCTTCCCGCCCCCCCCCCCTTTCCCGCCCCCCTTCCCCTCCCCCTTTTCCACTCTCTCCACGCCCTTTCCAAACACACACACACACACACAAACACTCACACACTGTCATGCACGCACACATAGTCACCCACACAGTCACGCACACGCACACACACACACACACACACCCACACACACACACACACACACACACACACACACACACACACAGTGAACACAGAGTCACGCTCACAAACACGCACACACAATCATGCACAAAGCAAAGTACCCTACCCTACTCAATCAACAATCATGCACACAAAGTCACAAAGTACCAGCAATCACTCAATCAAATCTTTAATGCCACGTGCAAATATCCGTACATATGAAATGAGGCATTGCAGTTGCATGCAGACCTATGATCTTCTTCACTGGTTCTTTTGTGCGTGTGTGTGTGTGTGTGTGTGTCGGCGGAGGGGGGTGACCAGGCTGACTCACCATCAGTACATAAGAAATGAGGCATGGTGTTCATAATCATGAACTGCCCTGCATTCCTAATCATACTCATTTTCTTTATTCTTCTTGTTTTTGTATTTTTCATGTTTTTTAGTCTGTTGGTTGTTGTTGTTTGTTTGTTTGTTTTGGGTTGTTTTTTATTGGGGGGGGGGGCTTCTTTTGGGGGTGGTGGTGGTGGAGGTATTGGGTCTTTTTTCTTTAAACCTCAGCTGCATGCAGACCTATGACTTCTTCTTTTCTTTTTAATCTCTCCCCTTTTTGTTCTCTTTTTCTTCATTTTTTCCTCTCGTTGTGATTCATAGGTCTTCTTCATTGGATCGTTTGTGAGGGTGCGGGGGGGGGGGGGGAGGGGGGGGGAGGGGGTACCAGGCTGACTCCCCATACGTACATGTGAAATGAGGCATGGTGTTGAGAGCATTCATAATCATACGCATTTACAATAATTCTATAATAATCAGCGTGATAAAACATACAGGTGAAGACAAAGACAACAATACACTTCTTTACTCAGTACTCCCAAAGTACATTGCAGATGTGTTCAACATTCCCCAGCAGCAACACCCTTTGTCTAACAAACTCTCCAGCCTTGTCTTTTGTTTTTGTTTATTCTTACTTTTTTCTTCTCTTCTTTCTCTTTTGTTTTATCATTTACAATAATTCTATAATAATCAGCGTGATAAAACATAAAGGCGAAGACTTTCTTCTTCTTTTTTCTCTCTTTTTTTTTTTTTTCTTTTTTTTTCCCCCTTGTTGTTGCTGTTTGTTTGTTTTTTCGTTTTTTAATTTTAATGGTGTGTTTTTCTTCTTTTTTCGTTTTTGGGTGGTGGTATGGTGGAGGGATTATTTTTTCTTCTTCTTTTCTTCTTCTTTTGAACCTCAGTTGCATGCAGACCTATGATTCACTTGTTTTTTTTTAAATCTCTCTCCCCTGTTTTCTCCTTTTCTTCATTTTTTCTCTCGTTGTGATTCATATGTCTTCTTTATTTTTCGTTTTTGTGTGTGGGGGGGGGAGGGGGGTACCAGGCTCACTCCCCATACGCACATATACATGAAATGAGGCATGGTGTTGAGAGCACTCATACGCAATTAAAAAAATTCTGTAATAATCAGGGTGGTAAAACATACACACAGAAGACAAGGACAACCTCACACAGTACATCTGCAGATGTGTTCAACATCCCAGCAACACCACCCTTTGTCTAACTCTAGATTTGTCTACTGCCTTGTTGGTTTTTGTTTTTGTTTTAGTTTTTCTTCGTTTGCTTTTTTCTTTGTAGTTTTTAGTTTTGTTTTTTCTAAAAAGTAAGAAAGTTTTTTCTTACTTGTTCTTTTCTGGCTTTTTGCGTTTGCTTTTTTGTTTGTTTTGTTTAGTTGGTTTCTTCTTCTTTTTTCCCGCCTTTTTTCCAACTTTTTTTTTTGGGGGGGGGGGGGGAGTGTTTGTTTTCTTTTTTCAACCTCGGTTGCATGCAGACCTATGACTCCACGTTTATCTCTCCCCTTTTTCTCCTTTTTCTTGTCTGCTGCCTTGTCTATCTTTTTTGTTTTTGTTTTGTTGATGTTCTTGTTTTGTTCTTTCTTTGCTTGTTTGTTTGTTTGTTTGCTTTTTTATTTGTTTGTTGTTTTTTGTTTCTTAGTTTCGTCTTCTTTTTATTTCTGACTTTTTTTTGGGTCGTTTTCGTTTGTTTTTCAAGGGATGTTCTTGTGTGTGTGTTTTGGGGGTGATTGGTCTTCTTTTTTCAAACCTCAGTTACAAGAAGTTCTCTACTTTTTTCCGGTTTAGGTTTTTGTCTTATTTTCTTTGTTGGGTTTCTCTCTCTCTCATTGCGTTTCAGGCCCTAGACATCTTTCTCCACGGCCCAGAGTCTGCGCACAAGAATGGAATCCTAAAGACATTCACTCACACATCCATTCCCATCCAGCCATGCACACTCCTAAAGCAAAGAAAGAGTAAAACCCTCAACTCACCAAACATGACGCCTTTGTTTAGTTGTCCTCTTCCTGTCCAAAGTGGAGGTGGGCGACGGCCTGGAAGCTGGGCAGATGCTCCACGTCGCAGGCCTTCTTGCCTAGGACAGTACTGATACAAAACATTTGTATACTTTTGTAGATACCTGGCACCTGACAGTGCTAACAGAAAACATTTGTGAAAGTGTTAAAAAAATACTCCAACATAGCCCGGCAAATATATCCTTTCTAACAAACTCCACAATATCCCATCCACCCATGCCCACTCCTAAAGCAAACAAAGAGCAAAACACTCAACCCACCAAATAGGACGCCTTCGTTTAGTTGTCCCCTTCCTGTCCAGCGTGGTGGTGGGCGACGGCCAGAAAGTTTGGCAAATGCTCCTCAGGACTACTCCACGCCTGAGGTCTTCTCGCCTGTCAGTAGTGCCCTAGGACAATACTGACAGAAAACATTTGTAGATGGCCATGTACACTCCTAAAAAAAAAAAGAGAGAAAAAAAAGAAGAGCAAAATGCTCCACTCACTAAACATGATGCCTTCGTTTACTTGTCCTCTTCCTGTCCAACGTGGTGGTGGGCGACGGTCAGGAAGCTTGGCAGATGCTCCTCAGGACTGCTCCACGTCGGAGGCCTTCTTGCCTAGGACAGTACTGACAGACAACATTTCTAGATGTGTTCAACACATACTCCAACATTTCCCAACAACAATGGCCTTTCTAACAGCCTCCACAATAACCTTTTCCTGGATGGCTTCAACAACTCCCCAGGCTGACTCCTGGTGTCTCGGACACGTGGAGCCTGATGATGTCGTTATCGCGGACATTGGAGGTCCAGACCTTTCTCCACGGTCCAGAGTCTGCGCGCAAGAATGGCATTGTAAAGACATTCACTCACACAACCATTCCCATACACCCATGCACATTATATTTAAAAAAATTTTTTTTTTTTTTTTTTTAACCTCAGTTGCATGCAGACCTATGACATCATTTGTTTTGGGGTTTTTCTTAAAAATCTCTCTCCCCTGTTTTCTCCTTTTCTTCATTTTTTCGCTCGTTGTGATTCATAGGTCTTCTTCATTGGTTCGTTTCTGAGTGTGTGTGGGGGGGGTGGGGAGGGGGGTACCAGGCTGACTCCCCATACGTACATGTGAAATGAGGCATGGTGTTGAGAGCATTCATAATCATACGCAGTTACAATAATTATATAACAATCAGCGTGGTAAAGCATACAGGCGAAGACAAGGACAACCTCACACAGTACATGTGCAGATGTGTTCAACATTTCCCAGCAACAACACCCTTTGTGGTTGTTTTCTTTGTTTTTCATCTTCTTCTTTTTTCTTTTTTTCTTCTTTTTTTTTTGGGGGGGGGGGGGTATTGGATTATGTTGTTGCTGGTTTGTTTTTTATTTTTTGAACCTCAGTTGCATGCAGACCTATGACTTCACTTTTTGTTTTTAATCTCGTGAGTCATAGGTCTTCTTCACTGGTTCTTTTGTGCGTGTGTGTGTCTCGGGGGAGGGGGGTGACCAGGCTGACTCACCATCAGTACATATGAAATGAGGCATGGTGTTCATAATCATGAACTGCCCTTCTGTATTATGATACTCATTTTCAATAACTCTGTAATAATCAGCGTGATAAAACAAAAGGCGGGAAAAAAAAGTTGTTGTTTTTTTTTGTTTTTTTTTTGCTTGTAAATTTTTTTATTTTAGTTTTAGTTTTTGGGGGAGGTTTTGGGGGGATTGGGGGGGGGGGTCTTTTTTTTTAGGGGGGGGGTGCTGGTAGAGGGATTGGGTCTTTTTTTCTTTTCTTTTTTCTTTGAACCTCAGTTGCATGCAGACCTATGACTTCCTTTTTTTTTTTTTCTTTTTTTTTTTAAATCTCTCCCCTTTTTGTTTTTAATGTCTCCCCTTTTTGTTCTCCTATTCTTCATTTTTCCCCCACTCGTGATTCATAGGTCTTCTTCATTGGTTCGTTTCTGAGTGTGTGTGGGGGGGGTGGGGAGGGGGGATACCGGGCTGACTCCCCATACGCACATGTGAAACGAGGTATGGTTTTGAGAGCATTCATAATCATACGCATTTACAATAATTCTATAATAATCAGCGTGATAAAACATACAGGTGAAGACAAAGACAACAATACACTTCTTCACCCAGTATTCCCCTGTCACACAGTACATTTGCAGGTTGTGTTCAACATTTCCTAGCATCAACACCCTTTGTCTAACAAATTGTCTTTTGTTTTAGTTTTTTCTTCTTCTTTTTTTTTCTCTCTCTCTCTCTCTCTCTCTCTCTCTCTCTCTCTCTCTCTCTCTCTCTCTCTCTCTCTCTCTCTCTCTCTCTTTTTGTTGTTGTTGCTGCTTGTTTTGTTTTGTATGTTTTTTTTGTTTTTGTTTTTTTGTTTTTTTTCATTCTTTCCGTCTTTTTCTTTCCTTCTTTTTTGAAGGGTGTTTTTGTATTTGTTTTGTTGTTGTTGTTGTTGTTGTTTTTTGGGGTCATTTGTTTTTTCTACCTCAGTTTTTGTTTGTTTGTTTTTTTAATATTTTTTGAGCCATGGTGTTCATGATCATGAACTGCCCTGCATTCATAATCATATTCATTTACAATACTTCTATAATAATCAGCGTGATAAAAATTGTCTTTTGTTTTAGTTTCTTCTTCTTCTTTTCTTCTTCTTCTCTCTCTCTCTCTCTCTCTCTCTCTCTCTCTCTCTCTCTCTCTCTCTCTCTCTCTCTCTCTTTTTTGTTGTTGCTGCTTGTTTTTTTTGTTTTTTGTTTTTTCTTTCTTTCTTTCCGTCTTTTTCTTTCCTTCTTTTTTGAAGGGTGTTTTTGTGTGTATTTGTTTTGTTGTTGTTGTTGTTGTTGTTTTTGGGGATCATTTGTTTTTTCTACCTTAGTTTTTGTTTGTTTGTTTTTTTTAATATTTTTTGAGCCATGGTGTTCATGATCATGAACTGCCCTGCATTCATAATCATATTCATTTACAATACTTCTATAATAATCAGCGTGATAAAACATAAAGGCGAAGACCTTCTTTCTTTCTTTTTTGTTTTGTTTTGTTGTTGTTGTTTTTTGTTTATTGTTGCTGTTTTTTTATATTTTATTTTTATTTTATCGTTTTGGGATGTGTTTTTCTTTTCTTTTTCTTTTTTCTTCTTTTATTGGGTGGTGGAGGGATTTGGTTTTTTTTTTTGGTTTTTTTTTTAACCTCAGTTGCATGCAGACCTATGACATCACTTGTTTTTTGTTTTGTTTTAAATCTTTCTCCCCTGTTTTCTCCTTTTCTTTATTTTTTCGTTCGTTGTGATTCATAGGTCTTCTTCATTGGTTCGTTTCTGAGTGTGTGTGTGGGGGTGGGTGGGGTACCAGGCTCACTCTCCATACATACATAGACATGAAATGAGGTATGGTGTTGAGAGCATTCATAATCATACGCAATTACAATAATTCTATAATAATCAGCGTGGTAAAACATACAGGCGAAGACAAGGACAACCTCACACATTACATGTGCAGATGTGTTCAACATTTCCCAGCAGTAACACTCTTTGTTTAACAAACTCTAAAATTGTCTACTGCCTTTTTTTTTTTTTTTTTTAGTTCGTTTGTTCTTTGTTTGCTTTTTGGAATTTATTTGTTGTTGTTTCTTCTTTGTTCTTCTTTTCTGACTCTTTGGGGTTGTTGTTTTTTAGTTTGGTTTAGTTTGGTTGGTTTTGTTTCGTTTGGTTTCTTCTTCTTTTTCCATTTTTCCACTTCTTGTTGTTGTTGTTGTTGTTGTTGTTGTTGTTGTTGTTGTTGTTGTTGTTGTTGTGATTTTTAGAAGGGCGGGGTGGTGGTCGTTTGTTTTGTTTTTTCAACCTCGGTTGCATGCAGACCTATCACTCCACTTTTATCTCTCCCCTTTTTCTCCCTTTTCTTCTCTATCTTCTCTATCCTTGTCTATCTTCTTTTTTTCTTTTTCTTTTTTTCTTCTTTTTTCTTTTTTCTTTCTTTCTTTCTTTCCATGTTTGCTTTTTTATTTGTTTGTTGTTATTTCTTTCTTATTTTCGTTTTGGTTTGTTTCCGACTTTTTGGGGGTCGTTTTCGGGGGGTTTCGTTTGTTTTTCAAGGGGTGTTCTTGTGTGTGTGCTTTGGGAGTGGACTTTCTTTTAGTTTTTCCAACCTCATTTCCATGAAGTTTTCTACAGTCTTTTTTTCCCGTTTTAGTTTTTGTTTGTTTTGTTTTATTATTACTGGATTTTTTAGTTTTGTTGTTGTTGTTGTTTGTTTCTTTGTTGGGTGTCTTTCCATTTTTATTTTTGCAATTTTTATTATTTTTTTCGACTTCTTTCTTTTTCTTTTTCTTTTCTTTGTTGGATTTCTATTTCTTTCTCTTTTCGAATTTTGTGTGTGTGTTTTTTTAGGTTTTTTTTAGCGCCTTTGGGGTTTGTTGTTTTTCTTTCAGGGCGAATTGGGTTTTTTCTTCTTTTGTTTTTTGAACCGCAGTTGCAAGTAGGCCTATGACTCCTGGCGACTCGGACTTGTGGTGCCTGATGATGTCGTTATCGCGGACATTGGAGATCAGGCGCAAAACATCTTTCTCCACGGTCAAGAGTCTACGAACAAGAATGGCATCGGAACAACATTCCCTCACACATCCATTCCCTTCCAGCCATGCACACTCCTAAAACAAAGACCAAACCCTCAACTCACCAGACATGACGCCTTCGTTTAATGGTCTTCTTCCACTCCAACGTGGTAGTGTGCGATGGTCAGGAAACTTGGCAGATTCCCCTCAGGACTACTCGTCGTCAGAGGCAGATGCACCTCAGAGCCACTTCAACGTCGGAGGCCTTATCGCCTAGGACAGTACTGACAGAAAACACTTGCACATGTGTTCAACAAATAATACAACACCTCCCGGAAATAATGACCTTTCTACCAATCTCCACAACAACCCTTCCTTTAATGGATTCAGCACTTCCCCAGGCTGACTCCTGGTGACTCGGACACGTGCAGACTGATGATGTCGTTATCGCGGACATTGGAGGTCAGGCCCTAGACATCTTACTCCACGGTCCAGAGTCTGCGCACTAGAAAGGCATCGTAAAAACATTCATTCACACGTCCATTCCCATACACACTCCATGCACACTCCTAAAAATTCCAAACAAAAAACAAAAAAAACGCGCTCAACTTACCAAACATGATGCCTTCCTTTACTGGTCCTCTTCCAATCATGCGTGGTGGTGGGGGACGGTCAGGAAGCTTGGCACTTGCTTCTCAGGACTGCTCCACGTCGGAGGCCTTCTCACCTAGGACAGTACTGACAGAAAACATTTGTAGAAGTGTTCAACAAATACTCCAACATTTCACGACAAAAATGCCCTTTCTAACAACCTCCACAATAACCTATTCCTGCCTGGCTTCACTAGCTCCCCAGGCTGACTCCTGGTGACTCGGATACGTGCAGACTGATGATGTCGTTATCGCGGACATTGGAGGTCAGGCCCTAGACATTTTACTCCACGGTCCAGAGTCTGCGCACAAGAATGGCATCGTAAAGACATTCATTCACACAACCATTCACATACACACTCCATGCACACTCCTAAAAAATCAAATCAGAAATGATTTCTTTTTAAAAGGCTCAATTTACCAAACATGATGCCTTCCTTTACTGGTCCTCTTCCTGTCCAACGTGGTGGTGGGCGACGGTCAGGAAGCTTGGCACTTGCTTCTCAGGACTGCTCCACGTCGGAGACCTTCTCGCCTAGGACAGTACTGACAGACAACATTTGTAGATGTGTTCAACAAATACTCCAATATTTAACGACAAAAATGCCCTTTCTAACAACCTCCACAATAACCTATTCCTGCCTGGCTTTAGTAGCTCCCCAGGCTGACTCCTGGTGACTCAACACGTGGTGCCTGATGATGTCGTTATCGCGGACATTGGAGGTCAGGCCCTAGACATCTTACTCCACGGTCCAGAGTCTGCGCACAAGAATGGCATCGTAAAGACATTCATTCACACATCCATTCCCATACACACTCCATTCACACTCATAAAACAAATTAAAATTTTTTTAATTAAAAACGCGCTAAACTTACCAAACATGATGCCTTCTTTTCCTTGTCCTCTTCCTGTCCAACGTGGTGGTGGGCGACGGTGAGGAAGCTTAGTACTTGCTTCTCAGGACTGCTCCACGTCGGAGGCCTTCTCGCCTAGGACAGTACTGACAGAAAACATTTGTACATATGTTCAACAAATACTCCAATATATCACGACAATAATGCCCTTTCTAATAACCTCCACAATAACCTATTCCTGCCTGGCTTTAGTAGCTCCCCAGGCTGACTCCTGGTGACTCGGACACGTGGTGCCTGATGATGTCATTATCGCGGACATTGGAGGTCAGGCCCTAGACATCTTACTCCACGGTCCAGAGTCTGCGCACAAGAATGGCATCGTAAAGACATTCATTCACAAAACCATTCCCATACACACTCCATGCACACTCCTAAAAAATCAAATAAGAAATGATTTCTTTTTAAAAGGCTCAACTTACCAAACATGATGCCTTCCTTTACTGGTCAACTTCCTGTCCAACGTGGTGGTGGGCGACGGTCAGGAAGCTTGGCACTTGCTTCTCAGGACTGCTCCACGTCGGAGACCTTCTCGCCTATGACAGTACTGACAGACAACATTTGTACATGTGTTCAACAAATACTCCAATATGTCACGACAAAAATGCCCTTTCTAACAACCTCCACAATAACCTATTCCTGCCTGGCTTTAGTAGCTCCCCAGGCTGACTCCTGGTGACTCGGACACGTGGTGCCTGATGATGTCGTTATCGCGGACATTGGAGGTCAGGCCCTAGACATCTTACTCCACGGTCCAGAGTCTGCGCACAAGAATGGCATCGTAAAGACATTCATTCACACATCCATTCCCATACACACTCCATGCACACTCCTAAAAAAAAACACTTTACAACGCGCTCAACTTACCAAACATGATGCCTTCTTTTCCTTGTCCTCTTCCTGTCCAACGTGGTGGTGGGCGACGGTCAGGAAGCATGGTACTTGCTTCTCAGGACTGCTCCACGTCGGAGGCCTTCTCGCCTAGGACAGTACTGACAGAAAACATTTGTACATGTGTTCAACAAATACTCCAATATTTCACGACAAAAATGCCCTTTCTAACAACCTCCACAATAACCTATTCCTGCCTGGCTTTAGTAGCTCCCCAGGCTGACTCCTGGTGACTCGGACACGTGGTGCCTGATGATGTCGTTATCGCGGACATTGGAGGTCAGGCCCTAGACATCTTACTCCACGGTCCAGAGTCTGAGCACAAGAATGGCATCGTAAAGACATTCATTCACACAACCATTCCATTACACACTCCATGCACACTCCTAAAAATTCAAATAAGAAATGATTTCTTTTTAAAAAGCTCAACTTACCAAACATGATGCCTTCCTTCACTGGTCCCCTTCCTGTCCAACATGGTGGTGGGCGACGGTCAAGAAACTTGGTACATACTTCTCAGGACTGCTCCACGTCGGAGGCCTTCTCACCTAGGACAGTACTGACAGACAACATTTGTAGATGTGTTCAACAAATACTCCAATATGTCACGACAAAAATGCCCTTTCTAACAACCTCCACAATAACCTATTCCTGCCTGGCTTTAGTAGCTCCCCAGGCTGACTCCTGGTGACTCGGACACGTGGTGCCTCATGATGTCGTTATCGCGGACATTGGAGGTCAGGCCCTACACATTTTACTCCACGGTCCACAGTCTGCGCACAAGAATGGCATCGTAAAGACATTCATTCACACATCCATTCCCATACACACTCCATGCACACTCCTAAAAAAGAAACTTAAAAAAAACTTAAAAACGAGCTAAACTTACCTAACATAATGCCTTCTTTTCCTTGTCCTCTTCCTGTCCAACGTGGTGGTGGGCGACGGTCAGGAAGCTTGGTACTTGCTTCTCAGGACTACTCCACGTCGGAGGCCTTCTCGCCTAGGACAGTACTGACAGAAAACATTTGTACATGTGTTCAACAAATACTCCAATATGTCACGACAAAAATGCCCTTTCTAACAACCTCCACAATAACCTATTCCTGCCTGGCTTTAGTAGCTCCACAGGCTGACTCCTGGTGACTCGGACACGTGGTGCCTGATGATGTCGTTATCGCGGACATTGGAGGTCAGGCCCTAGACATCTTACTCCACGGTCCAGAGTCTGCGCACAAGAATGGCATCGTAAAGACATTCATTCACACATCCATTCCCATACACACTCCATACACACTCCTAAAAAAAAAAAAAAAAAGAAACTTAAAAACGCGCTAAACTTACCAAACATGATGCCTTCTTTTCCTTGTCCTCTTCCTGTACAACGTGGTGGTGGGCGACGGTCAAGAAACTTGGTACTTTCTTCTCAGGACTGCTCCACGTCGGAGGCCTTCTCACCTAGGACAGTACTGACAGAAAACATTTGTACATGTGTTCAACAAATACTCCAATATTTCACGACAAAAATGCCCTTTCTAACAACCTCCACAATAACCTATTCCTGCCTGGCTTTAGTAGCTCCCCAGGCTGACTCCTGGTGACTCGGACACATGGTGCCTGATGATGTCGTTATCGCGGACATTGGAGGTCAGGCCCTAGACATCTTACTCCACGGTCCAGAGTCTGCGCACAAGAATGGCATCGTAAAGACATTCATTCACACAACCATTCCCATATACACTCCATGCACACTCCTAAAAAATCAAATAAGAAATGATTTCTTTTTAAAAGGCTCAACTTACCAAACATGATGCCTTTCTTTACTGGTCAACTTCCTGTCCAACGTGGTGGTGGGCGACGGTCAGGAAGCTTGGCACTTGCTTCTCAGGACTGCTCCACGTCGGAGACCTTCTCCCCTAGGACAGTACTGACAGACAACATTTGTACATGTGTTCAACAAATACTCCAATATGTCACGACAAAAATGCTCTTTCTAACAACCTCCACAATAACCTATTCCTGCCTGGCTTTAGTAGCTACCCAGGCTGACTCCTGGTGACTCGGACACGTGGTGCCTCATGATGTCGTTATCGCGGACATTGGAGGTCAGGCCCTAGACATCTTACTCCACGGTCCAGAGTCTGCGCACAAGAATGGCATCGTAAAGACATTCATTCACACATCCATTCCCATACACACTCCATGCACACTCCTAAAAACAAAAACAAAAAAACACACTTAAAAACGCGTTAAACTTACCAAACATGATGCCTTCTTTTCCTTGTCCTCTTCCTGTCCAACGTGGTGGTGGGCGACGGTCAGGAAGCTTGGTACTTGCTTCTCAGGACTGCTCCACGTCGGAGGCCTTCTCGCCTAGGACAGTACTGACAGACAACATTTGTACATGTGTTCAACAAATACTCCAATATGTCACGACAAAAATGCCCTTTCTAACAACCTCCACAATAACCTATTCCTGCCTGGCTTTAGTAGCTCCACAGGCTGACTCCTGGTGACTCGGACACGTGGTGCCTGATGATGTCGTTATCGCGGACATTGGAGGTCAGGCCCTAGACATCTTACTCCACGGTCCAGAGTCTGCGCACAAGAATGGCATCGTAAAGACATTCATTCACACATCCATTCCCATACACACTCCATACACACTCCTAAAAAAAAAAAAAAAAAGAAACTTAAAAACGCGCTCAACTTACCAAACATGATGCCTTCTTTTCCTTGTCCTCTTCCTGTACAACGTGGTGGTGGGCGACGGTCAAGAAACTTGGTACTTTCTTCTCAGGACTGCTCCACGTCGGAGGCCTTCTCACCTAGGACAGTACTGACAGAAAACATTTGTACATGTGTTCAACAAATACTCCAATATGTCACGACAAAAATGCCCTTTCTAACAACCTCCACAATAACCTATTCCTGCCTGGCTTTAGTAGCTCCCCAGGCTGACTCCTGGTGACTCGGACACATGGTGCCTGATGATGTCGTTATCGCGGACATTGGAGGTCAGGCCCTAGACATCTTACTCCACGGTCCAGAGTCTGCGCACAAGAATGGCATCGTAAAGACATTCATTCACACAACCATTCCCATATACACTCCATGCACACTCCTAAAAAATCAAATAAGAAATGATTTCTTTTTAAAAGGCTCAACTTACCAAACATGATGCCTTTCTTTACTGGTCAACTTCCTGTCCAACGTGGTGGTGGGCGACGGTCAGGAAGCTTGGCACTTGCTTCTCAGGACTGCTCCACGTCGGAGACCTTCTCCCCTAGGACAGTACTGACAGACAACATTTGTACATGTGTTCAACAAATACTCCAATATGTCACGACAAAAATGCTCTTTCTAACAACCTCCACAATAACCTATTCCTGCCTGGCTTTAGTAGCTCCCCAGGCTGACTCCTGGTGACTCGGACACGTGGTGCCTCATGATGTCGTTATCGCGGACATTGGAGGTCAGGCCCTAGACATCTTACTCCACGGTCCAGAGTCTGCGCACAAGAATGGCATCGTAAAGACATTCATTCACACATCCATTCCCATACACACTCCATGCACACTCCTAAAAACAAAAACAAAAAAACACACTTAAAAACGCGTTAAACTTACCAAACATGATGCCTTCTTTTCCTTGTCCTCTTCCTGTCCAACGTGGTGGTGGGCGACGGTCAGGAAGCTTGGTACTTGCTTCTCAGGACTGCTCCACGTCGGAGGCCTTCTCGCCTAGGACAGTACTGACAGACAACATTTGTACATGTGTTCAACAAATACTCCAATATGTCACGACAAAAATGCCCTTTCTAACAACCTCCACAATAACCTATTCCTGCCTGGCTTTAGTAGCTCCCCAGGCTGACTCCTGGTGACTCGGACACGTGGTGCCTGATGATGTCGTTATCGCGGACATTGGAGGTCAGGCCCTAGACATCTTACTCCACGGTCCAGAGTCTGCGCACAAGAATGGCAACGTAAAGACATTCATTCACACATCCATTCCCATACACACTCCATGCACACTCCTAAAAAATCAAATAAAGAAATGAATAAAATAAAAATGCTCAACTTACCAAACATGATGCCTTCCTTTACTGGTCCTCTTCCTGTCCAACGTGGTGGTGGGCGACGGTCAGGAAGCTTGGCACTTGCTTCTCAGGACTGCTCCACGTCGGAGACCTTCTCGCCTAGGACAGTACTGACAGACAACATTTGTAGATGTGTTCAACAAATACTCGAATATGTCACGACAAAAATGCCCTTCCTAACAACCTCCACAATAACCTATTCCTGCCTGGCTTTAGTAGCTCTCCAGGCTGACTCCTGGTGACTCGGACACGTGGTGCCTGATGATGTCGTTATCGCGGACATTGGAGGTCAGGCCCTAGACATCTTACTCCACGGTCCAGAGTCTGCGCACAAGAATGGCATCGTAAAGACATTCACCCACACATCCATTCCATTACACACTCCATGCACACTCCTAAAAAAAACAAAAAAAAAAACTAAAAAACACGCTAATCATACCAAACATGATGCCTTCTTTTGCTTGTCGTCTTCCTGTCCAACGTGGTGGTGGGCGACGGTCAGGAAGCTTGGTACTTGCTTCTCAGGACTGCTCCACGTCGGAGGCCTTCTCGCCTAGGACAGTACTGACAGACAACATTTGTACATGTGTTCAACAAATACTCCAATATGTCACGACAAAAATGCCCTTTCTAACAACCTCCACAATAACCTATTCCTGCCTGGCATTAGTAGCTCCCCAGGCTGACTCCTGGTGACTCGGACACGTGGTGCCTGATGATGTCGTTATCGCGGACATTGGAGGTCAGGCCCTAGACATCTTACTCCACGATCCAGAGTCTGCGCACAAGAATGGCATCGTAAAGACATTCATTCACACATCCATTCCCATACACGCTCCATGCACACTCCTAAAGAAAAAAGAAGAAGAAAAAAAACGCGCTAAACTTACCAAACATGATGCCTTCTTTTGCTTGTCCTCTTCCTGTCCAACGTGGTGGTGGGCGACGGTCAGGAAGCCTGGCACTTGCTTCTCAGGACTGCTCCACGTCGGAGACCTTCTCGCCTAGGACAGTACTGACAGAAAACATTTGTACATGTGTTCAACAAATACTCCAATATTTTACGACAAAAATGCTCTTTCTAACAACCTCCACAATAACCTATTCCTGCCTGGCTTTAGTAGCTCCCCAGGCTGACTCCTGATAACTCGAACACGTGGTGCCTGATGATGTCGTTATCACGGACATTGGAGGTCAGGCCCTAGACATCTTACTCCACGGTCCAGAGTCTGCGCACAAGAATGGCATCGTAAAGACATTCATTCACACAACCATTCCATTACACACTCCATGCACACTCCTAAAAAATCAAATAACAAATGATTTTTTTTTTTAAAGGCTCAACTTACCAAACTTGATGCCTTCCTTTACTGGTCCTCTTCCTGTTCAACGTGGTGGTGGGCGACGGTCAGGAAGCTTGGCACTTACTTCTCAGGACTGCTCCACGTCGGAGACCTTCTCGCCTAGGACAGTACTGACAGACAACATTTGTAGATGTGTTCAACAAATACTCGAATATGTCACGACAAAAATGCCCTTTCTAACAACCTCCACAATAACCTATTCCTGCCTGGCTTCAGTAGCTCCCCAGGCTGACTCCTGGTGACTCGGACACGTGGTGCCTGATGATGTCGTTATCGCGGACATTGGAGGTCAGGCCCTAGACATCTTACTCCACGGTCCAGAGTCTGCGCACAAAAATGGCATCGTAAAGACATTCATTCACACATCCATTCCCATACACACTCCATGCACACTCCTAAAAACATCAAATAAAAAGTGAATCAAAAAAAGCGGCTCAACTTACCAAACATAATTCCTTCCTTTACTGGTCCTCTTCCTGTCCAATGTGGTGGTGGGCGACGGTCAGGAAGCTTGGCACTTGCTTGTCAGGACTGCTCCACGTCGGAGACCTTCTCGCCTAGGACAGTACTGACAGACAACATTTGTAGATGTGTTCAACAAATACTCCAATATGTCACGACAAAAATGCCCTTTTTTAACAACCTCCATAATAACCTATTCCTGCCTGGCTTCAGTAGCTCCCCAGGCTGACTCCTGGTGACTCGGACACGTGGTGCCTCATGATGTCGTTATCGCGGACATTGGAGGTCAGGCCCTACACATCTTACTCCACGGTCCAGAGTCTGCGCACAAGAATGGCATCGTAAAGACATTCATTCACACATCCATTCCCATACACACTCCATGCACACTCCTAAAAAAAAAACTAAAAAAAAACTTAAAAACGCGCTAAACTTACCTAACATAATCCCTTGTTTTCCTTGTCCTCTTCCTGTCCAACGTGGTGGTGGGCGACGGTCAGGAAGCTTGGTACTTGCTTCTCAGGACTGCTCCACGTCGGAGGCCTTCTCGCCTAGGACAGTACTGACAGACAACATTTGTAGATGTGTTCAACAAATACTCCAATATTTCACGACAAAAATGGCCTTTCTAACAACCGCCACAATAACCTATTCCTGCCTGGCTTTAGTAGCTCCCCAGGCTGACTCCTGGTGACTCGGACACGTGGTGCCTGATGATGTCGTTATCGCGGACATTGGAGGTCAGGCCCTAGACATCTTACTCCACGGTCCAGAGTCTGCGCACAAGAATGGCATCGTAAAGACATTCATTCACACATCCATTCCATTACACACTCCATGCACACTCCTAAAAACAAAAACAAACAAAAAAACTTAAAAACGCGCTAAACTTACCAAACATGATGCCTTCTTTTCCTTGTCCTCTTCCTGTCCAACGTGGTGGTGGGCGACGGTCAAGAAGCTTGGTACTTTCTTCTCTGGACTGCTCCACGTCGGAGGCCTTCTCGCCTAGGACAGTACTGACAGAAAACATTTGTACATGTGTTCAACAAATACTCCAATATGTCACGACAAAAATGCCCTTTCTAACAACCTCCACAATAACCTATTCCTGCCTGGCTTTAGTAGCTCCCCAGGCTGACTCCTGGTGACTCGGACACATGGTGCCTGATGATGTAGTTATCGCGGACATTGGAGGTCAGGCCCTAGACATCTTACTCCACGGTCCAGAGTCTGCGCACAAGAATGGCATCGTAAAGACATTCATTCACACATCCATACCCATACACACTCCATGCACACTCCTAAAAAAAAACAAAAAAACAACAACTTAAAAACGCTCTAAACTTACCAAACACGATGCCTTCTTTTCCTTTTGCTCTTCCTGTCCAACGTGGTGGTGGGCGACGGTCAGGAAGCTTGGTACTTGCTTCTCAGGACTGCTCCACGTCGGAGGCCTTCTCGCCTAGGACATTACTGACAGAAAACATTTCTAGATGTGTTCAACAAATACTCCAATATGTCACGACAAAAATGCCCTTTCTAACAACCTCCACAATAACCTATTCCTGCCTGGCTTTAGTAGCTCCCCAGGCTGACTCCTGGTGACTCGGACACGTGGTGCCTGATGATGTCGTTATCGCGGACATTGGAGGTCAGGCCCTAGACATCTTACTCCACGGTCCAGAGTCTGCGCACAAGAATGGCATCGTAAAGACATTCATTCACACAACCATTCCATTACACACTCCATGCACACTCCTAAAAAATCAAATAACAAATGATTTTTTTTTTAAAGGCTCAACTTACCAAACTTGATGCCTTCCTTTACTGGTCCTATTCCTGTTCAACGTGGTGGTGGGCGACGGTCAGGAAGCTTGGCACTTGCTTCTCAGGACTGCTCCACGTCAGAGACCTTCTCGCCTAGGACAGTACTGACAGACAACATTTGTAGATGTGTTCAACAAATACTCCAATATGTCACGAGAAAAATGCCCTTTCTAACAACCTCCACAATAACCTATTCCTGCCTGGCTTCAGTAGCTCCCCAGGCTGACTCCTGGTGACTCGGACACGTGGTGCCTGATGATGTCGTTATCGCAGACATTGGAGGTCAGGCCCTAGACATCTTACTCCACGGTCCAGAGTCTGCGCACAAGAATGGCATCGTAAAGACATTCATTCACACATCCATTCCCATACACACTCCATGCACACTCCTAAAAACATCAAATAAAAACTGAACCAAAAAAAGCGGCTCAACTTACCAAACATGATGCCTTCCTTTACTGCTCCTCTTCCTGTCCAATGTGGTGGTGGGCGACGGTCAGGAAGCTTGGCACTTGCTTGTCAGGACTGCTCCACGTCGGAGACCTTCTCGCCTAGGACAGTACTGACAGACAACATTTGTAGATGTGTTCAACAAATACTCCAATATGTCACGACAAAAATGCCCTTTTTAACAACCTCCATAATAACCTATTCCTGCCTGGCTTCAGTAGCTCCCCAGGCTGACTCCTGGTGACTCGGACACGTGGTGCCTGATGATGTCGTTATCGCGGACATTGGAGGTCAGGCCCTAGACATCTTACTCCACGGTCCAGAGTCTGCGCACAAGAATGGCATCGTAAAGACATTCATTCACACATCCATTCCCATACACACTCCATGCACACTCCTAAAAAAAAAACTTAAAAAAAACTTAAAAACGCGCTAAACTTACCTAACATAATCCCTTTTTTTCCTTGTCCTCTTCCTGTCCAACGTGGTGGTGGGCGACGGTCAGGAAGCTTGGTACTTGCTTCTCAGGACTGCTCCACGTCGGAGGCCTTCTCGCCTAGGACAGTACTGACAGACAACATTTGTAGATGTGTTCAACAAATACTCCAGTATGTCACGACAAAAATGCCCTTTCTAACAACCGCCACAATAACCTATTCCTGCCTGGCTTTAGTAGCTCCCCAGGCTGACTCCTGGTGACTCGGACACGTGGTGCCTGATGATGTCGTTATCGCGGACATTGGAGGTCAGGCCCTAGACATCTTACTCCACGGTCCAGAGTCTGCGCACAAGAATGGCATCGTAAAGACATTCATTCACACATCCATTCCATTACACACTCTATGCACACTCCTAAAAAACAACAACACAAAAAACACTTAAAAACGCGCTAAACTTACCAAACATGATGCCTTCTTTTCCTTGTCCTCTTCCTGTCCAACGTGGTGGTGGGCGACGGTCAAGAAGCTTGGTACTTTCTTCTCTGGACTGCTCCACGTCGGAGGCCTTCTCGCCTAGGACAGTACTGACAGAAAACATTTGTACATGTGTTCAACAAATACTCCAATATTTCACGACAAAAATGCCCTTTCTAACAACCTCCACAATAACCTATTCCTGCCTGGCTTTAGTAGCTCCCCAGGCTGACTCCTGGTGACTCGGACACATGGTGCCTGATGATGTCGTTATCGCGGACATTGGAGGTCAGGCCCTAGACATCTTACTCCACGGTCCAGAGTCTGCGCACAAGAATGGCATCGTAAAGACATTCATTCACACATCCATTCCCATACACACTCCATGCACACTCCTAAAAACATCAAATAAAAAGTGAATCAAAAAAAGCGGCTCAACTTACCAAACATGATGCCTTCCTTTACTGGTCCTCTTCCTGTCCAATGTGGTGGTGGGCGACGGTCAGGAAGCTTGGCACTTGCTTGTCAGGACTGCTCCACGTCGGAGACCTTCTCGCCTAGGACAGTACTGACAGACAACATTTGTAGATGTGTTCAACAAATACTCCAGTATGTCACGACAAAAATGCCCTTTTTAACAACCTCCATAATAACCTATTCCTGCCTGGCTTCAGTAGCTCCCCAGGCT
This sequence comes from Alviniconcha strummeri, assembly GCA_963584105.1. Lineage (NCBI taxonomy): Eukaryota > Metazoa > Mollusca > Gastropoda > Provannidae > Alviniconcha > Alviniconcha strummeri. The sequence continues at coordinate 12,840,350 of OY757550.1, forward strand.
GACTCCTGGTGACTCGGACACGTGGTGCCTGATGATGTCGTTATCGCGGACATTGGAGGTCAGGCCCTAGACATCTTACTCCACGGTCCAGAGTCTGCGCACAAGAATGGCATCGTAAAGACATTCATTCACACATCCATTCCCATACACACTCCATGCACACTCCTAAAAAAAAAACTAAAAAAAAACTTAAAAACGCGCTAAACTTACCTAACATAATCCCTTGTTTTCCTTGTCCTCTTCCTGTCCAACGTGGTGGTGGGCGACGGTCAGGAAGCTTGGTACTTGCTTCTCAGGACTGCTCCACGTCGGAGGCCTTCTCGCCTAGGACAGTACTGACAGACAACATTTGTAGATGTGTTCAACAAATACTCCAATATGTCACGACAAAAATGCCCTTTCTAACAACCGCCACAATAACCTATTCCTGCCTGGCTTTAGTAGCTCCCCAGGCTGACTCCTGGTGACTCGGACACATGGTGCCTGATGATGTCGTTATCGCGGACATTGGAGGTCAGGCCCTAGACATCTTACTCCACGGTCCAGAGTCTGCGCACAAGAATGGCATCGTAAAGACATTCATTCACACATCCATTCCCATACACACTCCATGCACACTCCTAAAAAAAAAACAAAAAAAAACAACAACTTAAAAACGCGTTAAACTTACCAAACATGATGCCTTCTATTCCTTGTCCTCTTCCTGTCCAACGTGGTGGTGGGCGACGGTCAGGAAGCTTGGTACTTGCTTCTCAGGACTGCTCCACGTCGGAGGCCTTCTCGCCTAGGACAGTACTGACAGAAAACATTTGTACATGTGTTCAACAAATACTCCAATATTTCACGACAAAAATGCTCTTTCTAACAACCTCCACAATAACCTATTCCTGCCTGGCTTTAGTAGCTCCCCAGGCTGACTCCTGGTGACTCGGACACGTGGTGCCTGATGATGTCGTTATCGCGGACATTGGAGGTCAGGCCCTAGACATCTTACTCCACGGTCCAGAGTCTGCGCACAAGAATGGCATCGTAAAGACATTCATTCACACATCCATTCCCATACACACTCCATGCACACTCCTAAAATAAAAAAAATAAAAAAAACTTAAAAACGCGCTAAACTTACCAAACATGATGCCTTCTTTTCCTTGTCGTCTTCCTCTCCAACGTGGTGGTGGGCGACGGTCAGGAAGCTTGGTACTTGCTTCTCAGGACTGCTCCACGTCGGAGGCCTTCTCGCCTAGGACAGTACTGACAGACAACATTTCTAGATGTGTTCAACAAATACTCGAATATGTCACGACAAAAATGCCCTTTTTAACAACCTCCACAATAACCTATTCCTGCCTGGCTTTAGTAGCTCTCCAGGCTGACTCCTGGTGACTCGGACACGTGGTGCCTGATGATGTCGTTATCGCGGACATTGGAGGTCAGGCCCTAGACATCTTACTCCACGGTCCAGAGTCTGCGCACAAGAATGGCATCGTAAAGACATTCACCCACACATCCATTCCATTACACACTCCATGCACACTCCTAAAAAAAAAAGCAAAAAAAAAAACAAACTTAAAAACACGCTAAACATACCAAACATGATGCCTTCTTTTGCTTGTCGTCTTCCTGTCCAACGTGGTGGTGGGCGACGGTCAGGAAGCTTGGTACTTGCTTCTCAGGACTGCTCCACGTCGGAGGCCTTCTCGCCTAGGACAGTACTGACAGACAACATTTGTACATGTGTTCAACAAATACTCCAATATGTCACGACAAAAATGCCCTTTCTAACAACCTCCACAATAACCTATTCCTGCCTGGCATTAGTAGCTCCCCAGGCTGACTCCTGGTGACTCGGACACGTGGTGCCTGATGATGTCGTTATCGCGGACATTGGAGGTCAGGCCCTATACATCTTACTCCACGATGCAGAGTCTGCACACAAGAATGGCATCGTAAAGACATTCATTCACACATCCATTCCCATACACGCTCCATGCACACTCCTAAAGAAAAAAGAAGAAGAAAAAAAACGCGCTAAACTTACCAAACATGATGCCTTCTTTTGCTTGTCCTATTCCTGTCCAACGTGGTGGTGGGCGACGGTCAGGAAGCCTAGCACTTGCTTCTCAGGACTGATCCACGTCTGAGACCTTCTCGCCTAGGACAGTACTGACAGAAAACATTTGTACATGTGTTCAACAAATACTCCAATATTTTACGACAAAAATGCTCTTTCTAACAACCTCCACAATAACCTATTCCTGCCTGGCTTTAGTAGCTCCCCAGGCTGACTCCTGGTGACTCGGACACGTGGTGCCTGATGATGTCGTTATCGCGGACATTGGAGGTCAGGCCCTAGACATCTTACTCCACGGTCCAGAGTCTGCGCACAAGAATGGCATCGTAAAGACATTCATTCACACAACCATTCCATTACACACTCCATGCACACTCCTAAAAAATCAAATAACAAATGATTTTTTTTTTTTAAGGGCTCAACTTACCAAACTTGATGCCTTCCTTTACTGGTCCTCTTCCTGTTCAACGTGGTGGTGGGCGACGGTCAGGAAGCTTGGCACTTGCTTCTCAGGACTGCTCCACGTCGGACACCTTCTCGCCTAGGACAGTACTGACAGACAACATTTGTAGATGTGTTCAACAAATACTCCAATATGTCCCGAGAAAAATGCCCTTTCTAACAACCTCCACAATAACCTATTCCTGCCTGGCTTCAGTAGCTCCCCACGCTGACTCCTGGTGACTCGGACACGTGGTGCCTGATGATGTCGTTATCGCGGACATTGGAGGTCAGGCCCTAGACATCTTACTCCACGATCCAGAGTCTGCGCACAAGAATGGCATCGTAAAGACATTCATTCACACATCCATTCCCATACACGCTCCATGCACACTCCTAAAGAAAAAAGAAGAAGAAAAAAAACGCGCTAAACTTACCAAACATGATGCCTTCTTTTGCTTGTCCTCTTCCTGTCCAACGTGGTGGTGGGCGACGGTCAGGAAGCCTGGCACTTGCTTCTCAGGACTGCTCCACGTCGGAGACCTTCTCGCCTAGGACAGTACTGACAGAAAACATTTGTACATGTGTTCAACAAATACTCCAATATTTTACGACAAAAATGCTCTTTCTAACAACCTCCACAATAACCTATTCCTGCCTGGCTTTAGTAGCTCCCCAGGCTGACTCCTGGTGACTCGGACACGTGGTGCCTGATGATGTCGTTATCGCGGACATTGGAGGTCAGGCCCTAGACATCTTACTCCACGGTCCAGAGTCTGCGCACAAGAATGGCATCGTAAAGACATTCATTCACACAACCATTCCATTACACACTCCATGCACACTCCTAAAAAATCAAATAACAAATAATTATTTTTTTTAAAGGCTCAACTTACCAAACTTGATGCCTTCCTTTACTGGTCCTCTTCCTGTTCAACGTGGTGGTGGGCGACGGTCAGGAAGCTTGGCACTTGCTTCTCAGGACTGCTCCACGTCGGAGACCTTCTCGCCTAGGACAGTACTGACAGACAACATTTGTAGATGTGTTCAACAAATACTCCAATATGTCCCGAGAAAAATGCCCTTCTAACAACCTCCACAATAACCTATTCCTGCCTGGCTTCATTAGCTCCCCAGGCTGACTCCTGGTGACTCGGACACGTGGTGCCTGATGATGTCGTTATCGCGGACATTGGAGGTCAGGCCCTAGACATCTTACTCCACGGTCCAGAGTCTGCGCACAAGAATGGCATCGTAAAGACATTCATTCACACATCCATTCCCATACACACTCCATGCACACTCCTAAAAACATCAAATAAAAAGTGAATCAAAAAAAGCGGCTCAACTTACCAAACATGATGCCTTCCTTTACTGGTCCTCTTCCTGTCCAATGTGGTGGTGGGCGACGGTCAGGAAGCTTGGCACTTGCTTGTCAGGACTGCTCCACGTCGGAGACCTTCTCGCCTAGGACAGTACTGACAGACAACATTTGTAGATGTGTTCAACAAATACTCCAATATGTCACGACAAAAATGCCCTTTTTAACAACCTCCATAATAACCTATTCCTGCCTGGCTTCAGTAGCTCCCCAGGCTGACTCCTGGTGACTCGGACACGTGGTGCCTCATGATGTCGTTATCGCGAACATTGGAGGTCAGGCCCTAGACATCTTACTCCACGGTCCAGAGTCTGCGCACAAGAATGGCATCGTAAAGACATTCATTCACACATCCATTCCCATACACACTCCATGCACACTCCTAAAAAAAAAACTAAAAAAAAAAACTTAAAAACGCGCTAAACTTACCTAACATAATCCCTTGTTTTACTTGTCCTCTTCCTGTCCAACGTGGTGGTGGGCGACGGTCAGGAAGCTTGGTACTTGCTTCTCAGGACTGCTCCACGTCGGAGTCCTTCTCGTCTAGGACAGTACTGACAGACAACATTTGTAGATGTGTTCAACAAATACTCCAATATGTCAGGACAAAAATGCCCTTTCTAACAACCGCCACAATAACCTATTCCTGCCTGGCTTTAGTAGCTCCCCAGGCTGACTCCTGGTGACTCGGCACGTGGTGCCTGATGATGTCGTTATCGCGGACATTGGAGGTCAGGCCCTAGACATCTTACTCCACGGTCCAGAGTCTGCGCACAAGAATGGCATCGTAAAGACATTCATTCACACATCCATTCCATTACACACTCCATGCACACTCCTAAAAAAAAAAAACTTTAAAAAAAACTTAAAAACGCGCTAAACTTACCAAACATGATGCCTTCTTTTCCTTGTCCTCTTCCTGTCCAACGTGGTGGTGGGCGACGGTCAAGAAGCTTGGTACTTTCTTCTCTGGACTGCTCCACGTCGGAGTCTTTCTCGCCTAGGACAGTACTGACAGAAAACATTTGTACATGTGTTCAACAAATACTCCAATATTTCACGACAAAAATGCCCTTTCTAACAACCTCCACAATAACCTATTCCTGCCTGGCTTTAGTAGCTCCCCAGGCTGACTCCTGGTGACTCGGACACATGGTGCCTGATGATGTCGTTATCGCGGACATTGGAGGTCAGGCCCTAGACATCTTACTCCACGGTCCAGAGTCTGCGCACAAGAATGGCATCGTAAAGACATTCATTCACACATCCATTCCCATACACACTCCATGCACACTCCTAAAAAAAAAAAAAAAAAAAAAACTTAAAAACGCTCTAAACTTACCAAACACGATGCCTTCTTTTCCTTGTGCTCTTCCTGTCCAACGTGGTGGTGGGCGACGGTCAGGAAGCTTGGTACTTGCTTCTCAGGACTGCTCCACGTCGGAGGCCTTCTCGCCTAGGACATTACTGACAAACAACAATTGTAGATGTGTTCAACAAATACTCCAATATGTCACGAGAAAAATGCCCTTTCTAACAACCTCCACAATAACCTATTCCTGCCTGGCTTCAGTAGCTCCCCAGGCTGACTCCTGGTGACTCGGACACGTGGTGCCTGATGATGTCGTTATCGCGGACATTGGAGGTCAGGCCCTAGACATCTTACTCCACGGTCCAGAGTCTGCGCACAAGAATGGCATCGTAAAAACATTCATTCACACATCCATTCCCATACACACTCCATGCACACTCCTAAAAACATCAAATAAAAAGTGAATCAAAAAAAGCGGCTCAACTTACCAAACATGATGCCTTCCTTTACTGGTCCTCTTCCTGTCCAATGTGGTGGTGGGCGACGGTCAGGAAGCTTGGCACTTGCTTGTGAGGACTGCTCCACGTCGGAGACCTTCTCGCCTAGGACAGTACTGACAGACAACATTTGTAGATGTGTTCAACAAATACTCCAATATGTCACGACAAAAATGCCCTTTTTAACAACCTCCATAATAACCTATTCCTGCCTGGCTTCAGTAGCTCCCCAGGCTGACTCCTGGTGACTCGGACACGTGGTGCCTGATTATGTCGTTATCGCGGACATTGGAGGTCAGGCCCTAGACATCTTACTCCACGGTCCAGAGTCTGCGCACAAGAATGGCATCGTAAAGACATTCATTCACACATCCATTCCCATACACACTCCATGCACACTCCTAAAAACATCAAATAAAAAGTGAATCAAAAAAAGCGGCTCAACTTACCAAACATGATGCCTTCCTTTACTGGTCCTCTTCCTGTCCAATGTGGTGGTGGGCGACGGTCAGGAAGCTTGGCACTTGCTTCTGAGGACTGCTCCACGTCGGAGGCCTTCTCGCCTAGGACAGTACTGACAGACAACATTTGTAGATGTGTTCAACAAATACTCCAATATGTCACGACAAAAATGCCCTTTCTAACAACCGCCACAATAACCTATTCCTGCCTGGCTTTAGTAGCTCCCCAGGCTGACTCCTGGTGACTCGGACACATGGTGCCTGATGATGTCGTTATCGCGGACATTGGAGGTCAGGCCCTTGACATCTTACTCCACGGTCCAGAGTCTGCGCACAAGAATGGCATCGTAAAGACATTCATTCACACATCCATTCCCATATACACTCCATGCACACTCCTAAAAAATCAAATAAGAAATGATTTCTTTTTAAAAGGCTCAACTTACCAAACATGATGCCTTCCTTTACTGGTCAACTTCATGTCCAACGTGGTGGTGGGCGACGGTCAGGAAGCTTGGCACTTGCTTCTCAGGACTGCTCCACGTCGGAGACCTTCTCCCCTAGGACAGTACTGATAGACAACATTTGTACATGTGTTCAACAAATACTCCAATATGTCACGACAAAAATGCCCTTTCTAACAACCTCCACAATAACCTATTCCTGCCTGGCTTTAGTAGCTCCCCAGGCTGACTCCTGGTGACTCGGACACGTGGTGCCTGATGATGTCGTTATCGCGGACATTGGAGGTCAGGCCCTAGACATCTTACTCCACGGTCCAGAGTCTGCGCACAAGAATGGCATCGTAAAGACATTCATTCACACATCCATTCCCATACACACTCCATGCACACTCCTAAAAAAAAAAAACAAAAAAAAAAACAACAACTTAAAAACGCGTTAAACTTACCAAACATGATGCCTTCTATTCCTTGTCCTCTTCCTGTCCAACGTGGTGGTGGGCGACGGTCAGGAAGCTTGGTACTTGCTTCTCAGGACTGCTCCACGTCGGAGGCCTTCTCGCCTAGGACAGTACTGACAGAAAACATTTGTACATGTGTTCAACAAATACTCCAATATTTCACGACAAAAATGCTCTTTCTAACAACCTCCACAATAACCTATTCCTGCCTGGCTTTAGTAGCTCCCCAGGCTGACTCCTGGTGACTCGGACACGTGGTGCCTGATGATGTCGTTATCGCGGACATTGGAGGTCAGGCCCTAGACATCTTACTCCACGGTCCAGAGTCTGCGCACAAGAATGGCATCGTAAAGACATTCATTCACACATCCATTCCCATACACACTCCATGCACACTCCTAAAATAAAAAAAAAAAAAAAACTTAAAAACGCGCTAAACTTACCAAACATGATGCCTTCTTTTCCTTGTCGTCTTCCTCTCCAACGTGGTGGTGGGCGACGGTCAGGAAGCTTGGTACTTGCTTCTCAGGACTGCTCCACGTCGGAGGCCTTCTCGCCTAGGACAGTACTGACAGACAACATTTGTACATGTGTTCAACAAATACTCCAATATGTCACGACAAAAATGCCCTTTCTAACAACCTCCACAATAACCTATTCCTGCCTGGCTTTAGTAGCTCCCCAGGCTGACTCCTGGTGACTCGGACACGTGGTGCCTGATGATGTCGTTATCGCGGACATTGGAGGTCAGGCCCTAGACATCTTACTCCACGGTCCAGAGTCTGCGCACAAGAATGGCATCGTAAAGACATTCATTCACACAACCATTCCATTACACACTCCATGCACACTCCTAAAAAATCAAATAACAAATGATTTTTTTTTTAAAGGCTCAACTTACCAAACTTGATGCCTTCCTTTACTGGTCCTATTCCTGTTCAACGTGGTGGTGGGCGACGGTCAGGAAGCTTGGCACTTGCTTCTAAGGACTGCTCCACGTCGGAGACCTTCTCGCCTACGACAGTACTGACAGACAACATTTGTAGATGTGTTCAACAAATACTCCAATATGTCACGAGAAAAATGCCCTTTCTAACAACCTCCACAATAACCTATTCCTGCCTGGCTTCAGTAGCTCCCCAGGCTGACTCCTGGTGACTCGGACACGTGGTGCCTGATGATGTCGTTATCGCGGACATTGGAGGTCAGGCCCTAGACATCTTACTCCACGGTCCAGAGTCTACGCACAAGAATGGCATCGTAAAGACATTCATTCACACATCCATTCCCATACACACTCCATGCACACTCCTAAAAACATCAAATAAAAAGTGAATCAAAAAAAGCGGCTCAACTTACCAAACATGATGCCTTCCTTTACTGCTCCTCTTCCTGTCCAATGTGGTGGTGGGCGACGGTCAGGAAGCTTCGCACTTGCTTGTCAGGACTGCTCCACGTCGGAGACCTTCTCGCCTAGGACAGTACTGACAGACAACATTTGTACATGTGTTCAACAAATACTCCAATATGTCACGACAAAAATGCCCTTTTTAACAACCTCCATAATAACCTATTCCTGCCTGGCTTCAGTAGCTCCCCAGGCTGACTCCTGGTGACTCGGACACGTGGTGCCTCATGATGTCGTTATCGCGGACATTGGAGGTCAGGCCCTAAACATCGTACTCCACGGTCCAGAGTCTGCGCACAAGAATGGCATCGTAAAGACATTCATTCACACATCCATTCCCATACACACTCCATGCACACTCCTAAAAAAAAAACTTAAAAAAAACTTAAAAACGCGCTAAACTTACCTAACATAATCCCTTGTTTTCCTTGTCCTCTTCCTGTCCAACGTGGTGGTGGGCGACGGTCAGGAAGCTTGGTACTTTCTTCTCTGGACTGCTCCACGTCGGAAGCCTTCTCGCCTAGGACAGTACTGACAGAAAACATTTGTACATGTGTTCAACAAATACTCCAATATTTCACGACAAAAATGCGCTTTCTAACAACCTCCACAATAACCTATTCCTGCCTGGCTTTAGTAGCTCCCCAGGCTGACTCCTGGTGACTCGGACACATGGTGCCTGATGATGTCGTTATCGCGGACATTGGAGGTCAGGCCCTAGACATCTTACTCCACGGTCCAGAGTCCTCGAACAAGAATGGCATCGTAAAGACATTCATTCACACATCCATTCCCATACGCACTCCATGCACACTCCTAAAAAAAAAAAAAAAAAAAAAAAATCAAAAAACTTAAAAACGCTCTAAACTTACCAAACATGATGCCTTCTTTTCCCTGTCCTCTTCCTGTCCAACGTGGTGGTGGGCGACGGTCAGGAAGCTTGGTACTTGCTTCTCAGGACTGCTCCACGTCAGAGGCCTTCTCGCCTAGGACATTACTGATAGACAACATTTGTAGATGTGTTCAACAAATACTCCAATATATCACGACAAAAATGCCCTTTCTAACAACCTCCACAATAACCTATTCCTGCCTGGCTTTAGTAGCTCCCCAGGCTGACTCCTGGTGACTCGGACACGTGGTGCCTGATGATGTCGTTATCGCGGACATTGGAGGTCAGGCCCTAGATATCTTACTCCACGGTCCAGAGTCTGCGCACAAGAATGGCATCGTAAAAACATTCATTCACACATCCATTCCATTACACACTCCATGCACACTCCTAAAATAAAAAAATAAAAAAAACTTAAAAACTCGCTAAACTTACCAAACATGATGCCTTCTTTTCCTTGTCGTCTTCCTGTCCAACGTGGTGGTGGGCGACGTTCAGGAAGCTTGGTACTTGCTTCTCAGGACTGCTCCACGTCGGAGACCTTCTCGCCTAGGACAGTACTGACAGACAACATTTGTAGATGTGTTCAACAAATACTCCAATATGTCCCGAGAAAAATGCCCTTTCTAACAACCTCTACAATAACCTATTCCTGCCTGGCTTCAGTAGCTCCCCAGGCTGACTCCTGGTGACTCGGACACGTGGTGCCTGATGATGTCGTTATCGCGGACATTGGAGGTCAGGCCCTAGACATCTTACTCCACGATCCAGAGTCTGCGCACAAGAATGGCATCGTAAAGACATTCATTCACACATCCATTCCCATACACGCTCCATGCACACTCCTAAAGAAAAAAGAAGAAGAAAAAAAACGCGCTAAACTTACCAAACATGATGCCTTCTTTTGCTTGTCCTCTTCCTGTCCAACGTGGTGGTGGGCGACGGTCAGGAAGCCTGGCACTTGCTTCTCAGGACTGCTCCACGTCGGAGACCTTCTCGCCTAGGACAGTACTGACAGAAAACATTTGTACATGTGTTCAACAAATACTCCAATATTTTACGACAAAAATGCTCTTTCTAACAACCTCCACAATAACCTATTCCTGCCTGGCTTTAGTAGCTCCCCAGGCTGACTCCTGGTGACTCGGACACGTGGTGCCTGATGATGTCGTTATCGCGGACATTGGAGGTAGGGCCCTAGACATCTTACTCCACGGTCCAGAGTCTGCGCACAAGAATGGCAACGTAAAGACATTCATTCACACATCCATTCCCATACACACTCCATGCACACTCCTAAAAAATCAAATAAAGAAATGAATCAAATAAAAATGCTCAACTTACCAAACATGATGCCTTCCTTTACTGGTCCTCTTCCTGTCCAACGTGGTGGTGGGCGACGGTCAGGAAGCTTGGCACTTGCTTCTCAGGACTGCTCCACGTCGGAGACCTTCTCGCCTAGGACAGTACTGACAGACAACATTTGTAGATGTGTTCAACAAATACTCGAATATGTCACGACAAAAATGCCCTTCCTAACAACCTCCACAATAACCTATTCCTGCCTGGCTTTAGTAGCTCTCCAGGCTGACTCCTGGTGACTCGGACACGTGGTGCCTGATGATGTCGTTATCGCGGACATTGGAGGTCAGGCCCTAGACATCTTACTCCACGGTCCAGAGTCTGCGCACAAGAATGGCATCGTAAAGACATTCATTCACACATCCATTCCATTACACAGTCCTAAAAAAAAAAAAAAAAAAAAAAAAACAAAAAAAAAACACACTTAAAAACACGCTAAACATACCAAACATGATGCCTTCTTTTGCTTGTCGTCTTCCTGTCCAACGTGGTGGTGGGCGACGGTCAGGAAGCTTGGTACTTGCTTCTCAGGACTGCTCCACGTCGGAGGCCTTCTCGCCTAGGACATTACAGACAGACAACATTTGTAGATGTGTTCAACAAATACTCCAATATATCACGACAAAAATGCCCTTTCTAACAACCTCCACAATAACCTATTCCTGCCTGGCTTTAGTAGCTCCCCGGGCTGACTCCTGGTGACTCGGACACGTGGTGCCTCATGATGTCGTTATCGCGGACATTGGAGGTCAGGCCCTAGACATCTTACTCCACGGTCCAGAGTCTGCGCACAAGAATGGCATCGTAAAGACATTCATTCACACATCCATTCCCATACACACTCCATGCACACTCCTAAAAACATCAAATAAAAAGTGATTCAAAAAAAGCGGCTCAACTTACCAAACATGATGCCTTCCTTTACTGCTCCTCTTCCTGTCCAATGTGGTGGTGGGCGACGGTCAGGAAGCTTGGCACTTGCTTGTCAGGACTGCTCCACGTCGGAGACCTTCTCGCCTAGGACAGTACTGACAGACAACATTTGTAGATGTGTTCAACAAATACTCCAATATGTCACGACAAAAATGCCCTTTTTAACAACCTCCATAATAACCTATTCCTGCCTGGCTTCAGTAGCTCCCCAGGCTGACTCCTGGTGACTCGGACACGTGGTGCCTCATGATGTCGTTATCGCGGACATTGGAGGTCAGGCCCTAGACATCTTACTCCACGGTCCAGAGTCTGCGCACAAGAATGGCATCGTAAAGACATTCATTCACACATCCATTCCCATACACACTCCATGCACACTCCTAAAAAAAAAACTAAAAAAAAACTTAAAAACGCGCTAAACTTACCTAACATAATCCCTTGTTTTCCTTGTCCTCTTCCTGTCCAACGTGGTGGTGGGCGACGGTCAGGAAGTTTGGTACTTGCTTCTCAGGACTGCTCCACGTCGGAGGCCTTCTCGCCTAGGACAGTACTGACAGACAACATTTGTAGATGTGTTCAACAAATACTCCAATATGTCACGACAAAAATGCCCTTTCTAACAACCGCCACAATAACCTATTCCTGCCTGGCTTTAGTAGCTCCCCAGGCTGACTCCTTGTGACTCGGACACGTGGTGCCTCATGATGTCGTTATCGCGGACATTGGAGGTCAGGCCCTAGACATCTTACTCCACGGTCCAGAGTCTGCGCACAAGAATGGCATCGTAAAAACATTCATTCACACATCCATTCCATTACACACTCTATGCACACTCCTAAAAAAAAAAAAAAAAAAAAAAAACTTAAAAACGCGCTAAACTTACCAAACATGATGCCTTCTTTTCCTTGTCCTCTTCCTGTCCAACGTGGTGGTGGGCGACGGTCAAGAAGCTTGGTACTTTCTTCTCTGGACTGCTCCACGTCGGAGGCCTTCTCGCCTAGGATAGTACTGACAGAAAACATTTGTACATGTGTTCAACAAATACTCCAATATATCACGACAAAAATGCCCTTTCTAACAACCTCCACAATAACCTATTCCTGCCTGGCTTTAGTAGCTCCCCAGGCTGACTCCTGGTGACTCGGACACATGGTGCCTGATGATGTCGTTATCGCGGACATTGGAGGTCAGGCCCTAGACATCTTACTCCACGGTCCAGAGTCTGCGCACAAGAATGGCATCGTAAAGACATTCATTCACACATCCATTCCCATACACACTCCATGCACACTTCTAAAAAAAAAAAAAAAAAACTTAAACACACTCTAAACTTACCAAACATGATGCCTTCTTTTCCCTGTCCTCTTCCTGTCCAACGTGGTGGTGGGCGACGGTCAGGAAGCTTGGTACTTGCTTCTCAGGACTGCTCCACGTCAGAGGCCTTCTCGCCTAGGACATTACTGACAGACAACATTTGTAGATGTGTTCAACAAATACTCCAATATATCACGACAAAAATGCCCTTTCTAACAACCTCCACAATAACCTATTCCTGCCTGGCTTTAGTAGCTCCCAGGCTGACTCCTGGTGACTCGGACACGTGGTGCCTGATGATGTCGTTATCGCGGACATTGAAGGTCAGGCCCTAGATATCTTACTCCACGGTCCAGAGTCTGCGCACAAGAATGGCATCGTAAAGACATTCATTCACACATCCATTCCATTACACACTCCATGCACACTCCTAAAATAAAAATAAAAAAAAAACTTAAAAACTCGCCAAACTTACCAAACATGATGCCTTCTTTTCCTTGTCGTCTTCCTGTCCAACGTGGTGGTGGGCGACGTTCAGGAAGCTTGGTACTTGCTTCTCAGGACTGCTCCACGTCGGAGACCTTCTCGCCTAGGACAGTACTGACAGAAAACATTTGTACATGTGTTCAACAAATACTCCAATATTTTACGACAAAAATGCTCTTTCTAACAACCTCCACAATAACCTATTCCTGCCTGGCTTTAGTAGCTCCCCAGGCTGACTCCTGGTGACTCGAACACGTGGTGCCTGATGATGTCGTTATCACGGACATTGGAGGTCAGGCCCTAGACATCTTACTCCACGGTCCAGAGTCTGCGCACAAGAATGGCATCGTAAAGACATTCATTCACACAACCATTCCATTACACACTCCATGCACACTCCTAAAAAATCAAATAACAAATGATTTTTTTTTTTAAAGGCTCAACTTACCAAACTTGATGCCTTCCTTTACTGGTCCTCTTCCTGTTCAACGTGGTGGTGGGCGACGGTCAGGAAGCCTGGCACTTACTTCTCAGGACTGCTCCACGTCGGAGACCTTCTCGCCTAGGACAGTACTGACAGACAACATTTGTAGATGTGTTCAACAAATACTCCAATATGTCACGAGAAAAATGCCCTTTCTAACAACCTCCACAATAACCTATTCCTGCCTGGCTTCAGTAGCTCCCCAGGCTGACTCCTGGTGACTCGGACACGTGGTGCCTGATGATGTCGTTATCGCGGACATTGGAGGTCAGGCCCTAGACATCTTACTCCACGGTCCAGAGTCTGCGCACAAGAATGGCATCGTAAAGACATTCATTCACACATCCATTCCCATACACACTCCATGCACACTCCTAAAAACATCAAATAAAAAGTGAATCAAAAAAAGCGGCTCAACTTACCAAACATGATGCCTTCCTTTACTGCTCCTCTTCCTGTCCAATGTGGTGGTGGGCGACGGTCAGGAAGCTTGGCACTTGCTTGTCAGGACTGCTCCACGTCGGAGACCTTCTCGCCTAGGACAGTACTGACAGACAACATTTGTAGATGTGTTCAACAAATACTCCAATATGTCACGACAAAAATGCCCTTTTTAACAACCTCCATAATAACCTATTCCTGCCTGGCTTCAGTAGCTCCCCAGGCTGACTCCTGGTGACTCGGACACGTGGTGCCTCATGATGTCGTTATCGCGGACATTGGAGGTCAGGCCCTAGACATCTTACTCCACGGTCCAGAGTCTGCGCACAAGAATGGCATCGTAAAGACATTCATTCACACATCCATTCCCATACACACTCCATGCACACTCCTAAAAAAAAAACTAAAAAAAAACTTAAAAACGCGCTAAACTTACCTAACATAATGCCTTGTTTTCCTTGTCCTCTTCCTGTCCAACGTGGTGGTGGGCGACGATCAGGAAGCTTGGTACTTGCTTCTCAGGACTGCTCCACGTCGGAGGCCTTCTCGCCTAGGACAGTACTGACAGACAACATTTGTACATGTGTTCAACAAATACTCCAATATGTCACGACAAAAATGCCCTTTCTAACAACCGCCACAATAACCTATTCCTGCCTGGCTTTAGTAGCTCCCCAGGCTGACTCCTGGTGACTCGGACACGTGGTGCCTGATGATGTCGTTATCGCGGACATTGGAGGTCAGGCCCTAGACATCTTACTCCACGGTCCAGAGTCTGCGCACAAGAATGGCATCGTAAAGACATTCATTCACACATCCATTCCATTACACACTCCATGCACACTCCTAAAAAAAAAAAAAAAAAAAAAAAAAAAAACTTAAAAACGCGCTAAACTTACCAAACATGATGCCTTCTTTTCCTTGTCCTCTTCCTGTCCAACGTGGTGGTGGGCGACGGTCAAGAAGCTTGGTACTTTCTTCTCTGGACTGCTCCACGTCGGAAGCCTTCTCGCCTAGGACAGTACTGACAGAAAACATTTGTACATGTGTTCAACAAATACTCCAATATTTCACGACAAAAATGCCCTTTCTAACAACCTCCACAATAACCTATTCCTGCCTGGCTTTAGTAGCTCCCCAGGCTGACTCCTGGTGACTCGGACACATGGTGCCTGATGATGTCGTTATCGCGGACATTGGAGGTCAGGCCCTAGACATCTTACTCCACGGTCCAGAGTCCTCGAACAAGAATGGCATCGTAAAGACATTCATTCACACATCCATTCCCATACGCACTCCATGCACACTCCTAAAAAAAAAAAAAAAAAAAAAAATCAAAAAACTTAAAAACGCTCTAAACTTACCAAACATGATGCCTTCTTTTCCCTGTCCTCTTCCTGTCCAACGTGGTGGTGGGCGACGGTCAGGAAGCTTGGTACTTGCTTCTCAGGACTGCTCCACGTCAGAGGCCTTCTCGCCTAGGACATTACTGATAGACAACATTTGTAGATGTGTTCAACAAATACTCCAATATATCACGACAAAAATGCCCTTTCTAACAACCTCCACAATAACCTATTCCTGCCTGGCTTTAGTAGCTCCCCAGGCTGACTCCTGGTGACTCGGACACGTGGTGCCTGATGATGTCGTTATCGCGGACATTGGAGGTCAGGCCCTAGATATCTTACTCCACGGTCCAGAGTCTGCGCACAAGAATGGCATCGTAAAAACATTCATTCACACATCCATTCCATTACACACTCCATGCACACTCCTAAAATAAAAAAATAAAAAAAACTTAAAAACTCGCTAAACTTACCAAACATGATGCCTTCTTTTCCTTGTCGTCTTCCTGTCCAACGTGGTGGTGGGCGACGTTCAGGAAGCTTGGTACTTGCTTCTCAGGACTGCTCCACGTCGGAGACCTTCTCGCCTAGGACAGTACTGACAGACAACATTTGTAGATGTGTTCAACAAATACTCCAATATGTCCCGAGAAAAATGCCCTTTCTAACAACCTCTACAATAACCTATTCCTGCCTGGCTTCAGTAGCTCCCCAGGCTGACTCCTGGTGACTCGGACACGTGGTGCCTGATGATGTCGTTATCGCGGACATTGGAGGTCAGGCCCTAGACATCTTACTCCACGATCCAGAGTCTGCGCACAAGAATGGCATCGTAAAGACATTCATTCACACATCCATTCCCATACACGCTCCATGCACACTCCTAAAGAAAAAAGAAGAAGAAAAAAAACGCGCTAAACTTACCAAACATGATGCCTTCTTTTGCTTGTCCTCTTCCTGTCCAACGTGGTGGTGGGCGACGGTCAGGAAGCCTGGCACTTGCTTCTCAGGACTGCTCCACGTCGGAGACCTTCTCGCCTAGGACAGTACTGACAGAAAACATTTGTACATGTGTTCAACAAATACTCCAATATTTTACGACAAAAATGCTCTTTCTAACAACCTCCACAATAACCTATTCCTGCCTGGCTTTAGTAGCTCCCCAGGCTGACTCCTGGTGACTCGGACACGTGGTGCCTGATGATGTCGTTATCGCGGACATTGGAGGTAGGGCCCTAGACATCTTACTCCACGGTCCAGAGTCTGCGCACAAGAATGGCAACGTAAAGACATTCATTCACACATCCATTCCCATACACACTCCATGCACACTCCTAAAAAATCAAATAAAGAAATGAATCAAATAAAAATGCTCAACTTACCAAACATGATGCCTTCCTTTACTGGTCCTCTTCCTGTCCAACGTGGTGGTGGGCGACGGTCAGGAAGCTTGGCACTTGCTTCTCAGGACTGCTCCACGTCGGAGACCTTCTCGCCTAGGACAGTACTGACAGACAACATTTGTAGATGTGTTCAACAAATACTCGAATATGTCACGACAAAAATGCCCTTCCTAACAACCTCCACAATAACCTATTCCTGCCTGGCTTTAGTAGCTCTCCAGGCTGACTCCTGGTGACTCGGACACGTGGTGCCTGATGATGTCGTTATCGCGGACATTGGAGGTCAGGCCCTAGACATCTTACTCCACGGTCCAGAGTCTGCGCACAAGAATGGCATCGTAAAGACATTCATTCACACATCCATTCCATTACACAGTCCTAAAAAAAAAAAAAAAAAAAAAAAAAAAAAACACTTAAAAACACGCTAAACATACCAAACATGATGCCTTCTTTTGCTTGTCGTCTTCCTGTCCAACGTGGTGGTGGGCGACGGTCAGGAAGCTTGGTACTTGCTTCTCAGGACTGCTCCACGTCGGAGGCCTTCTCGCCTAGGACATTACTGACAGACAACATTTGTAGATGTGTTCAACAAATACTCCAATATATCACGACAAAAATGCCCTTTCTAACAACCTCCACAATAACCTATTCCTGCCTGGCTTTAGTAGCTCCCCGGGCTGACTCCTGGTGACTCGGACACGTGGTGCCTCATGATGTCGTTATCGCGGACATTGGAGGTCAGGCCCTAGACATCTTACTCCACGGTCCAGAGTCTGCGCACAAGAATGGCATCGTAAAGACATTCATTCACACATCCATTCCCATACACACTCCATGCACACTCCTAAAAACATCAAATAAAAAGTGAATCAAAAAAAGCGGCTCAACTTACCAAACATGATGCCTTCCTTTACTGCTCCTCTTCCTGTCCAATGTGGTGGTGGGCGACGGTCAGGAAGCTTGGCACTTGCTTGTCAGGACTGCTCCACGTCGGAGACCTTCTCGCCTAGGACAGTACTGACAGACAACATTTGTAGATGTGTTCAACAAATACTCCAATATGTCACGACAAAAATGCCCTTTTTAACAACCTCCATAATAACCTATTCCTGCCTGGCTTCAGTAGCTCCCCAGGCTGACTCCTGGTGACTCGGACACGTGGTGCCTCATGATGTCGTTATCGCGGACATTGGAGGTCAGGCCCTAGACATCTTACTCCACGGTCCAGAGTCTGCGCACAAGAATGGCATCGTAAAGACATTCATTCACACATCCATTCCCATACACACTCCATGCACACTCCTAAAAAAAAAACTAAAAAAAAACTTAAAAACGCGCTAAACTTACCTAACATAATCCCTTGTTTTCCTTGTCCTCTTCCTGTCCAACGTGGTGGTGGGCGACGGTCAGGAAGTTTGGTACTTGCTTCTCAGGACTGCTCCACGTCGGAGGCCTTCTCGCCTAGGACAGTACTGACAGACAACATTTGTAGATGTGTTCAACAAATACTCCAATATGTCACGACAAAAATGCCCTTTCTAACAACCGCCACAATAACCTATTCCTGCCTGGCTTTAGTAGCTCCCCAGGCTGACTCCTTGTGACTCGGACACGTGGTGCCTCATGATGTCGTTATCGCGGACATTGGAGGTCAGGCCCTAGACATCTTACTCCACGGTCCAGAGTCTGCGCACAAGAATGGCATCGTAAAAACATTCATTCACACATCCATTCCATTACACACTCTATGCACACTCCTAAAAAAAAAAAAAAAAAAAAAAACACACTTAAAAACGCGCTAAACTTACCAAACATGATGCCTTCTTTTCCTTGTCCTCTTCCTGTCCAACGTGGTGGTGGGCGACGGTCAAGAAGCTTGGTACTTTCTTCTCTGGACTGCTCCACGTCGGAGGCCTTCTCGCCTAGGATAGTACTGACAGAAAACATTTGTACATGTGTTCAACAAATACTCCAATATTTCACGACAAAAATGCCCTTTCTAACAACCTCCACAATAACCTATTCCTGCCTGGCTTTAGTAGCTCCCCAGGCTGACTCCTGGTGACTCGGACACATGGTGCCTCATGATGTCGTTATCGCGGACATTGGAGGTCAGGCCCTAGACATCTTACTCCACGGTCCAGAGTCTGCGCACAAGAATGGCATCGTAAAGACATTCATTCACACATCCATTCCCATACACACTCCATGCACACTTCTAAAAAAAAAAAAAAAAAAAAAAAAAAAAAAAAAAACTTAAAAACGCTCTAAACTTACCAAACATGATGCCTTCTTTTCCCTGTCCTCTTCCTGTCCAACGTGGTGGTGGGCGACGGTCAGGAAGCTTGGTACTTGCTTCTCAGGATTGCTCCACGTCAGAGGCCTTCTCGCCTAGGACATTACTGACAGACAACATTTGTAGATGTGTTCAACAAATACTCCAATATATCACGACAAAAATGCCCTTTCTAACAACCTCCACAATAACCTATTCCTGCCTGGCTTTAGTAGCTCCCAGGCTGACTCCTGGTGACTCGGACACGTGGTGCCTGATGATGTCGTTATCGCGGACATTGAAGGTCAGGCCCTAGATATCTTACTCCACGGTCCAGAGTCTGCGCACAAGAATGGCATCGTAAAGACATTCATTCACACATCCATTCCATTACACACTCCATGCACACTCCTAAAATAAAAAAATAAAAAAAACTTAAAAACTCGCTAAACTTACCAAACATGATGCCTTCTTTTCCTTGTCGTCTTCCTGTCCAACGTGGTGGTGGGCGACGTTCAGGAAGCTTGGTACTTGCTTCTCAGGACTGCTCCACGTCGGAAACCTTCTCGCCTAGGACAGTACTGACAGAAAACATTTGTACATGTGTTCAACAAATACTCCAATATTTTACGACAAAAATGCTCTTTCTAACAACCTCCACAATAACCTATTCCTGCCTGGCTTTAGTAGCTCCCCAGGCTGACTCCTGGTGACTCGAACACGTGGTGCCTGATGATGTCTTTATCACGGACATTGGAGGTCAGGCCCTAGACATCTTACTCCACGGTCCAGAGTCTGCGCACAAGAATGGCATCGTAAAGACATTCATTCACACAACCATTCCATTACACACTCCATGCACACTCCTAAAAAATCAAATAACAAATGATTTTTTTTTTTAAAGGCTCAACTTACCAAACTTGATGCCTTCCTTTACTGGTCCTCTTCCTGTTCAACGTGGTGGTGGGCGACGGTCAGGAAGCCTGGCACTTACTTCTCAGGACTGCTCCACGTCGGAGACCTTCTCGCCTAGGACAGTACTGACAGACAACATTTGTAGATGTGTTCAACAAATACTCCAATATGTCACGAGAAAAATGCCCTTTCTAACAACCTCCACAATAACCTATTCCTGCCTGGCTTTAGTAGCTCCCCAGGCTGACTCCTGGTGACTCGGACACGTGGTGCCTGATGATGTCGTTATCGCGGACATTGGAGGTCAGGCCCTAGACATCTTACTCCACGGTCCAGAGTCTGCGCACAAGAATGGCATCGTAAAGACATTCATTCACACATCCATTCCCATACACACTCCATGCACACTCCTAAAAACATCAAATAAAAAGTGAATCAAAAAAAGCGGCTCAACTTACCAAACATGATGCCTTCCTTTACTGCTCCTCTTCCTGTCCAATGTGGTGGTGGGCGACGGTCAGGAAGCTTGGCACTTGCTTGTCAGGACTGCTCCACGTCGGAGACCTTCTCGCCTAGGACAGTACTGACAGACAACATTTGTAGATGTGTTCAACAAATACTCCAATATGTCACGACAAAAATGCCCTTTTTAACAACCTCCATAATAACCTATTCCTGCCTGGCTTCAGTAGCTCCCCAGGCTGACTCCTGGTGACTCGGACACGTGGTGCCTCATGATGTCGTTATCGCGGACATTGGAGGTCAGGCCCTAGACATCTTACTCCACGGTCCAGAGTCTGCGCACAAGAATGGCATCGTAAAGACATTCATTCACACATCCATTCCCATACACATTCCATGCACACTCCTAAAAAAAAAACTAAAAAAAAACTTAAAAACGCGCTAAACTTACCTAACATAATGCCTTGTTTTCCTTGTCCTCTTCCTGTCCAACGTGGTGGTGGGCGACGATCAGGAAGCTTGGTACTTGCTTCTCAGGACTGCTCCACGTCGGAGGCCTTCTCGCCTAGGACAGTACTGACAGACAACATTTGTAGATGTGTTCAACAAATACTCCAATATGTCACGACAAAAATGCCCTTTCTAACAACCGCCACAATAACCTATTCCTGCCTGGCTTTAGTAGCTCCCCAGGCTGACTCCTGGTGACTCGGACACGTGGTGCCTGATGATGTCGTTATCGCGGACATTGGAGGTCAGGCCCTAGACATCTTACTCCACGGTCCAGAGTCTGCGCACAAGAATGGCATCGTAAAGACATTCATTCACACATCCATTCCATTACACACTCCATGCACACTCCTAAAAAAAAAAAAAAAAAAAAAAAACTTAAAAACGCGCTAAACTTACCAAACATGATGCCTTCTTTTCCTTGTCCTCTTCCTGTCCAACGTGGTGGTGGGCGACGGTCAAGAAGCTTGGTACTTTCTTCTCTGGACTGCTCCACGTCGGAGGCCTTCTCGCCTAGGACAGTACTGACAGAAAACATTTGTACATGTGTTCAACAAATACTCCAATATTTCACGACAAAAATGCCCTTTCTAACAACCTCCACAATAACCTATTCCTGCCTGGCTTTAGTAGCTCCCCAAGCTGACTCCTGGTGACTCGGACACATGGTGCCTGATGATGTCGTTATCGCGGACATTGGAGGTCAGGCCCTAGACATCTTACTCCACGGTCCAGAGTCTGCGCACAAGAATGGCATCGTAAAGACATTCATTGACACATCCATTCCCATACACACTCCATGCACACTCCTAAAAAAAAAAAAAATTAAAAAACTTAAAAACGCTCTAAACTTACCAAACATGATGCCTTCTTTTCCCTGTCCTCTTCCTGTCCAACGTGGTGGTGGGCGACGGTCAGGAAGCTTGGTACTTGCTTCTCAGGACTGCTCCACGTCAGAGGCCTTCTCGCCTAGGACATTACTGACAGACAACATTTGTAGATGTGTTCAACAAATACTCCAATATATCACGACAAAAATGCCCTTTCTAACAACCTCCACAATAACCTATTCCTGCCTGGCTTTAGTAGCTCCCCAGGCTGACTCCTGGTGACTCGGACACGTGGTGCCTGATGATGTCGTTATCGCGGACATTGGAGGTCAGGCCCTAGATATCTTACTCCACGGTCCAGAGTCTGCGCACAAGAATGGCATCGTAAAGACATTCATTCACACATCCATTCCATTACACACTCCATGCACACTCCTAAAATAAAATAATAAAAAAAACTTAAAAACTCGCTAAACTTACCAAACATGATGCCTTCTTTTCCTTGTCGTCTTCCTGTCCAACGTGGTGGTGGGCGACGTTCAGGAAGCTTGGTACTTGCTTCTCAGGACTGCTCCACGTCGGAGGCCTTCTCGCCTAGGACAGTACTGACAGACAACATTTGTACATGTGTTCAACAAATACTCCAATATGTCACGACAAAAATGCCCTTTCTAACAACCTCCACAATAACCTATTCCTGCCTGGCTTTAGTAGCTCCCCAGGCTGACTCCTGGTGACTCGGACACGTGGTGCCTGATGATGTCGTTATCGCGGACATTGGAGGTCAGGCCCTAGACATCTTACTCCACGGTCCAGAGTCTGCGCACAAGAATGGCATCGTAAAGACATTCATTCACACATCCATTCCATTACACACTCCATGCACACTCCTAAAAAATCAAATAAAGAAATGAATCAAATAAAAATGCTCAACTTACCAAACATGATGCCTTCCTTTACTGGTCCTCTTCCTGTCCAACGTGGTGGTGGGCGACGGTCAGGAAGCTTGGCACTTGCTTCTCAGGACTGCTCCACGTCGGAGACCTTCTCGTCTAGGACAGTACTGACAGACAACATTTGTAGATGTGTTCAACAAATACTCGAATATGTCACGACAAAAATGCCCTTCCTAACAACCTCCACAATAACCTATTCCTGCCTGGCTTTAGTAGCTCTCCAGGCTGACTCCTGGTGACTCGGACACGTGGTGCCTGATGATGTCGTTATCGCGGACATTGGAGGTCAGGCCCTAGACATCTTACTCCACGGTCCAGAGTCTGCGCACAAGAATGGCATCGTAAAGACATTCACCCACACATCCATTCCATTACACACTCCATGCACACTCCTAAAAAAAAAAAAAAAAAAAAAAAAAAAAAAATTAAAAACAAGCTAAACATACCAAACATGATGCCTTCTTTTGCTTGTCGTCTTCCTGTCCAACGTGGTGGTGGGCGACGGTCAGGAAGCTTGGTACTTGCCTCTCAGGACTGCTCCACGTCGGAGGCCTTCTCGCCTAGGACAGTACTGACAGACAACATTTGTACATGTGTTCAACAAATACTCCAATATGTCACGACAAAAATGCCCTTTCTAACAACCTCCACAATAACCTATTCCTGCCTGGCATTAGTAGCTCCCCAGGCTGACTCCTGGTGACTCGGACACGTGGTGCCTGATGATGTCGTTATCGCGGACATTGGAGGTCAGGCCCTAGACATCTTACTCCACGATCCAGACTCTGCGCACAAGAATGGCATCGTAAAGACATTCATTCACACATCCATTCCCATACACGCTCCATGCACACTCCTAAAGAAAAAAGAAGAAGAAAAAAAACGCGCTAAACTTACCAAACATGATGCCTTCTTTTGCTTGTCCTCTTCCTGTCCAACGTGGTGGTGGGCGACGGTCAGGAAGCCTGGCACTTGCTTCTCAGGACTGCTCCACGTCGGAGACCTTCTCGCCTAGGACAGTACTGACAGAAAACATTTGTACATGTGTTCAACAAATACTCCAATATTTTACGACAAAAATGCTCTTTCTAACAACCTCCACAATAACCTATTCCTGCCTGGCTTTAGTAGCTCCCCAGGCTGACTCCTGGTGACTCGGACACGTGGTGCCTGATGATGTCGTTATCGCGGACATTGGAGGTCAGGCCCTAGACATCTTACTCCACGGTCCAGAGTCTGCGCACAAGAATGGCATCGTAAAGACATTCATTCACACAACCATTCCATTACACACTCCATGCACACTCCTAAAAAATCAAATAACAAATGATTTTTTTTTTAAAGGCTCAACTTACCAAACTTGATGCCTTCCTTTACTGGTCCTCTTCCTGTTCAACGTGGTGGTGGGCGACGGTCAGGAAGCTTGGCACTTGCTTCTCAGGAATGCTCCACGTCGGAGACCTTCTCGCCTAGGACAGTACTGACAGACAACATTTGTAGATGTGTTCAACAAATACTCCAATATGTCCCGAGAAAAATGCCCTTTCTAACAACCTCCACAATAACCTATTCCTGCCTGGCTTCAGTACCTCCCCAGGCTGACTCCTGGTGACTCGGACACGTGGTGCCTGATGATGTCGTTATCGCGGACATTGGAGGTCAGGCCCTAGACATCTTACTCCACGGTCCAGAGTCTGCGCACAAGAATGGCATCGTAAAGACATTCATTCACACATCCATTCCCATACACACTCCATGCACACTCCTAAAAACATCAAATAAAAAGTGAATCAAAAAAAGCGGCTCAACTTACCAAACATGATGCCTTCCTTTACTGGTCCTCTTCCTGTCCAATGTGGTGGTGGGCGACGGTCAGGAAGCTTGGCACTTGCTTGTCAGGACTGCTCCACGTCGGAGACCTTTTCGCCTAGGACAGTACTGATAGACAATATTTGTAGATGTGTTCAACAAATACTTCAATATGTCACGACAAAAATGCCCTTTTTAACAACCTCCATAATAACCTATTCCTGCCTGGCTTCAGTAGCTCCCCAGGCTGACTCCTGGTGACTCGGACACGTGGTGCCTGATGATGTCGTTATCGCGGACATTGGAGGTCAGGCCCTAGACATCTTACTCCACGGTCCAGAGTCTGCGCACAAGAATGGCATCGTAAAGACATTCATTCACACATCCATTCCATTACACACTCCATGCACACTCCTAAAAAAAAAAAAAAAAAAAAAAAAAAAAAACTTAAAAACGCGCTAAACTTACCAAACATGATGCCTTCTTTTCCTTGTCCTCTTCCTGTCCAACGTGGTGGTGGGCGACGGTCAAGAAGCTTGGTACTTTCTTCTCTGGACTGCTCCACGTCGGAAGCCTTCTCGCCTAGGACAGTACTGACAGAAAACATTTGTACATGTGTTCAACAAATACTCCAATATTTCACGACAAAAATGCGCTTTCTAACAACCTCCACAATAACCTATTCCTGCCTGGCTTTAGTAGCTCCCCAGGCTGACTCCTGGTGACTCGGACACATGGTGCCTGATGATGTCGTTATCGCGGACATTGGAGGTCAGGCCCTAGACATCTTACTCCACGGTCCAGAGTCCTCGAACAAGAATGGCATCGTAAAGACATTCATTCACACATCCATTCCCATACGCACTCCATGCACACTCCTAAAAAAAAAAAAAAAAAAAAAAATCAAAAAACTTAAAAACGCTCTAAACTTACCAAACATGATGCCTTCTTTTCCCTGTCCTCTTCCTGTCCAACGTGGTGGTGGGCGACGGTCAGGAAGCTTGGTACTTGCTTCTCAGGACTGCTCCACGTCAGAGGCCTTCTCGCCTAGGACATTACTGATAGACAACATTTGTAGATGTGTTCAACAAATACTCCAATATATCACGACAAAAATGCCCTTTCTAACAACCTCCACAATAACCTATTCCTGCCTGGCTTTAGTAGCTCCCCAGGCTGACTCCTGGTGACTCGGACACGTGGTGCCTGATGATGTCGTTATCGCGGACATTGGAGGTCAGGCCCTAGATATCTTACTCCACGGTCCAGAGTCTGCGCACAAGAATGGCATCGTAAAAACATTCATTCACACATCCATTCCATTACACACTCCATGCACACTCCTAAAATAAAAAAATAAAAAAAACTTAAAAACTCGCTAAACTTACCAAACATGATGCCTTCTTTTCCTTGTCGTCTTCCTGTCCAACGTGGTGGTGGGCGACGTTCAGGAAGCTTGGTACTTGCTTCTCAGGAC
The DNA here is from genome assembly GCA_963584105.1 of Alviniconcha strummeri. Taxonomy (NCBI): domain Eukaryota; kingdom Metazoa; phylum Mollusca; class Gastropoda; family Provannidae; genus Alviniconcha; species Alviniconcha strummeri. Next base: position 12,866,738 of record OY757550.1, read on the forward strand.
TGCTCCACGTCGGAGACCTTCTCGCCTAGGACAGTACTGACAGACAACATTTGTACATGTGTTCAACAAATACTCCAATATGTCACGACAAAAATGCCCTTTCTAACAACCTCTACAATAACCTATTCCTGCCTGGCTTCAGTAGCTCCCCAGGCTGACTCCTGGTGACTCGGACACGTGGTGCCTGATGATGTCGTTATCGCGGACATTGGAGGTCAGGCCCTAGACATCTTACTCCACGATCCAGAGTCTGCGCACAAGAATGGCATCGTAAAGACATTCATTCACACATCCATTCCCATACACGCTCCATGCACACTCCTAAAGAAAAAAGAAGAAGAAAAAAAACGCGCTAAACTTACCAAACATGATGCCTTCTTTTGCTTGTCCTCTTCCTGTCCAACGTGGTGGTGGGCGACGGTCAGGAAGCCTGGCACTTGCTTCTCAGGACTGCTCCACGTCGGAGACCTTCTCGCCTAGGACAGTACTGACAGAAAACATTTGTACATGTGTTCAACAAATACTCCAATATTTTACGACAAAAATGCTCTTTCTAACAACCTCCACAATAACCTATTCCTGCCTGGCTTTAGTAGCTCCCCAGGCTGACTCCTGGTGACTCGGACACGTGGTGCCTGATGATGTCGTTATCGCGGACATTGGAGGTAGGGCCCTAGACATCTTACTCCACGGTCCAGAGTCTGCGCACAAGAATGGCAACGTAAAGACATTCATTCACACATCCATTCCCATACACACTCCATGCACACTCCTAAAAAATCAAATAAAGAAATGAATCAAATAAAAATGCTCAACTTACCAAACATGATGCCTTCCTTTACTGGTCCTCTTCCTGTCCAACGTGGTGGTGGGCGACGGTCAGGAAGCTTGGCACTTGCTTCTCAGGACTGCTCCACGTCGGAGACCTTCTCGCCTAGGACAGTACTGACAGACAACATTTGTAGATGTGTTCAACAAATACTCGAATATGTCACGACAAAAATGCCCTTCCTAACAACCTCCACAATAACCTATTCCTGCCTGGCTTTAGTAGCTCTCCAGGCTGACTCCTGGTGACTCGGACACGTGGTGCCTGATGATGTCGTTATCGCGGACATTGGAGGTCAGGCCCTAGACATCTTACTCCACGGTCCAGAGTCTGCGCACAAGAATGGCATCGTAAAGACATTCATTCACACATCCATTCCATTACACAGTCCTAAAAAAAAAAAAAAAAAAAAAAAAAAAAACACTTAAAAACACGCTAAACATACCAAACATGATGCCTTCTTTTGCTTGTCGTCTTCCTGTCCAACGTGGTGGTGGGCGACGGTCAGGAAGCTTGGTACTTGCTTCTCAGGACTGCTCCACGTCGGAGGCCTTCTCGCCTAGGACATTACTGACAGACAACATTTGTAGATGTGTTCAACAAATACTCCAATATATCACGACAAAAATGCCCTTTCTAACAACCTCCACAATAACCTATTCCTGCCTGGCTTTAGTAGCTCCCCGGGCTGACTCCTGGTGACTCGGACACGTGGTGCCTCATGATGTCGTTATCGCGGACATTGGAGGTCAGGCCCTAGACATCTTACTCCACGGTCCAGAGTCTGCGCACAAGAATGGCATCGTAAAGACATTCATTCACACATCCATTCCCATACACACTCCATGCACACTCCTAAAAACATCAAATAAAAAGTGAATCAAAAAAAGCGGCTCAACTTACCAAACATGATGCCTTCCTTTACTGCTCCTCTTCCTGTCCAATGTGGTGGTGGGCGACGGTCAGGAAGCTTGGCACTTGCTTGTCAGGACTGCTCCACGTCGGAGACCTTCTCGCCTAGGACAGTACTGACAGACAACATTTGTAGATGTGTTCAACAAATACTCCAATATGTCACGACAAAAATGCCCTTTTTAACAACCTCCATAATAACCTATTCCTGCCTGGCTTTAGTAGCTCCCCAGGCTGACTCCTGGTGACTCGGACACGTGGTGCCTCATGATGTCGTTATCGCGGACATTGGAGGTCAGGCCCTAGACATCTTACTCCACGGTCCAGAGTCTGCGCACAAGAATGGCATCGTAAAGACATTCATTCACACATCCATTCCCATACACACTCCATGCACACTCCTAAAAAAAAAACTAAAAAAAAACTTAAAAACGCGCTAAACTTACCTAACATAATCCCTTGTTTTCCTTGTCCTCTTCCTGTCCAACGTGGTGGTGGGCGACGGTCAGGAAGTTTGGTACTTGCTTCTCAGGACTGCTCCACGTCGGAGGCCTTCTCGCCTAGGACAGTACTGACAGACAACATTTGTAGATGTGTTCAACAAATACTCCAATATGTCACGACAAAAATGCCCTTTCTAACAACCGCCACAATAACCTATTCCTGCCTGGCTTTAGTAGCTCCCCAGGCTGACTCCTTGTGACTCGGACACGTGGTGCCTCATGATGTCGTTATCGCGGACATTGGAGGTCAGGCCCTAGACATCTTACTCCACGGTCCAGAGTCTGCGCACAAGAATGGCATCGTAAAAACATTCATTCACACATCCATTCCATTACACACTCTATGCACACTCCTAAAAAAAAAAAAAAAAAAAAAAAACACTTAAAACGCGCTAAACTTACCAAACATGATGCCTTCTTTTCCTTGTCCTCTTCCTGTCCAACGTGGTGGTGGGCGACGGTCAAGAAGCTTGGTACTTTCTTCTCTGGACTGCTCCACGTCGGAGGCCTTCTCGCCTAGGATAGTACTGACAGAAAACATTTGTACATGTGTTCAACAAATACTCCAATATTTCACGACAAAAATGCCCTTTCTAACAACCTCCACAATAACCTATTCCTGCCTGGCTTTAGTAGCTCCCCAGGCTGACTCCTGGTGACTCGGACACATGGTGCCTCATGATGTCGTTATCGCGGACATTGGAGGTCAGGCCCTAGACATCTTACTCCACGGTCCAGAGTCTGCGCACAAGAATGGCATCGTAAAGACATTCATTCACACATCCATTCCCATACACACTCCATGCACACTTCTAAAAAAAAAAAAAAAAAAAAAAAAAAAAAAAACTTAAAAACGCTCTAAACTTACCAAACATGATGCCTTCTTTTCCCTGTCCTCTTCCTGTCCAACGTGGTGGTGGGCGACGGTCAGGAAGCTTGGTACTTGCTTCTCAGGACTGCTCCACGTCAGAGGCCTTCTCGCCTAGGACATTACTGACAGACAACATTTGTAGATGTGTTCAACAAATACTCCAATATATCACGACAAAAATGCCCTTTCTAACAACCTCCACAATAACCTATTCCTGCCTGGCTTTAGTAGCTCCCAGGCTGACTCCTGGTGACTCGGACACGTGGTGCCTGATGATGTCGTTATCGCGGACATTGAAGGTCAGGCCCTAGATATCTTACTCCACGGTCCAGAGTCTGCGCACAAGAATGGCATCGTAAAGACATTCATTCACACATCCATTCCATTACACACTCCATGCACACTCCTAAAATAAAAAAATAAAAAAAACTTAAAAACTCGCTAAACTTACCAAACATGATGCCTTCTTTTCCTTGTCGTCTTCCTGTCCAACGTGGTGGTGGGCGACGTTCAGGAAGCTTGGTACTTGCTTCTCAGGACTGCTCCACGTCGGAGACCTTCTCGCCTAGGACAGTACTGACAGAAAACATTTGTACATGTGTTCAACAAATACTCCAATATTTTACGACAAAAATGCTCTTTCTAACAACCTCCACAATAACCTATTCCTGCCTGGCTTTAGTAGCTCCCCAGGCTGACTCCTGGTGACTCGAACACGTGGTGCCTAATGATGTCGTTATCACGGACATTGGAGGTCAGGCCCTAGACATCTTACTCCACGGTCCAGAGTCTGCGCACAAGAATGGCATCGTAAAGACATTCATTCACACAACCATTCCATTACACACTCCATGCACACTCCTAAAAAATCAAATAACAAATGATTTTTTTTTTTAAAGGCTCAACTTACCAAACTTGATGCCTTCCTTTACTGGTCCTCTTCCTGTTCAACGTGGTGGTGGGCGACGGTCAGGAAGCCTGGCACTTACTTCTCAGGACTGCTCCACGTCGGAGACCTTCTCGCCTAGGACAGTACTGACAGACAACATTTGTAGATGTGTTCAACAAATACTCCAATATGTCACGAGAAAAATTCCCTTTCTAACAACCTCCACAATAACCTATTCCTGCCTGGCTTCAGTAGCTCCCCAGGCTGACTCCTGGTGACTCGGACACGTGGTGCCTGATGATGTCGTTATCGCGGACATTGGAGGTCAGGCCCTAGACATCTTACTCCACGGTCCAGAGTCTGCGCACAAGAATGGCATCGTAAAGACATTCATTCACACATCCATTCCCATACACACTCCATGCACACTCCTAAAAACATCAAATAAAAAGTGAATCAAAAAAAGCGGCTCAACTTACCAAACATGATGCCTTCCTTTACTGCTCCTCTTCCTGTCCAATGTGGTGGTGGGCGACGGTCAGGAAGCTTGGCACTTGCTTGTCAGGACTGCTCCACGTCGGAGACCTTCTCGCCTAGGACAGTACTGACAGACAACATTTGTAGATGTGTTCAACAAATACTCCAATATGTCACGACAAAAATGCCCTTTTTAACAACCTCCATAATAACCTATTCCTGCCTGGCTTCAGTAGCTCCCCAGGCTGACTCCTGGTGACTCGGACACGTGGTGCCTCATGATGTCGTTATCGCGGACATTGGAGGTCAGGCCCTAGACATCTTACTCCACGGTCCAGAGTCTGCGCACAAGAATGGCATCGTAAAGACATTCATTCACACATCCATTCCCATACACATTCCATGCACACTCCTAAAAAAAAAACTAAAAAAAAACTTAAAAACGCGCTAAACTTACCTAACATAATGCCTTGTTTTCCTTGTCCTCTTCCTGTCCAACGTGGTGGTGGGCGACGATCAGGAAGCTTGGTACTTGCTTCTCAGGACTGCTCCACGTCGGAGGCCTTCTCGCCTAGGACAGTACTGACAGACAACATTTGTAGATGTGTTCAACAAATACTCCAATATGTCACGACAAAAATGCCCTTTCTAACAACCGCCACAATAACCTATTCCTGCCTGGCTTTAGTAGCTCCCCAGGCTGACTCCTGGTGACTCGGACACGTGGTGCCTGATGATGTCGTTATCGCGGACATTGGAGGTCAGGCCCTAGACATCTTACTCCACGGTCCAGAGTCTGCGCACAAGAATGGCATCGTAAAGACATTCATTCACACATCCATTCCATTACACACTCCATGCACACTCCTAAAAAAAAAAAAAAAAAAAAAAAAAAAAACCTTAAAAACGCGCTAAACTTACCAAACATGATGCCTTCTTTTCCTTGTCCTCTTCCTGTCCAACGTGGTGGTGGGCGACGGTCAAGAAGCTTGGTACTTTCTTCTCTGGACTGCTCCACGTCGGAGGCCTTCTCGCCTAGGACAGTACTGACAGAAAACATTTGTACATGTGTTCAACAAATACTCCAATATTTCACGACAAAAATGCCCTTTCTAACAACCTCCACAATAACCTATTCCTGCCTGGCTTTAGTAGCTCCCCAAGCTGACTCCTGGTGACTCGGACACATGGTGCCTGATGATGTCGTTATCGCGGACATTGGAGGTCAGGCCCTAGACATCTTACTCCACGGTCCAGAGTCTGCGCACAAGAATGGCATCGTAAAGACATTCATTGACACATCCATTCCCATACACACTCCATGCACACTCCTAAAAAAAAAAAAAATTAAAAAACTTAAAAACGCTCTAAACTTACCAAACATGATGCCTTCTTTTCCCTGTCCTCTTCCTGTCCAACGTGGTGGTGGGCGACGGTCAGGAAGCTTGGTACTTGCTTCTCAGGACTGCTCCACGTCAGAGGCCTTCTCGCCTAGGACATTACTGACAGACAACATTTGTAGATGTGTTCAACAAATACTCCAATATATCACGACAAAAATGCCCTTTCTAACAACCTCCACAATAACCTATTCCTGCCTGGCTTTAGTAGCTCCCCAGGCTGACTCCTGGTGACTCGGACACGTGGTGCCTGATGATGTCGTTATCGCGGACATTGGAGGTCAGGCCCTAGATATCTTACTCCACGGTCCAGAGACTGCGCACAAGAATGGCATCGTAAAGACATTCATTCACACATCCATTCCATTACACACTCCATGCACACTCCTAAAATAAAATAATAAAAAAAACTTAAAAACTCGCTAAACTTACCAAACATGATGCCTTCTTTTCCTTGTCGTCTTCCTGTCCAACGTGGTGGTGGGCGACGTTCAGGAAGCTTGGTACTTGCTTCTCAGGACTGCTCCACGTCGGAGGCCTTCTCGCCTAGGACAGTACTGACAGACAACATTTGTACATGTGTTCAACAAATACTCCAATATGTCACGACAAAAATGCCCTTTCTAACAACCTCCACAATAACCTATTCCTGCCTGGCTTTAGTAGCTCCCCAGGCTGACTCCTGGTGACTCGGACACGTGGTGCCTGATGATGTCGTTATCGCGGACATTGGAGGTCAGGCCCTAGACATCTTACTCCACGGTCCAGAGTCTGCGCACAAGAATGGCATCGTAAAGACATTCATTCACACATCCATTCCATTACACATTCCATGCACACTCCTAAAAAATCAAATAAAGAAATGAATCAAATAAAAATGCTCAACTTACCAAACATGATGCCTTCCTTTACTGGTCCTCTTCCTGTCCAACGTGGTGGTGGGCGACGGTCAGGAAGCTTGGCACTTGCTTCTCAGGACTGCTCCACGTCGGAGACCTTCTCGTCTAGGACAGTACTGACAGACAACATTTGTAGATGTGTTCAACAAATACTCGAATATGTCACGACAAAAATGCCCTTCCTAACAACCTCCACAATAACCTATTCCTGCCTGACTTTAGTAGCTCTCCAGGCTGACTCCTGGTGACTCGGACACGTGGTGCCTGATGATGTCGTTATCGCGGACATTGGAGGTCAGGCCCTAGACATCTTACTCCACGGTCCAGAGTCTGCGCACAAGAATGGCATCGTAAAGACATTCACCCACACATCCATTCCATTACACACTCCATGCACACTCCTAAAAAAAAAAAAAAAAAAAAAAAAAAAAAACTTAAAAACAAGCTAAACATACCAAACATGATGCCTTCTTTTGCTTGTCGTCTTCCTGTCCAACGTGGTGGTGGGCGACGGTCAGGAAGCTTGGTACTTGCCTCTCAGGACTGCTCCACGTCGGAGGCCTTCTCGCCTAGGACAGTACTGACAGACAACATTTGTACATGTGTTCAACAAATACTCCAATATGTCACGACAAAAATGCCCTTTCTAACAACCTCCACAATAACCTATTCCTGCCTGGCATTAGTAGCTCCCCAGGCTGACTCCTGGTGACTCGGACACGTGGTGCCTGATGATGTCGTTATCGCGGACATTGGAGGTCAGGCCCTAGACATCTTACTCCACGATCCAGAGTCTGCGCACAAGAATGGCATCGTAAAGACATTCATTCACACATCCATTCCCATACACGCTCCATGCACACTCCTAAAGAAAAAAGAAGAAGAAAAAAAACGCGCTAAACTTACCAAACATGATGCCTTCTTTTGCTTGTCCTCTTCCTGTCCAACGTGGTGATGGGCGACGGTCAGGAAGCCTGGCACTTGCTTCTCAGGACTGCTCCACGTCGGAGACCTTCTCGCCTAGGACAGTACTGACAGAAAACATTTGTACATGTGTTCAACAAATACTCCAATATTTTACGACAAAAATGCTCTTTCTAACAACCTCCACAATAACCTATTCCTGCCTGGCTTTAGTAGCTCCCCAGGCTGACTCCTGGTGACTCGGACACGTGGTGCCTGATGATGTCGTTATCGCGGACATTGGAGGTCAGGCCCTAGACATCTTACTCCACGGTCCAGAGTCTGCGCACAAGAATGGCATCGTAAAGACATTCATTCACACAACCATTCCATTACACACTCCATGCACACTCCTAAAAAATCAAATAACAAATGATTTTTTTTTTAAATGCTCAACTTACCAAACTTGATGCCTTCCTTTACTGGTCCTCTTCCTGTTCAACGTGGTGGTGGGCGACGGTCAGGAAGCTTGGCACTTGCTTCTCAGGAATGCTCCACGTCGGAGACCTTCTCGCCTAGGACAGTACTGACAGACAACATTTGTACATGTGTTCAACAAATACTCCAATATGTCCCGAGAAAAATGCCCTTTCTAACAACCTCCACAATAACCTATTCCTGCCTGGCTTCAGTACCTCCCCAGGCTGACTCCTGGTGACTCGGACACGTGGTGCCTGATGATGTCGTTATCGCGGACATTGGAGGTCAGGCCCTAGACATCTTACTCCACGGTCCAGAGTCTGCGCACAAGAATGGCATCGTAAAGACATTCATTCACACATCCATTCCCATACACACTCCATGCACACTCCTAAAAACATCAAATAAAAAGTGAATCAAAAAAAGCGGCTCAACTTACCAAACATGATGCCTTCCTTTACTGGTCCTCTTCCTGTCCAATGTGGTGGTGGGCGACGGTCAGGAAGCTTGGCACTTGCTTGTCAGGACTGCTCCACGTCGGAGACCTTTTCGCCTAGGACAGTACTGATAGACAATATTTGTAGATGTGTTCAACAAATACTTCAATATGTCACGACAAAAATGCCCTTTTTAACAACCTCCATAATAACCTATTCCTGCCTGGCTTCAGTAGCTCCCCAGGCTGACTCCTGGTGACTCGGACACGTGGTGCCTCATGATGTCGTTATCGCGGACATTGGAGGTCAGGCCCTAGACATCTTACTCCACGGTCCAGAGTCTGCGCACAAGAATGGCATCGTAAAGACATTCATTCACACATCCATTCCATTACACACTCCATGCACACTCCTAAAAAAAAAAAACTAAAAAAAACAACTTAAAAACGCGCTAAACTTACCAAACATGATGCCTTCTTTTCCTTGTCCTCTTCCTGTCCAACGTGGTGGTGGGCGACGGTCAAGAAGCTTGGTACTTTTTTCTCTGGAGTGCTCCACGTCGGAGGCTTTCTCGCCTACGACAGTACTGACAGAAAACATTTGTACATGTGTTCAACAAATACTCCAATATTTCACGACAAAAATGCCCTTTCTAACAACCTCCACAATAACCTATTCCTGCCTGGCTTTAGTAGCTCCCCAGGCTGACTCCTGGTGACTCGGACACATGGTGCCTGATGATGTCGTGATCGCGGACATTGGAGGTCAGGCCCTAGACATCTTACTCCACGGTCCAGAGTCTGCGCACAAGAATGGCATCGTAAAGACATTCATTCACACATCCATTCCCATACACACTCCATGCACACTCCTAAAAAAAAAAAAAAAAAAAAAAAAACTTAAACACGCTCTAAACTTACCAAACACGATGCCTTCTTTTCCTTGTGCTCTTCCTGTCCAACGTGGTGGTGGGCGACGGTCAGGAAGCTTGGTACTTGCTTCTCAGGACTGCTCCACGTCGGAGGCCTTCTCGCCTAGGACATTACTGACAGACAAAATTTGTAGATGTATTCAACAAATACTCCAATATGTCACGACAAAAATGCCCTTTCTAACAACCTCCACAATAACCTATTCCTGCCTGGCTTCAGTAGCTCCCCAGGCTGACTCCTGGTGACTCGGACACGTGGTGCCTCATGATGTCGTTATCGCGGACATTGGGGGTCAGGCCCTAGACATCTTACTCCACGGTCCAGAGTCTGCGCACAAGAATGGCATCGTAAAGACATTCATTCACACATCCATTCCATTACACACTCCATGCACACTCCTAAAATAAAAAAAATAAAAAAAACTTAAAAACTCGCTAAACTTACCAAACATGATGCCTTCTTTTCCTTGTCGTCTTCCTGTCCAACGTGGTGGTGGGCGACGTTCAGGAAGCTTGGTACTTGCTTCTCAGGACTGCTCCACGTCGGAGGCCTTCTCGCCTAGGACAGTACTGACAGACAACATTTGTACATGTGTTCAACAAATACTCCAATATGTCACGACAAAAATGCCCTTTCTAACAACCTCCACAATAACCTATTCCTGCCTGGCTTTAGTAGCTCCCCAGGCTGACTCCTGGTGACTCGGACACGTGGTGCCTGATGATGTCGTTATCGCGGACATTGGAGGTCAGGCCCTAGACATCTTACTCCACGGTCCAGAGTCTGCGCACAAGAATGGCAACGTAAAGACATTCATTCACACATCCATTCCCATACACACTCCATGCACACTCCTAAAAAATCAAAAAAGAAATGAATCAAATAAAAATGCTCAACTTACCAAACATGATGCCTTCCTTTACTGGTCCTCTTCCTGTCCAACGTGGTGGTGGGCGACGGTCAGGAAGCTTGGCACTTGCTTCTCAGGACTGCTCCACGTCGGAGACCTTCTCGCCTAGGACAGTACTGACAGACAACATTTGTAGATGTGTTCAACAAATACTCGAATATGTCACGACAAAAATGCCCTTCCTAACAACCTCCACAATAACCTATTCCTGCCTGGCTTTAGTAGCTCTCCAGGCTGACTCCTGGTGACTCGGACACGTGGTGCCTGATGATGTCGTTATCGCGGACATTGGAGGTCAGGCCCTAGACATCTTACTCCACGGTCCAGAGTCTGCGCACAAGAATGGCATCGTAAAGACATTCATTCAAACATCCATTCCATTACACACTCCTAAAAAAAAAAAAAAAAAAAAAAAAAACACTTAAAAACACGCTAAACATACCAAACATGATGCCTTCTTTTGCTTGTCGTCTTCCTGTCCAACGTGGTGGTGGGCGACGGTCAGGAAGCTTGGTACTTGCTTCTCAGGACTGCTCCACGTCGGAGGCCTTCTCGCCTAGGACAGTACTGACAGACAACATTTGTACATGTGTTCAACAAATACTCCAATATGTCACGACAAAAATGCCCTTTCTAACAACCTCCACAATAACCTATTCCTGCCTGGCTTTAGTAGCTCCCCGGGCTGACTCCTGGTGACTCGGACACGTGGTGCCTGATGATGTCGTTATCGCGGACATTAGAGGTCAGGCCCTAGACATCTTACTCCACGATCCAGAGTCTGCGCACAAGAATGGCATCGTAAAGACATTCATTCACACATCCATTCCCATACACGCTCCATGCACACTCCTAAAGAAAAAAGAAGAAGAAAAAAAACGCGCTAAACTTACCAAACATGATGCCTTCTTTTGCTTGTCCTCTTCCTGTCCAACGTGGTGGTGGGCGACGGTCAGGAAGCCTGGCACTTGCTTCTCAGGACTGCTCCACGTCGGAGACCTTCTCGCCTAGGACAGTACTGACAGACAACATTTGTACATGTGTTCAACAAATACTCCAATATTTCACGACAAAAATGCTCTTTCTAACAACCTCCACAATAACCTATTCCTGCCTGGCTTTAGTAGCTCCCCAGGCTGACTCCTGGTGACTCGGACACGTGGTGCCTGATGATGTCGTTATCGCGGACATTGGAGGTCAGGCCCTAGACATCTTACTCCACGGTCCAGAGTCTGCGCACAAGAATGGCATCGTAAAGACATTCATTCACACAACCATTCCATTACACACTCCATGCACACTCCTAAAAAATCAAATAACAAATGATTTTTTTTTAAAGGCTCAACTTACCAAACTTGATGCCTTCCTTTACTGGTCCTCTTCCTGTTCAACGTGGTGGTGGGCGACGGTCAGGAAGCTTGGCACTTGCTTCTCAGGACTGCTCCACGTCGGAGACCTTCTCGCCTAGGACAGTACTGACAGACAACATTTGTAGATGTGTTCAACAAATACTCCAATATATCACGAGAAAAATGCCCTTTCTAACAACCTCCACAATAACCTATTCCTGCCTGGCTTCAGTAGCTCCCCAGGCTGACTCCTGGTGACTCGGACACGTGGTGCCTGATGATGTCGTTATCGCGGACATTGGAGGTCAGGCCCTAGACATCTTACTCCACGGTCCAGAGTCTGCGCACAAGAATGGCATCGTAAAGACATTCATTCACACATCCATTCCCATACACACTCCATGCACACTCCTAAAAACATCAAATAAAAAGTGAATCAAAAAAAGCGGCTCAACTTACCAAACATGATGCCTTCCTTTACTGGTCCTCTTCCTGTCCAATGTGGTGGTGGGCGACGGTCGGGAAGCTTGGCACTTGCTTGTCAGGACTGCTCCACGTCGGAGACCTTCTCGCCTAGGACAGTACTGACAGACAACATTTGTAGATGTGTTCAACAAATACTCCAATATGTCACGATAAAAATGCCCTTTTTAACAACCTCCATAATAACCTATTCCTGCCTGGCTTCAGTAGCTCCCCAGGCTGACTCCTGGTGACTCGGACACGTGGTGCCTGATGATGTCGTTATCGCGGACATTGGAGGTCAGGCCCTAGACATCTTACTCCACGGTCCAGAGTCTGCGCACAAGAATGGCATCGTAAAGACATTCATTCACACATCCATTCCCATACACACTCCATGCACACTCCTAAAAAAAAAACAAAAAAAAACAACAACTTAAAAACGCGCTAAACTTACCTAACATAATGCCTTGTTTTCCTTGTCCTCTTCCTGTCCAACGTGGTGGTGGGCGACGGTCAGGAAGCTTGGTACTTGCTTCTCAGGACTGCTCCACGTCGGAGGCCTTCTCGCCTAGGACAGTACTGACAGACAACATTTGTAGATGTGTTCAACAAATACTCCAATATGTCACGACAAAAATGCCCTTTCTAACAACCGCCACAATAACCTATTCCTGCCTGGCTTTAGTAGCTCCCCAGGCTGACTCCTGGTGACTCGGACACGTGGTGCCTGATGATGTCGTTATCGCGGACATTGGAGGTCAGGCCCTAGACATCTTACTCCACGGTCCAGAGTCTGCGCACAAGAATGGCATCGTAAAGACATTCATTCACACATCCATTCCATTACACACTCCATGCACACTCCTAAAAAAAAAAAAAAAAAAAAAAAAAAAAACTTAAAAACGCGCTAAACTTACCAAACATGATGCCTTCTTTTCCTTGTCCTCTTCCTGTCCAACGTGGTGGTGGGCGACGGTCAAGAAGCTTGGTACTTTCTTCTCTGGACTGCTCCACGTCGGAGACCTTGTTGCCTAGGACAGTACTGACAGAAAACATTTGTACATGTGTTCAACAAATACTCCAATATTTCACGACAAAAATGCCCTTTCTAACAACCTCCACAATAACCTATTCCTGCCTGGCTTTAGTAGCTCCCCAGGCTGACTCCTGGTGACTCGGACACGTGGTGCCTGATGATGTCGTTATCGCGGACATTGGAGGTCAGGCCCTAGATATCTTACTCCACGGTCCAGAGTCTGCGCACAAGAATGGCATCGTAAAAACATTCATTCACACATCCATTCCATTACACACTCCATGCACACTCCTAAAATAAAAAAATAAAAAAAACTTAAAAACTCGCTAAACTTACCAAACATGATGCCTTCTTTTCCTTGTCGTCTTCCTGTCCAACGTGGTGGTGGGCGACGTTCAGGAAGCTTGGTACTTGCTTCTCAGGACTGCTCCACGTCGGAGGCCTTCTCGCCTAGGACAGTACTGACAGACAACATTTGTACATGTGTTCAACAAATACTCCAATATGTCACGACAAAAATGCCCTTTCTAACAACCTCCACAATAACCTATTCCTGCCTGGCTTTAGTAGCTCCCCAGGCTGACTCCTGGTGACTCGGACACGTGGTGCCTGATGATGTCGTTATCGCGGATATTGGAGGTCAGGCCCTAGACATCTTACTCCACGGTCGAGACTCTGCGCACAAGAATGGCAACGTAAAGACATTCATTCACACATCCATTCCCATACACACTCCATGCACACTCCTAAAAAATCAAATAAAGAAATGAATCAAATAAAAATGCTCAACTTACCAAACATGATGCCTTCCTTTACTGGTCCTCTTCCTGTCCAACGTGGTGGTGGGCGACGGTCAGGAAGCTTGGCACTTGCTTCTCAGGACTGCTCCACGTCGGAGACCTTCTCGCCTAGGACAGTACTGACAGACAACATTTCTAGATGTGTTCAACAAATACTCGAATATGTCACGACAAAAATGCCCTTCCTAACAACCTCCACAATAACCTATTCCTGCCTGGCTTTAGTAGCTCTCCAGGCTGACTCCTGGTGACTCGGACACGTGGTGCCTGATGATGTCGTTATCGCGGACATTGGAGGTCAGGCCCTAGACATCTTACTCCACGGTCCAGAGTCTGCGCACAAGAATGGCATCGTAAAGACATTCACCCACACATCCATTCCATTACACACTCCATGCACACTCCTAAAAAAAAAAGCAAAAAAAAAACAAACTTAAAAACACGCTAAACATACCAAACATGATGCCTTCTTTTGCTTGTCGTCTTCCTGTCCAACGTGGTGGTGGCCGACGGTCAGCAAGCTTGGTACTTGCTTCTCAGGACTGCTCCACGTCGGAGGCCTTCTCGCCTAGGACAGTACTGACAGACAACATTTGTACATGTGTTCAACAAATACTCCAATATGTCACGACAAAAATGCCCTTTCTAACAACCTCCACAATAACCTATTCCTGCCTGGCATTAGTAGCTCCCCAGGCTGACTCCTGGTGACTCGGACACGTGGTGCCTGATGATGTCGTTATCGCGGACATTGGAGGTCAGGCCCTAGACATCTTACTCCACGATGCAGAGTCTGCACACAAGAATGGCATCGTAAAGACATTCATTCACACATCCATTCCCATACACGCTCCATGCACACTCCTAAAGAAAAAAGAAGAAGAAAAAAAAACGCGCTAAACTTACCAAACATGATGCCTTCTTTTGCTTGTCCTCTTCCTGTCCAACGTGGTGGTGGGCGACGGTCAGGAAGCCTGGCACTTGCTTCTCAGGACTGCTCCACGTCGGAGACCTTCTCGCCTAGGACAGTACTGACAGAAAACATTTGTACATGTGTTCAACAAATACTCCAATATTTTACGACAAAAATGCTCTTTCTAACAACCTCCACAATAACCTATTCCTGCCTGGCTTTAGTAGCTCCCCAGGCTGACTCCTGGTGACTCGGACACGTGGTGCCTGATGATGTCGTTATCGCGGACATTGGAGGTCAGGCCCTAGACATCTTACTCCACGGTCCAGAGTCTGCGCACAAGAATGGCATCGTAAAGACATTCATTCACACAACCATTCCATTACACACTCCATGCACACTCCTAAAAAATCAAATAACAAATGATTTTTTTTTTTAAAGGCTCAACTTACCAAACTTGATGCCTTCCTTTACTGGTCCTCTTCCTGTTCAACGTGGTGGTGGGCGACGGTCAGGAAGCTTGGCACTTGCTTCTCAGGACTGCTCCACGTCGGAGACCTTCTCGCCTAGGACAGTACTGACAGACAACATTTGTAGATGTGTTCAACAAATACTCCAATATGTCCCGAGAAAAATGCCCTTTCTAACAACCTCTACAATAACCTATTCCTGCCTGGCTTCAGTAGCTCCCCAGGCTGACTCCTGGTGACTCGGACACGTGGTGCCTGATGATGTCGTTATCGCGGACATTGGAGGTCAGGCCCTAGACATCTTACTCCACGATCCAGAGTCTGCGCACAAGAATGGCATCGTAAAGACATTCATTCACACATCCATTCCCATACACGCTCCATGCACACTCCTAAAGAAAAAAGAAGAAGAAAAAAAACGCGCTAAACTTACCAAACATGATGCCTTCTTTTGCTTGTCCTCTTCCTGTCCAACGTGGTAGTGGGCGACGGTCAGGAAGCCTGGCACTTGCTTCTCAGGACTGCTCCACGTCGGAGACCTCCTCGCCTAGGACAGTACTGACAGAAAACATTTGTACATGTGTTCAACAAATACTCCAATATGTCACGAGAAAAATGCTCTTTCTAACAACCTCCACAATAACCTATTCCTGCCTGGCTTTAGTAGCTCCCCAGGCTGACTCCTGGTGACTCGGACACGTGGTGCCTGATGATGTCGTTATCGCGGACATTGGAGGTAGGGCCCTAGACATCTTACTCCACGGTCCAGAGTCTGCGCACAAGAATGGCAACGTAAAGACATTCTTTCACACATCCATTCCCATACACACTCCATGCACACTCCTAAAAAATCAAATAAAGAAATGAATAAAATAAAAATGCTCAACTTACCAAACATGATGCCTTCCTTTACTGGTCCTCTTCCTGTCCAACGTGGTGGTGGGCGACGGTCAGGAAGCTTGGCACTTGCTTCTCAGGACTGCTCCACGTCGGAGACCTTCTCGCCTAGGACAGTACTGACAGACAACATTTGTAGATGTGTTCAACAAATACTCGAATATGTCACGACAAAAATGCCCTTCCTAACAACCTCCACAATAACCTATTCCTGCCTGGCTTTAGTAGCTCTCCAGGCTGACTCCTGGTGACTCGGACACGTGGTGCCTGATGATGTCGTTATCGCGGACATTGGAGGTCAGGCCCTAGACATCTTACTCCACGGTCCAGAGTCTGCGCACAAGAATGGCATCGTAAAGACATTCATTCACACATCCATTCCATTACACAGTCCTAAAAACAAAAAAAAACAAAAAAAAAACAACTTAAAAACACGCTAAACATACCAAACATGATGCCTTCTTTTGCTTGTCGTCTTCCTGTCCAACGTGGTGGTGGGCGACGGTCAGGAAGCTTGGTACTTGCTTCTCAGGACTGCTCCACGTCGGAGGCCTTCTCGCCTAGGACATTACTGACAGACAACATTTGTAGATGTGTTCAACAAGTACTCCAATATATCACGACAAAAATGCCCTTTCTAACAACCTCCACAATAACCTATTCCTGCCTGGCTTTAGTAGCTCCCCGGGCTGACTCCTGGTGACTCGGACACATGGTGCCTCATGATGTCGTTATCGCGGACATTGGAGGTCAGGCCCTAGACATCTTACTCCACGGTCCAGAGTCTGCGCACAAGAATGGCATCGTAAAGACATTCATTCACACATCCATTCCCATACACACTCCATGCACACTCCTAAAAACATCAAATAAAAAGTGAATCAAAAAAAGCGGCTCAACTTACCAAACATGATGCCTTCCTTTACTGCTCCTCTTCCTGTCCAATGTGGTGGTGGGCGACGGTCAGGAAGCTTGGCACTTGCTTGTCAGGACTGCTCCACGTCGGAGACCTTCTCGCCTAGGACAGTACTGACAGACAACATTTGTAGATGTGTTCAACAAATACTCCAATATGTCACGACAAAAATGCCCTTTTTAACAACCTCCATAATAACCTATTCCTGCCTGGCTTCAGTAGCTCCCCAGGCTGACTCCTGGTGACTCGGACACGTGGTGCCTCATGATGTCGTTATCGCGGACATTGGAGGTCAGGCCCTAGACATCTTACTCCACGGTCCAGAGTCTGCGCACAAGAATGGCATCGTAAAGACATTCATTCACACATCCATTCCCATACACACTCCATGCACACTCCTAAAAAAAAAAACTAAAAAAAAACTTAAAAACGCGCTAAACTTACCTAACATAATCCCTTGTTTTCCTTGTCCTCTTCCTGTCCAACGTGGTGGTGGGCGACGGTCAGGAAGTTTGGTACTTGCTTCTCAGGACTGCTCCACGTCGGAGGCCTTCTCGCCTAGGACAGTACTGACAGACAACATTTGTAGATGTGTTCAACAAATACTCCAATATGTCACGACAAAAATGCCCTTTCTAACAACCGCCACAATAACCGATTCCTGCCTGGCTTTAGTAGCTCCCCAGGCTGACTCCTTGTGACTCGGACACGTGGTGCCTCATGATGTCGTTATCGCGGACATTGGAGGTCAGGCCCTAGACATCTTACTCCACGGTCCAGAGTCTGCGCACAAGAATGGCATCGTAAAAACATTCATTCACACATCCATTCCATTACACACTCTATGCACACTCCTAAAAAAAAAAAAAAAAAAAAAAAAAAAAAAAACTTAAAAACGCGCTAAACTTACCAAACATGATGCCTTCTTTTCCTTGTCCTCTTCCTGTCCAACGTGGTGGTGGGCGACGGTCAAGAAGCTTGGTACTTTCTTCTCTGGACTGCTCCACGTCGGAGGCCTTCTCGTCTACGATAGTACGGACAGAAAACATTTGTACATGTGTTCAACAAATACTCCAATATTTCACGACAAAAATGCCCTTTCTAACAACCTCCACAATAACCTATTCCTGCCTGGCTTTAGTAGCTCCCCAGGCTGACTCCTGGTGACTCGGACACATGGTGCCTGATGATGTCGTTATCGCGGACATTGGAGGTCAGGCCCTAGACATCTTACTCCACGGTCCAGAGTCTGCACACAAGAATGGCATCGTAAAGACATTCATTCACACATCCATTCCCATACACACTCCATGCACACTCCTAAAAAAAAAAAAAAAAACGCTCTAAACTTACCAAACATGATGCCTTCTTTTCCCTGTCCTCTTCCTGTCCAACGTGGTGGTGGGCGACGGTCAGGAAGCTTGGTACTTGCTTCTCAGGACTGCTCCACGTCAGAGGCCTTCTCGCCTAGGACATTACTGACAGACAACATTTGTAGATGTGTTCAACAAATACTCCAATATATCACGACAAAAATGCCCTTTCTAACAACCTCCACAATAACCTATTCCTGCCTGGCTTTAGTAGCTCCCAGGCTGACTCCTGGTGACTCGGACACGTGGTGCCTGATGATGTCGTTATCGCGGACATTGAAGGTCAGGCCCTAGATATCTTACTCCACGGTCCAGAGTCTGCGCACAAGAATGGCATCGTAAAGACATTCATTCACACATCCATTCCATTACACACTCCATGCACACTCCTAAAATAAAAAAATAAAAAAAACTTAAAAACTCGCTAAACTTACCAAACATGATGCCTTCTTTTCCTTGTCGTCTTCCTGTCCAACGTGGTGGTGGGCGACGTTCAGGAAGCTTGGTACTTGCTTCTCAGGACTGCTCCACGTCGGAGACCTTCTCGCCTAGGACAGTACTGACAGAAAACATTTGTACATGTGTTCAACAAATACTCCAATATTTTACGACAAAAATGCTCTTTCTAACAACCTCCACAATAACCTATTCCTGCCTGGCTTTAGTAGCTCCCCAGGCTGACTCCTGGTGACTCGAACACGTGGTGCCTGATGATGTCGTTATCACGGACATTGGAGGTCAGGCCCTAGACATCTTACTCCACGGTCCAGAGTCTGCGCACAAGAATGGCATCGTAAAGACATTCATTCACACAACCATTCCATTACACACTCCATGCACACTCCTAAAAAATCAAATAACAAATGATTTTTTTTTTAAAGGCTCAACTTACCAAACTTGATGCCTTCCTTTACTGGTCCTCTTCCTGTTCAACGTGGTGGTGGGCGACGGTCAGGAAGCCTGGCACTTACTTCTCAGGACTGCTCCACGTCGGAGACCTTCTCGCCTAGGACAGTACTGACAGACAACATTTGTAGATGTGTTCAACAAATACTCCAATATGTCACGGGAAAAATGCCCTTTCTAACAACCTCCACAATAACCTATTCCTGCCTGGCTTCAGTAGCTCCCCAGGCTGACTCCTGGTGACTCGGACACGTGGTGCCTCATGATGTCGTTATCGCGGACATTGGAGGTCAGGCCCTAGACATCTTACTCCACGGTCCAGAGTCTGCGCACAAGAATGGCATCGTAAAGACATTCATTCACACATCCATTCCATTACACACTCCATGCACACTCCTAAAAACATCAAATAAAAAGTGAATCAAAAAAAGCGGCTCAACTTACCAAACATGATGCCTTCCTTTACTGGTCCTCTTCCTGTCCAATGTGGTGGTGGGCGACGGTCAGGAAGCTTGGCACTTGCTTGTCAGGACTGCTCCACGTCGGAGACCTTCTCGCCTAGGACAGTACTGACAGACAACATTTGTAGATGTGTTCAACAAATACTCCAATATGTCACGACAAAAATGCCCTTTTTAACAACCTCCATAATAACCTATTCCTGCCTGGCTTCAGTAGCTCCCCAGGCTGACTCCTGGTGACTCGGACACGTGGTGCCTGATGATGTCGTTATCGCGGACATTGGAGGTCAGGCCCTAGACATCTTACTCCACGGTCCAGAGTCTGCGCACAAGAATGGCATCGTAAAGACATTCATTCACACATCCATTCCCATACACACTCCATGCACACTCCTAAAAAAAAAACTAAAAAAAAACTTAAAAACGCGCTAAACTTACCTAACATAATGCCTTGTTTTCCTTGTCCTCTTCCTGTCCAACGTGGTGGTGGGCGACGATCAGGAAGCTTGGTACTTGCTTCTCAGGACTGCTCCACGTCGGAGGCCTTCTCGCCTAGGACAGTACTGACAGACAACATTTGTAGATGTGTTCAACAAATACTCCAATATGTCACGACAAAAATGCCCTTTCTAACAACCGCCACAATAACCTATTCCTGCCTGGCTTTAGTAGCTCCCCAGGCTGACTCCTGGTGACTCGGACACGTGGTGCCTGATGATGTCGTTATCGCGGACATTGGAGGTCAGGCCCTAGACATCTTACTCCACGGTCCAGAGTCTGCGCACAAGAATGGCATCGTAAAGACATTCATTCACACATCCATTCCATTACACACTCCATGCACACTCCTAAAAAAAAAAAAAAAAAAAAAAAAAAAACTTAAAATCGCGCTAAACTTACCAAACATGATGCCTTCTTTTCCTTGTCCTCTTCCTGTCCAACGTGGTGGTGGGCGACGGTCAAGAAGCTTGGTACTTTCTTCTCTGGACTGCTCCACGTCGGAGGCCTTCTCGCCTAGGACAGTACTGACAGAAAACATTTGTACATGTGTTCAACAAATACTCCAATATTTCACGACAAAAATGCCCTTTCTAACAACCTCCACAATAACCTATTCCTGCCTGGCTTTAGTAGCTCCCCAGGCTGACTCCTGGTGACTCGGACACATGGTGCCTGATGATGTCGTTATCGCGGACATTGGAGGTCAGGCCCTAGACATCTTACTCCACGGTCCAGAGTCTGCGCACAAGAATGGCATCGTAAAGACATTCATTCACACATCCATTCCCATACACACTCCGTGCACACTCCTAAAAAAAAAAAAAAAAAAAAAAATTAAAAAACTTAAAAACGCTCTAAACTTACCAAACATGATGCCTTCTTTTCTCTGTCCTCTTCCTGTCCAACGTGGTGGTGGGCGACGGTCAGGAAGCTTGGTACTTGCTTCTCAGGACTGCTCCACGTCGGAGGCCTTCTCGCCTAGGACATTACTGACAGACAACATTTGTAGATGTGTTCAACAAATACTCGAATATGTCACGACAAAAATGCCCTTTCTAACAACCTCCACAATAACCTATTCCTGCCTGGCTTTAGTAGCTCCCCAGGCTGACTCCTGGTGACTCGGACACGTGGTGCCTGATGATGTCGTTATCGCGGACATTGGAGGTCAGGCCCTAGACATCTTACTCCACGGTCCAGAGTCTGCGCACAAGAATGGCATCGTAAAGACATTCATTCACACATCCATTCCCATACACACTCCATGCACACTCCTAAAATAAAAAAATAAAAAAAACTTAAAAACTCGCTAAACTTACCAAACATGATGCCTTCTTTTCCTTGTCGTCTTCCTGTCCAACGTGGTGGTGGGCGACGGTCAGGAAGCTTGGTACTTGCTTCTCAGGACTGCTCCACGTCGGAGGCCTTCTCGCCTAGGACAGTACTGACAGACAACATTTGTACATGTGTTCAACAAATACTCCAATATGTCACGACAAAAATGCCCTTTCTAACAACCTCCACAATAACCTATTCCTGCCTGGCTTTAGTAGCTCCCCAGGCTGACTCCTGGTGACTCGGACACGTGGTGCCTGATGATGTCGTTATCGCGGACATTGGAGGTCAGGCCCTAGACATCTTACTCCACGGTCCAGAGTCTGCGCACAAGAATGGCATCGTAAAGACATTCATTCACACATCCATTCCCATACACACTCCATGCACACTCCTAAAAAAAAAAAAAAAAAAAACTTAAAAACGCTCTAAACTTACCAAACATGATGCCTTCTTTTCCCTGTCCTCTTCCTGTCCAACGTGGTGGTGGGCGACGGTCAGGAAGCTTGGTACTTGCTTCTCAGGACTGCTCCACGTCGGAGGCCTTCTCGCCTAGGACATTACTGATAGACAACATTTGTAGATGTGTTCAACAAATACTCCAATATGTCACGACAAAAATGCCCTTTCTAACAACCTCCACAATAACCGATTCCTGCCTGGCTTTAGTAGCTCCCCAGGCTGACTCCTGGTGACTCGGACACGTGGTGCCTGATGATGTCGTTATCTCAGACATTGGAGGTCAGTCCCTAGATATCTTACTCCACGGTCCAGAGTCTGCGCACAAGAATGGCATCGTAAAGACATTCATTCACACAACCATACCATTACACACTCCATGCACACTCCTAAAAAATCAAATAAGAAATTATTTCTTTTTAAAAGGCTCAACTTACCAAACATGATGCCTTCCTTTACTGGTCCTCTTCCTGTTCAACGTGGTGGTGGGCGACGGTCAGGAAGCTTGGCACTTGCTTCTCAGGACTGCTCCACGTCGGAGACCTTCTCGCCTAGGACAGTACTGACAGACAACATTTGTACATGTGTTCAACAAATACTCCAGTATGTCACGACAAAAATGCCATTTCTAACAACCTCCACAATAACCTATTCCTGCCTGGCTTTAGTAGCTCCCCAGGCTGACTCCTGGTGACTCGGACACGTGGTGCCTGATGATGTCCTTATCGCGGACATTGGAGGTCAGGCCCTAGACATCTTACTCCACGGTCCAGAGTCTGCGCACAAGAATGGCATCGTAAAGACATTCATTCACACATCCATTCCCATATACACTCCATGCACACTCCTAAAAAATCAAATAAGAAATGATTTCTTTTTAAAAGGCTCAACTTACCAAACATGATGCCTTCCTTTACTGGTCAACTTCATGTCCAACGTGGTGGTGGGCGACGGTCAGGAAGCTTGGCACTTGCTTCTCAGGACTGCTCCACGTCGGAGACCTTCTCCCCTAGGACAGTACTGATAGACAACATTTGTACATGTGTTCAACAAATACTCCAATATGTCACGACAAAAATGCCATTTCTAACAACCTCCACAATAACCTATTCCTGCCTGGCTTTAGTAGCTCCCCAGGCTGACTCCTGGTGACTCGGACACGTGGTGCCTGATGATGTCGTTATCGCGGACATTGGAGGTCAGGCCCTAGACATCTTACTCCACGGTCCAGAGTCTGCGCACAAGAATGGCATCGTAAAGACATTCATTCACACATCCATTCCCATACACACTCCATGCACACTCCTAAAAAAAAAACAAAAAAAAACAACAACTTAAAAACGCGTTAAACTTACCAAACATGATGCCTTCTATTCCTTGTCCTCTTCCTGTCCAACGTGGTGGTGGGCGACGGTCAGGAAGCTTGGTACTTGCTTCTCAGGACTGCTCCACGTCGGAGGCCTTCTCGCCTAGGACAGTACTGACAGAAAACATTTGTACATGTGTTCAACAAATACTCCAATATTTCACGACAAAAATGCTCTTTCTAACAACCTCCACAATAACCTATTCCTGCCTGGCTTTAGTAGCTCCCCAGGCTGACTCCTGGTGACTCGGACACGTGGTGCCTGATGATGTCGTTATCGCGGACATTGGAGGTCAGGCCCTAGACATCTTACTCCACGGTCCAGAGTCTGCGCACAAGAATGGCATCGTAAAGACATTCATTCACACATCCATTCCCATACACACTCCATGCACACTCCTAAAATAAAATAAAATAAAAAAACTTAAAAACGCGCTAAACTTACCAAACATGATGCCTTCTTTTCCTTGTCGTCTTCCTCTCCAACGTGGTGGTGGGCGACGGTCAGGAAGCTTGGTACTTGCTTCTCAGGACTGCTCCACGTCGGAGGCCTTCTCGCCTAGGACAGTACTGACAGACAACATTTCTAGATGTGTTCAACAAATACTCGAATATGTCACGACAAAAATGCCCTTTTTAACAACCTCCACAATAACCTATTCCTGCCTGGCTTTAGTAGCTCTCCAGGCTGACTCCTGGTGACTCGGACACGTGGTGCCTGATGATGTCGTTATCGCGGACATTGGAGGTCAGGCCCTAGACATCTTACTCCACGGTCCAGAGTCTGCGCACAAGAATGGCATCGTAAAGACATTCACCCACACATCCATTCCATTACACACTCCATGCACACTCCTAAAAAAAAAAGCAAAAAAAAAACAAACTTAAAAACACGCTAAACATACCAAACATGATGCCTTCTTTTGCTTGTCGTCTTCCTGTCCAACGTGGTGGTGGGCGACGGTCAGGAAGCTTGGTACTTGCTTCTCAGGACTGCTCCACGTCGGAGGCCTTCTCGCCTAGGACAGTACTGACAGACAACATTTGTACATGTGTTCAACAAATACTCCAATATGTCACGACAAAAATGCCCTTTCTAACAACCTCCACAATAACCTATTCCTGCCTGGCATTAGTAGCTCCCCAGGCTGACTCCTGGTGACTCGGACACGTGGTGCCTGATGATGTCGTTATCGCGGACATTGGAGGTCAGGCCCTATACATCTTACTCCACGATGCAGAGTCTGCACACAAGAATGGCATCGTAAAGACATTCATTCACACATCCATTCCCATACACGCTCCATGCACACTCCTAAAGAAAAAAGAAGAAGAAAAAAAACGCGCTAAACTTACCAAACATGATGCCTTCTTTTGCTTGTCCTATTCCTGTCCAACGTGGTGGTGGGCGACGGTCAGGAAGCCTGGCACTTGCTTCTCAGGACTGATCCACGTCTGAGACCTTCTCGCCTAGGACAGTACTGACAGAAAACATTTGTACATGTGTTCAACAAATACTCCAATATTTTACGACAAAAATGCTCTTTCTAACAACCTCCACAATAACCTATTCCTGCCTGGCTTTAGTAGCTCCCCAGGCTGACTCCTGGTGACTCGGACACGTGGTGCCTGATGATGTCGTTATCGCGGACATTGGAGGTCAGGCCCTAGACATCTTACTCCACGGTCCAGAGTCTGCGCACAAGAATGGCATCGTAAAGACATTCATTCACACAACCATTCCATTACACACTCCATGCACACTCCTAAAAAATCAAATAACAAATGATTTTTTTTTTTAAGGGCTCAACTTACCAAACTTGATGCCTTCCTTTACTGGTCCTCTTCCTGTTCAACGTGGTGGTGGGCGACGGTCAGGAAGCTTGGCACTTGCTTCTCAGGACTGCTCCACGTCGGACACCTTCTCGCCTAGGACAGTACTGACAGACAACATTTGTAGATGTGTTCAACAAATACTCCAATATGTCCCGAGAAAAATGCCCTTTCTAACAACCTCCACAATAACCTATTCCTGCCTGGCTTCAGTAGCTCCCCACGCTGACTCCTGGTGACTCGGACACGTGGTGCCTGATGATGTCGTTATCGCGGACATTGGAGGTCAGGCCCTAGACATCTTACTCCACGATCCAGAGTCTGCGCACAAGAATGGCATCGTAAAGACATTCATTCACACATCCATTCCCATACACGCTCCATGCACACTCCTAAAGAAAAAAGAAGAAGAAAAAAAACGCGCTAAACTTACCAAACATGATGCCTTCTTTTGCTTGTCCTCTTCCTGTCCAACGTGGTGGTGGGCGACGGTCAGGAAGCCTGGCACTTGCTTCTCAGGACTGCTCCACGTCGGAGACCTTCTCGCCTAGGACAGTACTGACAGAAAACATTTGTACATGTGTTCAACAAATACTCCAATATTTTACGACAAAAATGCTCTTTCTAACAACCTCCACAATAACCTATTCCTGCCTGGCTTTAGTAGCTCCCCAGGCTGACTCCTGGTGACTCGGACACGTGGTGCCTGATGATGTCGTTATCGCGGACATTGGAGGTCAGGCCCTAGACATCTTACTCCACGGTCCAGAGTCTGCGCACAAGAATGGCATCGTAAAGACATTCATTCACACAACCATTCCATTACACACTCCATGCACACTCCTAAAAAATCAAATAACAAATAATTATTTTTTTTAAAGGCTCAACTTACCAAACTTGATGCCTTCCTTTACTGGTCCTCTTCCTGTTCAACGTGGTGGTGGGCGACGGTCAGGAAGCTTGGCACTTGCTTCTCAGGACTGCTCCACGTCGGAGACCTTCTCGCCTAGGACAGTACTGACAGACAACATTTGTAGATGTGTTCAACAAATACTCCAATATGTCCCGAGAAAAATGCCCTTCTAACAACCTCCACAATAACCTATTCCTGCCTGGCTTCATTAGCTCCCAAGGCTGACTCCTGGTGACTCGGACACGTGGTGCCTGATGATGTCGTTATCGCGGACATTGGAGGTCAGGCCCTAGACATCTTACTCCACGGTCCAGAGTCTGCGCACAAGAATGGCATCGTAAAGACATTCATTCACACATCCATTCCCATACACACTCCATGCACACTCCTAAAAACATCAAATAAAAAGTGAATCAAAAAAAGCGGCTCAACTTACCAAACATGATGCCTTCCTTTACTGGTCCTCTTCCTGTCCAATGTGGTGGTGGGCGACGGTCAGGAAGTTTGGCACTTGCTTGTCAGGACTGCTCCACGTCGGAGACCTTCTCGCCTAGGACAGTACTGACAGACAACATTTGTAGATGTGTTCAACAAATACTCCAATATGTCACGACAAAAATGCCCTTTTTAACAACCTCCATAATAACCTATTCCTGCCTGGCTTCAGTAGATCCCCAGGCTGACTCCTGGTGACTCGGACACGTGGTGCCTCATGATGTCGTTATCGCGGACATTGGAGGTCAGGCCCTAGACATCTTACTCCACGGTCCAGAGTCTGCGCACAAGAATGGCATCGTAAAGACATTCATTCACACATCCATTCCCATACACACTCCATGCACACTCCTAAAAAAAAAACTAAAAAAAAAAACTTAAAAACGCGCTAAACTTACCTAACATAATCCCTTGTTTTACTTGTCCTCTTCCTGTCCAACGTGGTGGTGGGCGACGGTCAGGAAGCATGGTACTTGCTTCTCAGGACTGCTCCACGTCGGAGGCCTTCTCGCCTAGGACAGTACTGACAGAAAACATTTGTACATGTGTTCAACAAATACTCCAATATGTCAGGACAAAAATGCCCTTTCTAACAACCGCCACAATAACCTATTCCTGCCTGGCTTTAGTAGCTCCCCAGGCTGACTTCTGGTGACTCGGACACGTGGTGCCTGATGATGTCGTAATCGCGGACATTGGAGGTCAGGCCCTAGACATCTTACTCCACGGTCCAGAGTCTGAGCACAAGAATGGCATCGTAAAGACATTCATTCACACAACCATTCCATTACACACTCCATGCACACTCCTAAAAATTCAAATAAGAAATGATTTCTTTTTAAAAAGCTCAACTTACCAAACATGATGCCTTCCTTCACTGGTCCCCTTCCTGTCCAACATGGTGGTGGGCGACGGTCAAGAAACTTGGTACATACTTCTCAGGACTGCTCCACGTCGGAGGCCTTCTCACCTAGGACAGTACTGACAGACAACATTTGTAGATGTGTTCAACAAATACTCCAATATGTCACGACAAAAATGCCCTTTCTAACAACCTCCACAATAACCTATTCCTGCCTGGCTTTAGTAGCTCCCCAGGCTGACTCCTGGTGACTCGGACACGTGGTGCCTGATGATGTCGTTATCGCGGACATTGGAGGTCAGGCCCTAGACATCTTACTCCACGGTCCAGAGTCTGCGCACAAGAATGGCATCGTAAAGACATTCATTGACACATCCATTCCCATACACACTCCATTCACACTCCTAAAAAAAAAAATTAAAAAATTAAAAACACGCTCAACTTACCAAACATGATGCCTTCTTTTCCTTATCCTCTTCCTGTCCTACGTGGTGGTGGGCGACGGTGAGGAAGCTTGGTACTTGCTTCTCAGGACTGCTCCACGTCGGAGGCCTTCTCGCCTAGGACAGTACTGACAGAAAACATTTGTACATGTGTTCAACAAATACTCCAATATTTCACGACAAAAATGCCCTTTCTAACAACCTCCACAATAACCTATTCCTGCCTGCCTTTACTAGCTCCCCAGGCTGACTCCTGGTGACTCGGACACGTGGTGCCTGATGATGTCGTTATCGCGGACATTGGAGGTCAGGCCCTAGACATCTTACTCCACGGTCCAGAGTCTGCGCACAAGAATGGCATCGCAAAGAGATTCATTCACACATCCATTCCCATACACACTCCATTCACACTCCTAAAAAAACTTTTAATAATAATAATAATTCAAAACGCGCTAAACTTACCAAACATGATGCCTTCTTTTCCTTGTCCTCTTCCTGTCCAACGTGGTGGTGGGCGACGGTCAGGAAGCTTGGCACTTGCTTCTCAGGACTGCTCCACGTCGGAGGCCTTCTCGCCTAGGACAGTACTGACAAACAACATTTGTACATGTGTTCAACAAATACTCCAATATGTCACGACAAAAATGCCCTTTCTAACAACCTCCACAATAACCTATTCCTGCCTGGCTTTAGTAGCTCCCCAGGCTGACTCCTGGTGACTCGGACACGTGGTGCCTGATGATGTCGTTATCGCGGACATTGGAGGTCAGGCCCTAGACATCTTACTCCACGGTCCAGAGTCTGAGCACAAGAATGGCATCGTAAAGACATTCATTCACACATCCATTCCCATACACACTCCATGCACACTCCCAAAAAAAATAATTAAAAACGCGCTCAACTTACCAAACATGATGCCTTCTTTTCCTTGTCCTCTTCCTGTCCAACGTGGTGGTGGGCGACGGTGAGGAAGCTTGGTACTTGCTTCACAGGACTGCTCCACGTCGGAGGCCTTCTCGCCTAGGACAGTACTGACAGAAAACATTTGTACATGTGTTCAACAAATACTCCAATATGTCACGACAAAAATGCCCTTTCTAACAACCTCCACAATAACCTATTCCTGCCTGGCTTTAGTAGCTCCCCAGGCTGACTCCTGGTGACTCGGACACATGGTGCCTGATGATGTCGTTATCGCGGACATTGGAGGTCAGGCCCTAGACATCTTACTCCACGGTCCAGAGTCTGCGCACAAGAATGGCATCGTAAAGACATTCATTCACACATCCATTCCCATATACACTCCATGCACACTCCTAAAAAATCAAATAAGAAATGATTTCTTTTTAAAAGGCTCAACTTACCAAACATGATGCCTTCCTTTACTGGTCAACTTCATGTCCAACGTGGTGGTGGGCGACGGTCAGGAAGCTTGGCACTTGCTTCTCAGGACTGCTCCACGTCGGAGACCTTCTCCCCTAGGACAGTACTGATAGACAACATTTGTACATGTGTTCAACAAATACTCCAATATGTCACGACAAAAATGCCCTTTCTAACAACCTCCACAATAACCTATTCCTGCCTGGCTTTAGTAGCTCCCCAGGCTGACTCCTGGTGACTCGGACACGTGGTGCCTGATGATGTCGTTATCGCGGACATTGGAGGTCAGGCCCTAGACATCTTACTCCACGGTCCAGAGTCTGCGCACAAGAATGGCATCGTAAAGACATTCATTCACACATCCATTCCCATACACACTCCATGCACACTCCTAAAAAAAAACACAAAAAAAACAACAACTTAAAAACGCGTTAAACTTACCAAACATGATGCCTTCTATTCCTTGTCCTCTTCCTGTCCAACGTGGTGGTGGGCGACGGTGAGGAAGCTTGGTACTTGCTTCTCAGGACTGCTCCACGTCGGAGGCCTTCTCGCCTAGGACAGTACTGACAGAAAACATTTGTACATGTGTTCAACAAATACTCCAATATTTCACGACAAAAATGCTCTTTCTAACAACCTCCACAATAACCTATTCCTGCCTGGCTTTAGTAGCTCCCCAGGCTGACTCCTGGTGACTCGGACACGTGGTGCCTGATGATGTCGTTATCGCGGACATTGGAGGTCAGGCCCTAGACATCTTACTCCACGGTCCAGAGTCTGCGCACAAGAATGGCATCGTAAAGACATTCATTCACACATCCATTCCCATACACACTCCATGCACACTCCTAAAATAAAAAAAATAAAAAAACTTAAAAACGCGCTAAACTTACCAAACATGATGCCTTCTTTTCCTTGTCGTCTTCCTCTCCAACGTGGTGGTGGGCGACGGTCAGGAAGCTTGGTACTTCCTTCTCAGGACTGCTCCACGTCGGAGGCCTTCTCGCCTAGGACAGTACTGACAGAAAACATTTGTACATGTGTTCAACAAATACTCCAATATGTCACGACAAAAATGCCCTTTCTAACAACCTCCACAATAACCTATTCCTGCCTGGCTTTAGTAGCTCCCCAGGCTGACTCCTGGTGACTCGGACACGTGGTGCCTGATGATGTCGTTATCGCGGACATTGGAGGTCAGGCCCTAGACATCTTACTCCACGGTCCAGAGTCTGCGCACAAGAATGGCATCGTAAAGACATTCATTCACACAACCATTCCCATATACACTCCATGCACACTCCTAAAAAATCAAATAAGAAATGATTTCTTTTTAAAAGGCTCAACTTACCAAACATGATGCCTTCCTTTACTGGTCAACTTCCTGTCCAACGTGGTGGTGGGCGACGGTCAGGAAGCTTGGCACTTGCTTCTCAGGACTGCTCCACGTCGGAGACCTTCTCCCCTAGGACAGTACTGACAGACAACATTTGTACATGTGTTCAACAAATACTCCAATATGTCACGACAAAATTGCCCTTTCTAACAACCTCCACAATAACCTATTCCTGCCTGGCTTTAGTAGCTCCCCAGGCTGACTCCTGGTGACTCGGACACGTGGTGCCTCATGATGTCGTTATCGCGGACATTGGAGGTCAGGCCCTAGACATCTTACTCCACGGTCCAGAGTCTGCGCACAAGAATGGCATCGTAAAGACATTCATTCACACATCCATTCCCATACACACTCCATGCACACTACTAAAAAATAAAAATAATAAAAACTTAAAAACGCGTTAAACTTACCAAACATGATGTCTTCTTTTCCTTGTCCTCTTCCTGTCCAACGTGGTGGTGGGCGACGGTCAGGAAGCTTGGTACTTGCTTCTCAGGACTGCTCCACGTCGGAGGCCTTCTCGCCTAGGACAGTACTGACAGAAAACATTTGTACATGTGTTCAACAAATACTCCAATATTTCACGACAAAAATGCCCTTTCTAACAACCTCCACAATAACCTATTCCTGCCTGGCTTTAGTAGCTCCCCAGGCTGACTCCTGGTGACTCGGACACGTGGTGCCTGATGATGTCGTTATCGCGGACATTGGTGGTCAGGCCCTAGACATCTTACTCCACGGTCCAGAGTCTGCGCACAAGAATGGCATCGTAAAGACATTCATTCACACATCCATTCCCATACACACTCCATGCACACTCCTAAAATAATAAAATAAAAAAACCTTAAAAACGCGCTAAACTTACCAAACATGATGCCTTCTTTTCCTTGTCGTCTTCCTCTCCAACGTGGTGGTGGGCGACGGTCAGGAAGCTTGGTACTTGCTTCTCAGGACTGCTCCACGTCGAAGGCCTTCTCGCCTAGGACAGTACTGACAGAAAACATTTGTACATGTGTTCAACAAATACTCCAATATGTCACGACAAAAATGCCCTTTCTAACAACCTCCACAATAACCTATTCCTGCCTGGCTTAGGTAGCTCCCCAGCCTGACTCCTGGTGACTCGGACACGTGGTGCCTGATGATGTCGTTATCGCGGACATTGGAGGTCAGGCCCTAGACATCTTACTCCACGGTCCAGAGTCTGCGCACAAGAATGGCATCGTAAAGACA
The DNA here is from genome assembly GCA_963584105.1 of Alviniconcha strummeri. Taxonomy (NCBI): domain Eukaryota; kingdom Metazoa; phylum Mollusca; class Gastropoda; family Provannidae; genus Alviniconcha; species Alviniconcha strummeri. The sequence continues at coordinate 12,898,988 of OY757550.1, forward strand.
TTCATTCACACATCCATTCCCATACACACTCCATGCACACTCCTAAAAAATCAAATAAAGAAATGAATAAAAAAAAATGCTCAACTTACCAAACATGATGCCTTCCTTTACTGGTCCTCTTCCTGTCCAACGTGGTGGTGGGCGACGGTCAGGAAGCTTGGCACTTGCTTCTCAGGACTGCTCCACGTCGGAGACCTTCTCGCCTAGGACAGTACTGACAGACAACATTTGTAGATGTGTTCAACAAATACTCGAATATATCACGACAAAAATGCCCTTCCTAACAACCTCCACAATAACCTATTCCTGCCTGGCTTTAGTAGCTCCCCAGGCTGACTCCTGGTCACTCGGACACGTGGTGCCTGATGATGTCGTTATCGCGGACATTGGTGGTCAGGCCCTAGACATCTTACTCCACGATCCAGAGTCTGCGCACAAGAATGGCATCGTAAAGACATTCATTCACACATCCATTCCCATACACGCTCCATGCACACTCCTAAAGAAAAAAGAAGAAGAAAAAAACGCGCTAAACTTACCAAACATGATGCCTTCTTTTGCTTGTCCTCTTCCTGTCCAACGTGGTGGTGGGCGACGGTCAGGAAGCTTGGTACTTGCTTCTCAGTACTGCTCCACGTCGGAGGCCTTCTCGCCTAGGACAGTACTGACAGAAAACATTTGTACATGTGTTCAACAAATACTCCAATATTTCACGACAAAAATGCTCTTTCTAACAACCTCCACAATAACCTATTCCTGCCTCGCTTTAGTAGCTCCCCAGGCTGACTCCTTGTGACTCGGACACGTGGTGCCTCATGATGTCGTTATCGCGGACATTGGAGGTCAGGCCCTAGACATCTTACTCCACGGTCCAGAGTCTGCGCATAAGAATGGCATCGTAAAGACATCCATTCACACAACCATTCCATTACACACTCCATGCACACTCCTAAAAAATCAAATAACAAATGATTTTTTTTTTTAAAGGCTCAACTTACCAAACTTGATGCCTTCTTTTCCTTGTCCTCTTCCTGTTCAACGAGGTGGTGGGCGACGGTCAGGAAGCTTGGCACTTGCTTCTCAGGACTGCTCCACGTCGGAGACCTTCTCGCCTAGGACAGTACTGACAGACAACATTTCTAGATGTGTTCAACAAATACTCCAATATGTCACGACAAAAATGCCCTTTCTAACAACCTCCACAATAACCTATTCCTGCCTGGCTTCAGTACCTCCCCAGGCTGACTCCTGGTGACTCGGACACGTGGTGCCTGATGATGTCGTTATCGTGGACATTGGAGGTCAGGCCCTAGACATCTTACTCCACGGTCCAGAGTCTGCGCACAAGAATGGCATCGTAAAGACATTCATTCACACATCCATTCCCATACACTCTCCATGCACACTCCTAAAAACATCAAATAAAAAGTGAATCAAAAAAAGCGGCTCAACTTACCAAACATGATGCCTTCCTTTACTGGTCCTCTTCCTGTCCAATGTGGTGGTGGGCGACGGTCAGGAAGCTTGGCACTTGCTTGTCAGGACAGCTCCACGTCGGAGACCTTCTCGCCTAGGACAGTACTGACAGACAACATTTGTACATGTGTTCAACAAATACTCCAATATGTCACGACAAAAATGCCCTTTTTAACAACATCCACAATAACCTATTCCTGCCTGGCTTCAGTAGCTCCCCAGGCTGACTCCTGGTGACTCGGACACGTGGTGCCTCATGATGTCGTTATCGCGGACATTGGAGGTCAGGCCCTACACATTTTACTCCACGGTCCACAGTCTGCGCACAAGAATGGCATCGTAAAGACATTCATTCACACATCCATTCCCATACACACTCCATGCACACTCCTAAAAAAGAAACTTAAAAAAAACTTAAAAACGAGCTAAACTTACCTAACATAATGCCTTCTTTTCCTTGTCCTCTTCCTGTCCAACGTGGTGGTGGGCGACGGTCAGGAAGCTTGGTACTTGCTTCTCAGGACTACTCCACGTCGGAGGCCTTCTCGCCTAGGACAGTACTGACAGAAAACATTTGTACATGTGTTCAACAAATACTCCAATATGTCACGACAAAAATGCCCTTTCTAACAACCTCCACAATAACCTATTCCTGCCTGGCTTTAGTAGCTCCACAGGCTGACTCCTGGTGACTCGGACACGTGGTGCCTGATGATGTCGTTATCGCGGACATTGGAGGTCAGGCCCTAGACATCTTACTCCACGGTCCAGAGTCTGCGCACAAGAATGGCATCGTAAAGACATTCATTCACACATCCATTCCCATACACACTCCATACACACTCCTAAAAAAAAAAAAAAAAAAGAAACTTAAAAACGCGCTAAACTTACCAAACATGATGCCTTCTTTTCCTTGTCCTCTTCCTGTACAACGTGGTGGTGGGCGACGGTCAAGAAACTTGGTACTTTCTTCTCAGGACTGCTCCACGTCGGAGGCCTTCTCACCTAGGACAGTACTGACAGAAAACATTTGTACATGTGTTCAACAAATACTCCAATATTTCACGACAAAAATGCCCTTTCTAACAACCTCCACAATAACCTATTCCTGCCTGGCTTTAGTAGCTCCCCAGGCTGACTCCTGGTGACTCGGACACATGGTGCCTGATGATGTCGTTATCGCGGACATTGGAGGTCAGGCCCTAGACATCTTACTCCACGGTCCAGAGTCTGCGCACAAGAATGGCATCGTAAAGACATTCATTCACACAACCATTCCCATATACACTCCATGCACACTCCTAAAAAATCAAATAAGAAATGATTTCTTTTTAAAAGGCTCAACTTACCAAACATGATGCCTTTCTTTACTGGTCAACTTCCTGTCCAACGTGGTGGTGGGCGACGGTCAGGAAGCTTGGCACTTGCTTCTCAGGACTGCTCCACGTCGGAGACCTTCTCCCCTAGGACAGTACTGACAGACAACATTTGTACATGTGTTCAACAAATACTCCAATATGTCACGACAAAAATGCTCTTTCTAACAACCTCCACAATAACCTATTCCTGCCTGGCTTTAGTAGCTCCCCAGGCTGACTCCTGGTGACTCGGACACGTGGTGCCTCATGATGTCGTTATCGCGGACATTGGAGGTCAGGCCCTAGACATCTTACTCCACGGTCCAGAGTCTGCGCACAAGAATGGCATCGTAAAGACATTCATTCACACATCCATTCCCATACACACTCCATGCACACTCCTAAAAACAAAAACAAAAAAACACACTTAAAAACGCGTTAAACTTACCAAACATGATGCCTTCTTTTCCTTGTCCTCTTCCTGTCCAACGTGGTGGTGGGCGACGGTCAGGAAGCTTGGTACTTGCTTCTCAGGACTGCTCCACGTCGGAGGCCTTCTCGCCTAGGACAGTACTGACAGACAACATTTGTACATGTGTTCAACAAATACTCCAATATGTCACGACAAAAATGCCCTTTCTAACAACCTCCACAATAACCTATTCCTGCCTGGCTTTAGTAGCTCCACAGGCTGACTCCTGGTGACTCGGACACGTGGTGCCTGATGATGTCGTTATCGCGGACATTGGAGGTCAGGCCCTAGACATCTTACTCCACGGTCCAGAGTCTGCGCACAAGAATGGCATCGTAAAGACATTCATTCACACATCCATTCCCATACACACTCCATACACACTCCTAAAAAAAAAAAAAAAAAGAAACTTAAAAACGCGCTAAACTTACCAAACATGATGCCTTCTTTTCCTTGTCCTCTTCCTGTACAACGTGGTGGTGGGCGACGGTCAAGAAACTTGGTACTTTCTTCTCAGGACTGCTCCACGTCGGAGGCCTTCTCACCTAGGACAGTACTGACAGAAAACATTTGTACATGTGTTCAACAAATACTCCAATATTTCACGACAAAAATGCCCTTTCTAACAACCTCCACAATAACCTATTCCTGCCTGGCTTTAGTAGCTCCCCAGGCTGACTCCTGGTGACTCGGACACATGGTGCCTGATGATGTCGTTATCGCGGACATTGGAGGTCAGGCCCTAGACATCTTACTCCACGGTCCAGAGTCTGCGCACAAGAATGGCATCGTAAAGACATTCATTCACACAACCATTCCCATATACACTCCATGCACACTCCTAAAAAATCAAATAAGAAATGATTTCTTTTTAAAAGGCTCAACTTACCAAACATGATGCCTTTCTTTACTGGTCAACTTCCTGTCCAACGTGGTGGTGGGCGACGGTCAGGAAGCTTGGCACTTGCTTCTCAGGACTGCTCCACGTCGGAGACCTTCTCCCCTAGGACAGTACTGACAGACAACATTTGTACATGTGTTCAACAAATACTCAAACAAAAAAAAAAAACACACATAAAAACGCGTTAAACTTACCAAACATGATGCCTTCTTTTCCTGTCCAACGTGGTGGTGGGCGACGGTCAGGAAGCTTGGTACTTGCTTCTCAGGACTGCTCCACGTCGGAGGCCTTCTCGCCTAGGACAGTACTGACAGACAACATTTGTACATGTGTTCAACAAATACTCCAATATGTCACGACAAAAATGCCCTTTCTAACAACCTCCACAATAACCTATTCCTGCCTGGCTTTAGTAGCTCCCCAGGCTGACTCCTGGTGACTCGGACACGTGGTGCCTGATGATGTCGTTATCGCGGACATTGGAGGTCAGGCCCTAGACATCTTACTCCACGGTCCAGAGTCTGCGCACAAGAATGGCAACGTAAAGACATTCATTCACACATCCATTCCCATACACACTCCATGCACACTCCTAAAAAATCAAATAAAGAAATGAATAAAATAAAAATGCTCAACTTACCAAACATGATGCCTTCCTTTACTGGTCCTCTTCCTGTCCAACGTGGTGGTGGGCGACGGTCAGGAAGCTTGGCACTTGCTTCTCAGGACTGCTCCACGTCGGAGACCTTCTCGCCTAGGACAGTACTGACAGACAACATTTGTAGATGTGTTCAACAAATACTCGAATATGTCACGACAAAAATGCCCTTCCTAACAACCTCCACAATAACCTATTCCTGCCTGGCTTTAGTAGCTCTCCAGGCTGACTCCTGGTGACTCGGACACGTGGTGCCTGATGATGTCGTTATCGCGGACATTGGAGGTCAGGCCCTAGACATCTTACTCCACGGTCCAGAGTCTGCGCACAAGAATGGCATCGTAAAGACATTCACCCACACATCCATTCCATTACACACTCCATGCACACTCCTAAAAAAAAAAAAAAAAAAACAAAAAAAACACGCTAATCATACCAAACATGATGCCTTCTTTTGCTTGTCGTCTTCCTGTCCAACGTGGTGGTGGGCGACGGTCAGGAAGCTTGGTACTTGCTTCTCAGGACTGCTCCACGTCGGAGGCCTTCTCGCCTAGGACAGTACTGACAGACAACATTTGTACATGTGTTCAACAAATACTCCAATATGTCACGACAAAAATGCCCTTTCTAACAACCTCCACAATAACCTATTCCTGCCTGGCATTAGTAGCTCCCCAGGCTGACTCCTGGTGACTCGGACACGTGGTGCCTGATGATGTCGTTATCGCGGACATTGGAGGTCAGGCCCTAGACATCTTACTCCACGATCCAGAGTCTGCGCACAAGAATGGCATCGTAAAGACATTCATTCACACATCCATTCCCATACACGCTCCATGCACACTCCTAAAGAAAAAAGAAGAAGAAAAAAAACGCGCTAAACTTACCAAACATGATGCCTTCTTTTGCTTGTCCTCTTCCTGTCCAACGTGGTGGTGGGCGACGGTCAGGAAGCCTGGCACTTGCTTCTCAGGACTGCTCCACGTCGGAGACCTTCTCGCCTAGGACAGTACTGACAGAAAACATTTGTACATGTGTTCAACAAATACTCCAATATTTTACGACAAAAATGCTCTTTCTAACAACCTCCACAATAACCTATTCCTGCCTGGCTTTAGTAGCTCCCCAGGCTGACTCCTGATAACTCGAACACGTGGTGCCTGATGATGTCGTTATCACGGACATTGGAGGTCAGGCCCTAGACATCTTACTCCACGGTCCAGAGTCTGCGCACAAGAATGGCATCGTAAAGACATTCATTCACACAACCATTCCATTACACACTCCATGCACACTCCTAAAAAATCAAATAACAAATGATTTTTTTTTTTAAAGGCTCAACTTACCAAACTTGATGCCTTCCTTTACTGGTCCTCTTCCTGTTCAACGTGGTGGTGGGCGACGGTCAGGAAGCTTGGCACTTACTTCTCAGGACTGCTCCACGTCGGAGACCTTCTCGCCTAGGACAGTACTGACAGACAACATTTGTAGATGTGTTCAACAAATACTCGAATATGTCACGACAAAAATGCCCTTTCTAACAACCTCCACAATAACCTATTCCTGCCTGGCTTCAGTAGCTCCCCAGGCTGACTCCTGGTGACTCGGACACGTGGTGCCTGATGATGTCGTTATCGCGGACATTGGAGGTCAGGCCCTAGACATCTTACTCCACGGTCCAGAGTCTGCGCACAAAAATGGCATCGTAAAGACATTCATTCACACATCCATTCCCATACACACTCCATGCACACTCCTAAAAACATCAAATAAAAAGTGAATCAAAAAAAGCGGCTCAACTTACCAAACATAATTCCTTCCTTTACTGGTCCTCTTCCTGTCCAATGTGGTGGTGGGCGACGGTCAGGAAGCTTGGCACTTGCTTGTCAGGACTGCTCCACGTCGGAGACCTTCTCGCCTAGGACAGTACTGACAGAAAACATTTGTACATGTGTTCAACAAATACTCCAATATGTCACGACAAAAATGCCCTTTCTAACAACCTCCACAATAACCTATTCCTGCCTGGCTTTAGTAGCTCCACAGGCTGACTCCTGGTGACTCGGACACGTGGTGCCTGATGATGTCGTTATCGCGGACATTGGAGGTCAGGCCCTAGACATCTTACTCCACGGTCCAGAGTCTGCGCACAAGAATGGCATCGTAAAGACATTCATTCACACATCCATTCCCATACACACTCCATACACACTCCTAAAAAAAAAAAAAAAAAGAAACTTAAAAACGCGCTAAACTTACCAAACATGATGCCTTCTTTTCCTTGTCCTCTTCCTGTACAACGTGGTGGTGGGCGACGGTCAAGAAACTTGGTACTTTCTTCTCAGGACTGCTCCACGTCGGAGGCCTTCTCACCTAGGACAGTACTGACAGAAAACATTTGTACATGTGTTCAACAAATACTCCAATATTTCACGACAAAAATGCCCTTTCTAACAACCTCCACAATAACCTATTCCTGCCTGGCTTTAGTAGCTCCCCAGGCTGACTCCTGGTGACTCGGACACATGGTGCCTGATGATGTCGTTATCGCGGACATTGGAGGTCAGGCCCTAGACATCTTACTCCACGGTCCAGAGTCTGCGCACAAGAATGGCATCGTAAAGACATTCATTCACACAACCATTCCCATATACACTCCATGCACACTCCTAAAAAATCAAATAAGAAATGATTTCTTTTTAAAAGGCTCAACTTACCAAACATGATGCCTTTCTTTACTGGTCAACTTCCTGTCCAACGTGGTGGTGGGCGACGGTCAGGAAGCTTGGCACTTGCTTCTCAGGACTGCTCCACGTCGGAGACCTTCTCCCCTAGGACAGTACTGACAGACAACATTTGTACATGTGTTCAACAAATACTCCAATATGTCACGACAAAAATGCTCTTTCTAACAACCTCCACAATAACCTATTCCTGCCTGGCTTTAGTAGCTCCCCAGGCTGACTCCTGGTGACTCGGACACGTGGTGCCTCATGATGTCGTTATCGCGGACATTGGAGGTCAGGCCCTAGACATCTTACTCCACGGTCCAGAGTCTGCGCACAAGAATGGCATCGTAAAGACATTCATTCACACATCCATTCCCATACACACTCCATGCACACTCCTAAAAACAAAAACAAAAAAACACACTTAAAAACGCGTTAAACTTACCAAACATGATGCCTTCTTTTCCTTGTCCTCTTCCTGTCCAACGTGGTGGTGGGCGACGGTCAGGAAGCTTGGTACTTGCTTCTCAGGACTGCTCCACGTCGGAGGCCTTCTCGCCTAGGACAGTACTGACAGACAACATTTGTACATGTGTTCAACAAATACTCCAATATGTCACGACAAAAATGCCCTTTCTAACAACCTCCACAATAACCTATTCCTGCCTGGCTTTAGTAGCTCCACAGGCTGACTCCTGGTGACTCGGACACGTGGTGCCTGATGATGTCGTTATCGCGGACATTGGAGGTCAGGCCCTAGACATCTTACTCCACGGTCCAGAGTCTGCGCACAAGAATGGCATCGTAAAGACATTCATTCACACATCCATTCCCATACACACTCCATACACACTCCTAAAAAAAAAAAAAAAAAGAAACTTAAAAACGCGCTAAACTTACCAAACATGATGCCTTCTTTTCCTTGTCCTCTTCCTGTACAACGTGGTGGTGGGCGACGGTCAAGAAACTTGGTACTTTCTTCTCAGGACTGCTCCACGTCGGAGGCCTTCTCACCTAGGACAGTACTGACAGAAAACATTTGTACATGTGTTCAACAAATACTCCAATATTTCACGACAAAAATGCCCTTTCTAACAACCTCCACAATAACCTATTCCTGCCTGGCTTTAGTAGCTCCCCAGGCTGACTCCTGGTGACTCGGACACATGGTGCCTGATGATGTCGTTATCGCGGACATTGGAGGTCAGGCCCTAGACATCTTACTCCACGGTCCAGAGTCTGCGCACAAGAATGGCATCGTAAAGACATTCATTCACACAACCATTCCCATATACACTCCATGCACACTCCTAAAAAATCAAATAAGAAATGATTTCTTTTTAAAAGGCTCAACTTACCAAACATGATGCCTTTCTTTACTGGTCAACTTCCTGTCCAACGTGGTGGTGGGCGACGGTCAGGAAGCTTGGCACTTGCTTCTCAGGACTGCTCCACGTCGGAGACCTTCTCCCCTAGGACAGTACTGACAGACAACATTTGTACATGTGTTCAACAAATACTCAAACAAAAACAAAAAAACACACTTAAAAACGCGTTAAACTTACCAAACATGATGCCTTCTTTTCCTGTCCAACGTGGTGGTGGGCGACGGTCAGGAAGCTTGGTACTTGCTTCTCAGGACTGCTCCACGTCGGAGGCCTTCTCGCCTAGGACAGTACTGACAGACAACATTTGTACATGTGTTCAACAAATACTCCAATATGTCACGACAAAAATGCCCTTTCTAACAACCTCCACAATAACCTATTCCTGCCTGGCTTTAGTAGCTCCCCAGGCTGACTCCTGGTGACTCGGACACGTGGTGCCTGATGATGTCGTTATCGCGGACATTGGAGGTCAGGCCCTAGACATCTTACTCCACGGTCCAGAGTCTGCGCACAAGAATGGCAACGTAAAGACATTCATTCACACATCCATTCCCATACACACTCCATGCACACTCCTAAAAAATCAAATAAAGAAATGAATAAAATAAAAATGCTCAACTTACCAAACATGATGCCTTCCTTTACTGGTCCTCTTCCTGTCCAACGTGGTGGTGGGCGACGGTCAGGAAGCTTGGCACTTGCTTCTCAGGACTGCTCCACGTCGGAGACCTTCTCGCCTAGGACAGTACTGACAGACAACATTTGTAGATGTGTTCAACAAATACTCGAATATGTCACGACAAAAATGCCCTTCCTAACAACCTCCACAATAACCTATTCCTGCCTGGCTTTAGTAGCTCTCCAGGCTGACTCCTGGTGACTCGGACACGTGGTGCCTGATGATGTCGTTATCGCGGACATTGGAGGTCAGGCCCTAGACATCTTACTCCACGGTCCAGAGTCTGCGCACAAGAATGGCATCGTAAAGACATTCACCCACACATCCATTCCATTACACACTCCATGCACACTCCTAAAAAAAAAAAAAAAAAAAACTAAAAAACACGCTAATCATACCAAACATGATGCCTTCTTTTGCTTGTCGTCTTCCTGTCCAACGTGGTGGTGGGCGACGGTCAGGAAGCTTGGTACTTGCTTCTCAGGACTGCTCCACGTCGGAGGCCTTCTCGCCTAGGACAGTACTGACAGACAACATTTGTACATGTGTTCAACAAATACTCCAATATGTCACGACAAAAATGCCCTTTCTAACAACCTCCACAATAACCTATTCCTGCCTGGCATTAGTAGCTCCCCAGGCTGACTCCTGGTGACTCGGACACGTGGTGCCTGATGATGTCGTTATCGCGGACATTGGAGGTCAGGCCCTAGACATCTTACTCCACGATCCAGAGTCTGCGCACAAGAATGGCATCGTAAAGACATTCATTCACACATCCATTCCCATACACGCTCCATGCACACTCCTAAAGAAAAAAGAAGAAGAAAAAAAACGCGCTAAACTTACCAAACATGATGCCTTCTTTTGCTTGTCCTCTTCCTGTCCAACGTGGTGGTGGGCGACGGTCAGGAAGCCTGGCACTTGCTTCTCAGGACTGCTCCACGTCGGAGACCTTCTCGCCTAGGACAGTACTGACAGAAAACATTTGTACATGTGTTCAACAAATACTCCAATATTTTACGACAAAAATGCTCTTTCTAACAACCTCCACAATAACCTATTCCTGCCTGGCTTTAGTAGCTCCCCAGGCTGACTCCTGATAACTCGAACACGTGGTGCCTGATGATGTCGTTATCACGGACATTGGAGGTCAGGCCCTAGACATCTTACTCCACGGTCCAGAGTCTGCGCACAAGAATGGCATCGTAAAGACATTCATTCACACAACCATTCCATTACACACTCCATGCACACTCCTAAAAAATCAAATAACAAATGATTTTTTTTTTTAAAGGCTCAACTTACCAAACTTGATGCCTTCCTTTACTGGTCCTCTTCCTGTTCAACGTGGTGGTGGGCGACGGTCAGGAAGCTTGGCACTTACTTCTCAGGACTGCTCCACGTCGGAGACCTTCTCGCCTAGGACAGTACTGACAGACAACATTTGTAGATGTGTTCAACAAATACTCGAATATGTCACGACAAAAATGCCCTTTCTAACAACCTCCACAATAACCTATTCCTGCCTGGCTTCAGTAGCTCCCCAGGCTGACTCCTGGTGACTCGGACACGTGGTGCCTGATGATGTCGTTATCGCGGACATTGGAGGTCAGGCCCTAGACATCTTACTCCACGGTCCAGAGTCTGCGCACAAAAATGGCATCGTAAAGACATTCATTCACACATCCATTCCCATACACACTCCATGCACACTCCTAAAAACATCAAATAAAAAGTGAATCAAAAAAAGCGGCTCAACTTACCAAACATAATTCCTTCCTTTACTGGTCCTCTTCCTGTCCAATGTGGTGGTGGGCGACGGTCAGGAAGCTTGGCACTTGCTTGTCAGGACTGCTCCACGTCGGAGACCTTCTCGCCTAGGACAGTACTGACAGAAAACATTTGTACATGTGTTCAACAAATACTCCAATATGTCACGACAAAAATGCCCTTTCTAACAACCTCCACAATAACCTATTCCTGCCTGGCTTTAGTAGCTCCACAGGCTGACTCCTGGTGACTCGGACACGTGGTGCCTGATGATGTCGTTATCGCGGACATTGGAGGTCAGGCCCTAGACATCTTACTCCACGGTCCAGAGTCTGCGCACAAGAATGGCATCGTAAAGACATTCATTCACACATCCATTCCCATACACACTCCATACACACTCCTAAAAAAAAAAAAAAAAAGAAACTTAAAAACGCGCTAAACTTACCAAACATGATGCCTTCTTTTCCTTGTCCTCTTCCTGTACAACGTGGTGGTGGGCGACGGTCAAGAAACTTGGTACTTTCTTCTCAGGACTGCTCCACGTCGGAGGCCTTCTCACCTAGGACAGTACTGACAGAAAACATTTGTACATGTGTTCAACAAATACTCCAATATGTCACGACAAAAATGCCCTTTCTAACAACCTCCACAATAACCTATTCCTGCCTGGCATTAGTAGCTCCCCAGGCTGACTCCTGGTGACTCGGACACGTGGTGCCTGATGATGTCGTTATCGCGGACATTGGAGGTCAGGCCCTAGACATCTTACTCCACGATCCAGAGTCTGCGCACAAGAATGGCATCGTAAAGACATTCATTCACACATCCATTCCCATACACGCTCCATGCACACTCCTAAAGAAAAAAGAAGAAGAAAAAAAACGCGCTAAACTTACCAAACATGATGCCTTCTTTTGCTTGTCCTCTTCCTGTCCAACGTGGTGGTGGGCGACGGTCAGGAAGCCTGGCACTTGCTTCTCAGGACTGCTCCACGTCGGAGACCTTCTCGCCTAGGACAGTACTGACAGAAAACATTTGTACATGTGTTCAACAAATACTCCAATATTTTACGACAAAAATGCTCTTTCTAACAACCTCCACAATAACCTATTCCTGCCTGGCTTTAGTAGCTCCCCAGGCTGACTCCTGATAACTCGAACACGTGGTGCCTGATGATGTCGTTATCACGGACATTGGAGGTCAGGCCCTAGACATCTTACTCCACGGTCCAGAGTCTGCGCACAAGAATGGCATCGTAAAGACATTCATTCACACATCCATTCCATTACACACTCCTAAAAAAAAAAAAAAAAAAAAAAAACACACTTAAAAACACGCTAAACATACCAAACATGATGCCTTCTTTTGCTTGTCGTCTTCCTGTCCAACGTGGTGGTGGGCGACGGTCAGGAAGCTTGGTACTTGCTTCTCAGGACTGCTCCACGTCGGAGGCCTTCTCGCCTAGGACAGTACTGACAGACAACATTTGTACATGTGTTCAACAAATACTCCAATATGTCACGACAAAAATGCCCTTTCTAACAACCTCCACAATAACCTATTCCTGCCTGGCTTTAGTAGCTCCCCGGGCTGACTCCTGGTGACTCGGACACGTGGTGCCTCATGATGTCGTTATCGCGGACATTGGAGGTCAGGCCCTAGACATCTTACTCCACGGTCCAGAGTCTGCGCACAAGAATGGCATCGTAAAGACATTCATTCACACATCCATTCCCATACACACTCCATGCACACTCCTAAAAACATCAAATAAAAAGTGAATCAAAAAAAGCGGCTCAACTTACCAAACATGATGCCTTCCTTTACTGGTCCTCTTCCTGTCCAATGTGGTGGTGGGCGACGGTCAGGAAGCTTGGCACTTGCTTGTCAGGACTGCTCCACGTCGGAGACCTTCTCGCCTAGGACAGTACTGACAGACAACATTTGTAGATGTGTTCAACAAATACTCCAGTATGTCACGACAAAAATGCCCTTTTTAACAACCTCCATAATAACCTATTCCTGCCTGGCTTCAGTAGCTCCCCAGGCTGACTCCTGGTGACTCGGACACGTGGTGCCTGATGATGTCGTTATCGCGGACATTGGAGGTCAGGCCCTAGACATCTTACTCCACGGTCCAGAGTCTGCGCACAAGAATGGCATCGTAAAGACATTCATTCACACATCCATTCCCATACACACTCCATGCACACTCCTAAAAAAAAAACTTAAAAAAAACTTAAAAACGCGCTAAACTTACCTAACATAATCCCTTGTTTTCCTTGTCCTCTTCCTGTCCAACGTGGTGGTGGGCGACGGTCAGGAAGCTTGGTACTTGCTTCTCAGGACTGCTCCACGTCGGAGGCCTTCTCGCCTAGGACAGTACTGACAGACAACATTTGTAGATGTGTTCAACAAATACTCCAATATGTCACGACAAAAATGCCCTTTCTAACAACCGCCACAATAACCTATTCCTGCCTGGCTTTAGTAGCTCCCCAGGCTGACTCCTGGTGACTCGGACACATGGTGCCTGATGATGTCCTTATCGCGGACATTGGAGGTCAGGCCCTAGACATCTTACTCCACGGTCCAGAGTCTGCGCACAAGAATGGCATCGTAAAGACATTCATTCACACATCCATTCCCATATACACTCCATGCACACTCCTAAAAAATCAAATAAGAAATGATTTCTTTTTAAAAGGCTCAACTTACCAAACATGATGCCTTCCTTTACTGGTCAACTTCATGTCCAACGTGGTGGTGGGCGACGGTCAGGAAGCTTGGCACTTGCTTCTCAGGACTGCTCCACGTCGGAGACCTTCTCCCCTAGGACAGTACTGATAGACAACATTTGTACATGTGTTCAACAAATACTCCAATATGTCACGACAAAAATGCCATTTCTAACAACCTCCACAATAACCTATTCCTGCCTGGCTTTAGTAGCTCCCCAGGCTGACTCCTGGTGACTCGGACACGTGGTGCCTGATGATGTCGTTATCGCGGACATTGGAGGTCAGGCCCTAGACATCTTACTCCACGGTCCAGAGTCTGCGCACAAGAATGGCATCGTAAAGACATTCATTCACACATCCATTCCCATACACACTCCATGCACACTCCTAAAAAAAAAACAAAAAAAAACAACAACTTAAAAACGCGTTAAACTTACCAAACATGATGCCTTCTATTCCTTGTCCTCTTCCTGTCCAACGTGGTGGTGGGCGACGGTCAGGAAGCTTGGTACTTGCTTCTCAGGACTGCTCCACGTCGGAGGCCTTCTCGCCTAGGACAGTACTGACAGAAAACATTTGTACATGTGTTCAACAAATACTCCAATATTTCACGACAAAAATGCTCTTTCTAACAACCTCCACAATAACCTATTCCTGCCTGGCTTTAGTAGCTCCCCAGGCTGACTCCTGGTGACTCGGACACGTGGTGCCTGATGATGTCGTTATCGCGGACATTGGAGGTCAGGCCCTAGACATCTTACTCCACGGTCCAGAGTCTGCGCACAAGAATGGCATCGTAAAGACATTCATTCACACATCCATTCCCATACACACTCCATGCACACTCCTAAAATAAAAAAAATAAAAAAAACTTAAAAACGCGCTAAACTTACCAAACATGATGCCTTCTTTTCCTTGTCGTCTTCCTCTCCAACGTGGTGGTGGGCGACGGTCAGGAAGCTTGGTACTTGCTTCTCAGGACTGCTCCACGTCGGAGGCCTTCTCGCCTAGGACAGTACTGACAGACAACATTTCTAGATGTGTTCAACAAATACTCGAATATGTCACGACAAAAATGCCCTTTTTAACAACCTCCACAATAACCTATTCCTGCCTGGCTTTAGTAGCTCTCCAGGCTGACTCCTGGTGACTCGGACACGTGGTGCCTGATGATGTCGTTATCGCGGACATTGGAGGTCAGGCCCTAGACATCTTACTCCACGGTCCAGAGTCTGCGCACAAGAATGGCATCGTAAAGACATTCACCCACACATCCATTCCATTACACACTCCATGCACACTCCTAAAAAAAAAAGCAAAAAAAAAAACAAACTTAAAAACACGCTAAACATACCAAACATGATGCCTTCTTTTGCTTGTCGTCTTCCTGTCCAACGTGGTGGTGGGCGACGGTCAGGAAGCTTGGTACTTGCTTCTCAGGACTGCTCCACGTCGGAGGCCTTCTCGCCTAGGACAGTACTGACAGACAACATTTGTACATGTGTTCAACAAATACTCCAATATGTCACGACAAAAATGCCCTTTCTAACAACCTCCACAATAACCTATTCCTGCCTGGCATTAGTAGCTCCCCAGGCTGACTCCTGGTGACTCGGACACGTGGTGCCTGATGATGTCGTTATCGCGGACATTGGAGGTCAGGCCCTATACATCTTACTCCACGATGCAGAGTCTGCACACAAGAATGGCATCGTAAAGACATTCATTCACACATCCATTCCCATACACGCTCCATGCACACTCCTAAAGAAAAAAGAAGAAGAAAAAAAACGCGCTAAACTTACCAAACATGATGCCTTCTTTTGCTTGTCCTATTCCTGTCCAACGTGGTGGTGGGCGACGGTCAGGAAGCCTGGCACTTGCTTCTCAGGACTGATCCACGTCTGAGACCTTCTCGCCTAGGACAGTACTGACAGAAAACATTTGTACATGTGTTCAACAAATACTCCAATATTTTACGACAAAAATGCTCTTTCTAACAACCTCCACAATAACCTATTCCTGCCTGGCTTTAGTAGCTCCCCAGGCTGACTCCTGGTGACTCGGACACGTGGTGCCTGATGATGTCGTTATCGCGGACATTGGAGGTCAGGCCCTAGACATCTTACTCCACGGTCCAGAGTCTGCGCACAAGAATGGCATCGTAAAGACATTCATTCACACAACCATTCCATTACACACTCCATGCACACTCCTAAAAAATCAAATAACAAATGATTTTTTTTTTTAAGGGCTCAACTTACCAAACTTGATGCCTTCCTTTACTGGTCCTCTTCCTGTTCAACGTGGTGGTGGGCGACGGTCAGGAAGCTTGGCACTTGCTTCTCAGGACTGCTCCACGTCGGACACCTTCTCGCCTAGGACAGTACTGACAGACAACATTTGTAGATGTGTTCAACAAATACTCCAATATGTCCCGAGAAAAATGCCCTTTCTAACAACCTCCACAATAACCTATTCCTGCCTGGCTTCAGTAGCTCCCCACGCTGACTCCTGGTGACTCGGACACGTGGTGCCTGATGATGTCGTTATCGCGGACATTGGAGGTCAGGCCCTAGACATCTTACTCCACGATCCAGAGTCTGCGCACAAGAATGGCATCGTAAAGACATTCATTCACACATCCATTCCCATACACGCTCCATGCACACTCCTAAAGAAAAAAGAAGAAGAAAAAAAACGCGCTAAACTTACCAAACATGATGCCTTCTTTTGCTTGTCCTCTTCCTGTCCAACGTGGTGGTGGGCGACGGTCAGGAAGCCTGGCACTTGCTTCTCAGGACTGCTCCACGTCAGAGACCTTCTCGCCTAGGACAGTACTGACAGAAAACATTTGTACATGTGTTCAACAAATACTCCAATATTTTACGACAAAAATGCTCTTTCTAACAACCTCCACAATAACCTATTCCTGCCTGGCTTTAGTAGCTCCCCAGGCTGACTCCTGGTGACTCGGACACGTGGTGCCTGATGATGTCGTTATCGCGGACATTGGAGGTCAGGCCCTAGACATCTTACTCCACGGTCCAGAGTCTGCGCACAAGAATGGCATCGTAAAGACATTCATTCACACAACCATTCCATTACACACTCCATGCACACTCCTAAAAAATCAAATAACAAATAATTATTTTTTTTAAAGGCTCAACTTACCAAACTTGATGCCTTCCTTTACTGGTCCTCTTCCTGTTCAACGTGGTGGTGGGCGACAGTCAGGAAGCTTGGCACTTGCTTCTCAGGACTGCTCCACGTCGGAGACCTTCTCGCCTAGGACAGTACTGACAGACAACATTTGTAGATGTGTTCAACAAATACTCCAATATGTCCCGAGAAAAATGCCCTTCTAACAACCTCCACAATAACCTATTCCTGCCTGGCTTCATTAGCTCCCCAGGCTGACTCCTGGTGACTCGGACACGTGGTGCCTGATGATGTCGTTATCGCGGACATTGGAGGTCAGGCCCTAGACATCTTACTCCACGGTCCAGAGTCTGCGCACAAGAATGGCATCGTAAAGACATTCATTCACACATCCATTCCCATACACACTCCATGCACACTCCTAAAAACATCAAATAAAAAGTGAATCAAAAAAAGCGGCTCAACTTACCAAACATGATGCCTTCCTTTACTGGTCCTCTTCCTGTCCAATGTGGTGGTGGGCGACGGTCAGGAAGCTTGGCACTTGCTTGTGAGGACTGCTCCACGTCGGAGACCTTCTCGCCTAGGACAGTACTGACAGACAACATTTGTAGATGTGTTCAACAAATACTCCAATATGTCACGACAAAAATGCCCTTTTTAACAACCTCCATAATAACCTATTCCTGCCTGGCTTCAGTAGCTCCCCAGGCTGACTCCTGGTGACTCGGACACGTGGTGCCTGATTATGTCGTTATCGCGGACATTGGAGGTCAGGCCCTAGACATCTTACTCCACGGTCCAGAGTCTGCGCACAAGAATGGCATCGTAAAGACATTCATTCACACATCCATTCCCATACACACTCCATGCACACTCCTAAAAACATCAAATAAAAAGTGAATCAAAAAAAGCGGCTCAACTTACCAAACATGATGCCTTCCTTTACTGGTCCTCTTCCTGTAGAATGTGGTGGTGGGCGACGGTCAGGAAGCTTGGCACTTGCTTCTGAGGACTGCTCCACGTCGGAGGCCTTCTCGCCTAGGACAGTACTGACAGACAACATTTGTAGATGTGTTCAACAAATACTCCAATATGTCACGACAAAAATGCCCTTTCTAACAACCGCCACAATAACCTATTCCTGCCTGGCTTTAGTAGCTCCCCAGGCTGACTCCTGGTGACTCGGACACATGGTGCCTGATGATGTCGTTATCGCGGACATTGGAGGTCAGGCCCTTGACATCTTACTCCACGGTCCAGAGTCTGCGCACAAGAATGGCATCGTAAAGACATTCATTCACACATCCATTCCCATATACACTCCATGCACACTCCTAAAAAATCAAATAAGAAATGATTTCTTTTTAAAAGGCTCAACTTACCAAACATGATGCCTTCCTTTACTGGTCAACTTCATGTCCAACGTGGTGGTGGGCGACGGTCAGGAAGCTTGGCACTTGCTTCTCAGGACTGCTCCACGTCGGAGACCTTCTCCCCTAGGACAGTACTGATAGACAACATTTGTACATGTGTTCAACAAATACTCCAATATGTCACGACAAAAATGCCCTTTCTAACAACCTCCACAATAACCTATTCCTGCCTGGCTTTAGTAGCTCCCCAGGCTGACTCCTGGTGACTCGGACACGTGGTGCCTGATGATGTCGTTATCGCGGACATTGGAGGTCAGGCCCTAGACATCTTACTCCACGGTCCAGAGTCTGCGCACAAGAATGGCATCGTAAAGACATTCATTCACACATCCATTCCCATACACACTCCATGCACACTCCTAAAAAAAAAAAAAAAAAAAAAAAACAACAACTTAAAAACGCGTTAAACTTACCAAACATGATGCCTTCTATTCCTTGTCCTCTTCCTGTCCAACGTGGTGGTGGGCGACGGTCAGGAAGCTTGGTACTTGCTTCTCAGGACTGCTCCACGTCGGAGGCCTTCTCGCCTAGGACAGTACTGACAGAAAACATTTGTACATGTGTTCAACAAATACTCCAATATTTCACGACAAAAATGCTCTTTCTAACAACCTCCACAATAACCTATTCCTGCCTGGCTTTAGTAGCTCCCCAGGCTGACTCCTGGTGACTCGGACACGTGGTGCCTGATGATGTCGTTATCGCGGACATTGGAGGTCAGGCCCTAGACATCTTACTCCACGGTCCAGAGTCTGCGCACAAGAATGGCATCGTAAAGACATTCATTCACACATCCATTCCCATACACACTCCATGCACACTCCTAAAATAAAAAAATAAAAAAAACTTAAAAACGCGCTAAACTTACCAAACATGATGCCTTCTTTTCCTTGTCGTCTTCCTCTCCAACGTGGTGGTGGGCGACGGTCAGGAAGCTTGGTACTTGCTTCTCAGGACTGCTCCACGTCGGAGGCCTTCTCGCCTAGGACAGTACTGACAGACAACATTTGTACATGTGTTCAACAAATACTCCAATATGTCACGACAAAAATGCCCTTTCTAACAACCTCCACAATAACCTATTCCTGCCTGGCTTTAGTAGCTCCCCAGGCTGACTCCTGGTGACTCGGACACGTGGTGCCTGATGATGTCGTTATCGCGGACATTGGAGGTCAGGCCCTAGACATCTTACTCCACGGTCCAGAGTCTGCGCACAAGAATGGCATCGTAAAGACATTCATTCACACAACCATTCCATTACACACTCCATGCACACTCCTAAAAAATCAAATAACAAATGATTTTTTTTTTAAAGGCTCAACTTACCAAACTTGATGCCTTCCTTTACTGGTCCTATTCCTGTTCAACGTGGTGGTGGGCGACGGTCAGGAAGCTTGGCACTTGCTTCTCAGGACTGCTCCACGTCGGAGACCTTCTCGCCTACGACAGTACTGACAGACAACATTTGTAGATGTGTTCAACAAATACTCCAATATGTCACGAGAAAAATGCCCTTTCTAACAACCTCCACAATAACCTATTCCTGCCTGGCTTCAGTAGCTCCCCAGGCTGACTCCTGGTGACTCGGACACGTGGTGCCTGATGATGTCGTTATCGCGGACATTGGAGGTCAGGCCCTAGACATCTTACTCCACGGTCCAGAGTCTACGCACAAGAATGGCATCGTAAAGACATTCATTCACACATCCATTCCCATACACACTCCATGCACACTCCTAAAAACATCAAATAAAAAGTGAATCAAAAAAAGCGGCTCAACTTACCAAACATGATGCCTTCCTTTACTGCTCCTCTTCCTGTCCAATGTGGTGGTGGGCGACGGTCAGGAAGCTTCGCACTTGCTTGTCAGGACTGCTCCACGTCGGAGACCTTCTCGCCTAGGACAGTACTGACAGACAACATTTGTACATGTGTTCAACAAATACTCCAATATGTCACGACAAAAATGCCCTTTTTAACAACCTCCATAATAACCTATTCCTGCCTGGCTTCAGTAGCTCCCCAGGCTGACTCCTGGTGACTCGGACACGTGGTGCCTCATGATGTCGTTATCGCGGACATTGGAGGTCAGGCCCTAAACATCGTACTCCACGGTCCAGAGTCTGCGCACAAGAATGGCATCGTAAAGACATTCATTCACACATCCATTCCCATACACACTCCATGCACACTCCTAAAAAAAAAACTTAAAAAAAACTTAAAAACGCGCTAAACTTACCTAACATAATCCCTTGTTTTCCTTGTCCTCTTCCTGTCCAACGTGGTGGTGGGCGACGGTCAGGAAGCTTGGTACTTTCTTCTCTGGACTGCTCCACGTCGGAAGCCTTCTCGCCTAGGACAGTACTGACAGAAAACATTTGTACATGTGTTCAACAAATACTCCAATATTTCACGACAAAAATGCGCTTTCTAACAACCTCCACAATAACCTATTCCTGCCTGGCTTTAGTAGCTCCCCAGGCTGACTCCTGGTGACTCGGACACATGGTGCCTGATGATGTCGTTATCGCGGACATTGGAGGTCAGGCCCTAGACATCTTACTCCACGGTCCAGAGTCCTCGAACAAGAATGGCATCGTAAAGACATTCATTCACACATCCATTCCCATACGCACTCCATGCACACTCCTAAAAAAAAAAAAAAAAAAAAAAAATCAAAAAACTTAAAAACGCTCTAAACTTACCAAACATGATGCCTTCTTTTCCCTGTCCTCTTCCTGTCCAACGTGGTGGTGGGCGACGGTCAGGAAGCTTGGTACTTGCTTCTCAGGACTGCTCCACGTCAGAGGCCTTCTCGCCTAGGACATTACTGATAGACAACATTTGTAGATGTGTTCAACAAATACTCCAATATATCACGACAAAAATGCCCTTTCTAACAACCTCCACAATAACCTATTCCTGCCTGGCTTTAGTAGCTCCCCAGGCTGACTCCTGGTGACTCGGACACGTGGTGCCTGATGATGTCGTTATCGCGGACATTGGAGGTCAGGCCCTAGATATCTTACTCCACGGTCCAGAGTCTGCGCACAAGAATGGCATCGTAAAAACATTCATTCACACATCCATTCCATTACACACTCCATGCACACTCCTAAAATAAAAAAATAAAAAAAACTTAAAAACTCGCTAAACTTACCAAACATGATGCCTTCTTTTCCTTGTCGTCTTCCTGTCCAACGTGGTGGTGGGCGACGTTCAGGAAGCTTGGTACTTGCTTCTCAGGACTGCTCCACGTCGGAGACCTTCTCGCCTAGGACAGTACTGACAGACAACATTTGTAGATGTGTTCAACAAATACTCCAATATGTCCCGAGAAAAATGCCCTTTCTAACAACCTCTACAATAACCTATTCCTGCCTGGCTTCAGTAGCTCCCCAGGCTGACTCCTGGTGACTCGGACACGTGGTGCCTGATGATGTCGTTATCGCGGACATTGGAGGTCAGGCCCTAGACATCTTACTCCACGATCCAGAGTCTGCGCACAAGAATGGCATCGTAAAGACATTCATTCACACATCCATTCCCATACACGCTCCATGCACACTCCTAAAGAAAAAAGAAGAAGAAAAAAAACGCGCTAAACTTACCAAACATGATGCCTTCTTTTGCTTGTCCTCTTCCTGTCCAACGTGGTGGTGGGCGACGGTCAGGAAGCCTGGCACTTGCTTCTCAGGACTGCTCCACGTCGGAGACCTTCTCGCCTAGGACAGTACTGACAGAAAACATTTGTACATGTGTTCAACAAATACTCCAATATTTTACGACAAAAATGCTCTTTCTAACAACCTCCACAATAACCTATTCCTGCCTGGCTTTAGTAGCTCCCCAGGCTGACTCCTGGTGACTCGGACACGTGGTGCCTGATGATGTCGTTATCGCGGACATTGGAGGTAGGGCCCTAGACATCTTACTCCACGGTCCAGAGTCTGCGCACAAGAATGGCAACGTAAAGACATTCATTCACACATCCATTCCCATACACACTCCATGCACACTCCTAAAAAATCAAATAAAGAAATGAATCAAATAAAAATGCTCAACTTACCAAACATGATGCCTTCCTTTACTGGTCCTCTTCCTGTCCAACGTGGTGGTGGGCGACGGTCAGGAAGCTTGGCACTTGCTTCTCAGGACTGCTCCACGTCGGAGACCTTCTCGCCTAGGACAGTACTGACAGACAACATTTGTAGATGTGTTCAACAAATACTCGAATATGTCACGACAAAAATGCCCTTCCTAACAACCTCCACAATAACCTATTCCTGCCTGGCTTTAGTAGCTCTCCAGGCTGACTCCTGGTGACTCGGACACGTGGTGCCTGATGATGTCGTTATTGCGGACATTGGAGGTCAGGCCCTAGACATCTTACTCCACGGTCCAGAGTCTGCGCACAAGAATGGCATCGTAAAGACATTCATTCACACATCCATTCCATTACACAGTCCTAAAAAAAAAAAAAAAAAAAAAAAAAAAAAAAAAAAACTTAAAAACACGCTAAACATACCAAACATGATGCCTTCTTTTGCTTGTCGTCTTCCTGTCCAACGTGGTGGTGGGCGACGGTCAGGAAGCTTGGTACTTGCTTCTCAGGACTGCTCCACGTCGGAGGCCTTCTCGCCTAGGACATTACTGACAGACAACATTTGTAGATGTGTTCAACAAATACTCCAATATATCACGACAAAAATGCCCTTTCTAACAACCTCCACAATAACCTATTCCTGCCTGGCTTTAGTAGCTCCCCGGGCTGACTCCTGGTGACTCGGACACGTGGTGCCTCATGATGTCGTTATCGCGGACATTGGAGGTCAGGCCCTAGACATCTTACTCCACGGTCCAGAGTCTGCGCACAAGAATGGCATCGTAAAGACATTCATTCACACATCCATTCCCATACACACTCCATGCACACTCCTAAAAACATCAAATAAAAAGTGAATCAAAAAAAGCGGCTCAACTTACCAAACATGATGCCTTCCTTTACTGGTCCTCTTCCTGTCCAATGTGGTGGTGGGCGACGGTCAGGAAGCTTGGCACTTGCTTGTGAGAACTGCTCCACGTCGGAGACCTTCTCGCCTAGGACAGTACTGACAGACAACATTTGTAGATGTGTTCAACAAATACTCCAATATGTCACGACAAAAATGCCCTTTTTAACAACCTCCATAATAACCTATTCCTGCCTGGCTTCAGTAGCTCCCCAGGCTGACTCCTGGTGACTCGGACACGTGGTGCCTGATTATGTCGTTATCGCGGACATTGGAGGTCAGGCCCTAGACATCTTACTCCACGGTCCAGAGTCTGCGCACAAGAATGGCATCGTAAAGACATTCATTCACACATCCATTCCCATACACACTCCATGCACACTCCTAAAAAAAAAACTAAAAAAAAACTTAAAAACGCGCTAAACTTACCTAACATAATCCCTTGTTTTCCTTGTCCTCTTCCTGTCCAACGTGGTGGTGGGCGACGGTCAGGAAGTTTGGTACTTGCTTCTCAGGACTGCTCCACGTCGGAGGCCTTCTCGCCTAGGACAGTACTGACAGACAACATTTGTAGATGTGTTCAACAAATACTCCAATATGTCACGACAAAAATGCCCTTTCTAACAACCGCCACAATAACCTATTCCTGCCTGGCTTTAGTAGCTCCCCAGGCTGACTCCTTGTGACTCGGACACGTGGTGCCTCATGATGTCGTTATCGCGGACATTGGAGGTCAGGCCCTAGACATCTTACTCCACGGTCCAGAGTCTGCGCACAAGAATGTCATCGTAAAAACATTCATTCACACATCCATTCCATTACACACTCTATGCACACTCCTAAAAAAAAAAAAAAAAAAAAAAAAACACTTAAAAACGCGCTAAACTTACCAAACATGATGCCTTCTTTTCCTTGTCCTCTTCCTGTCCAACGTGGTGGTGGGCGACGGTCAAGAAGCTTGGTACTTTCTTCTCTGGACTGCTCCACGTCGGAGGCCTTCTCGCCTAGGATAGTACTGACAGAAAACATTTGTACATGTGTTCAACAAATACTCCAATATTTCACGACAAAAATGCCCTTTCTAACAACCTCCACAATAACCTATTCCTGCCTGGCTTTAGTAGCTCCCCAGGCTGACTCCTGGTGACTCGGACACATGGTGCCTGATGATGTCGTTATCGCGGACATTGGAGGTCAGGCCCTAGACATCTTACTCCACGGTCCAGAGTCTGCGCACAAGAATGGCATCGTAAAGACATTCATTCACACATCCATTCCCATACACACTCCATGCACACTTCTAAAAAAAAAAAAAAAAAAAAAAAAAAAAAAAAACTTAAAAACGCTCTAAACTTACCAAACATGATGCCTTCTTTTCCCTGTCCTCTTCCTGTCCAACGTGGTGGTGGGCGACGGTCAGGAAGCTTGGTACTTGCTTCTCAGGACTGCTCCACGTCAGAGGCCTTCTCGCCTAGGACATTACTGACAGACAACATTTGTAGATGTGTTCAACAAATACTCCAATATATCACGACAAAAATGCCCTTTCTAACAACCTCCACAATAACCTATTCCTGCCTGGCTTTAGTAGCTCCCAGGCTGACTCCTGGTGACTCGGACACGTGGTGCCTGATGATGTCGTTATCGCGGACATTGAAGGTCAGGCCCTAGATATCTTACTCCACGGTCCAGAGTCTGCGCACAAGAATGGCATCGTAAAGACATTCATTCACACAACCATTCCATTACACACTCCATGCACACTCCTAAAATAAAAAAATAAAAAAAACTTAAAAACTCGCTAAACTTACCAAACATGATGCCTTCTTTTCCTTGTCGTCTTCCTGTCCAACGTGGTGGTGGGCGACGTTCAGGAAGCTTGGTACTTGCTTCTCAGGACTGCTCCACGTCGGAGACCTTCTCGCCTAGGACAGTACTGACAGAAAACATTTGTACATGTGTTCAACAAATACTCCAATATTTTACGACAAAAATGCTCTTTCTAACAACCTCCACAATAACCTATTCCTGCCTGGCTTTAGTAGCTCCCCAGGCTGACTCCTGGTGACTCGAACACGTGGTGCCTGATGATGTCGTTATCACGGACATTGGAGGTCAGGCCCTAGACATCTTACTCCACGGTCCAGAGTCTGCGCACAAGAATGGCATCGTAAAGACATTCATTCACACAACCATTCCATTACACACTCCATGCACACTCCTAAAAAATCAAATAACAAATGATTTTTTTTTTTAAAGGCTCAACTTACCAAACTTGATGCCTTCCTTTACTGGTCCTCTTCCTGTTCAACGTGGTGGTGGGCGACGGTCAGGAAGCCTGGCACTTACTTCTCAGGACTGCTCCACGTCGGAGACCTTCTCGCCTAGGACAGTACTGACAGACAACATTTGTAGATGTGTTCAACAAATACTCCAATATGTCACGAGAAAAATGCCCTTTCTAACAACCTCCACAATAACCTATTCCTGCCTGGCTTCAGTAGCTCCCCAGGCTGACTCCTGGTGACTCGGACACGTGGTGCCTGATGATGTCGTTATCGCGGACATTGGAGGTCAGGCCCTAGACATCTTACTCCACGGTCCAGAGTCTGCGCACAAGAATGGCATCGTAAAGACATTCATTCACACATCCATTCCCATACACACTCCATGCACACTCCTAAAAACATCAAATAAAAAGTGAATCAAAAAAAGCGGCTCAACTTACCAAACATGATGCCTTCCTTTACTGCTCCTCTTCCTGTCCAATGTGGTGGTGGGCGACGGTCAGGAAGCTTGGCACTTGCTTGTCAGGACTGCTCCACGTCGGAGACCTTCTCGCCTAGGACAGTACTGACAGACAACATTTGTAGATGTGTTCAACAAATACTCCAATATGTCACGACAAAAATGCCCTTTTTAACAACCTCCATAATAACCTATTCCTGCCTGGCTTCAGTAGCTCCCCAGGCTGACTCCTGGTGACTCGGACACGTGGTGCCTCATGATGTCGTTATCGCGGACATTGGAGGTCAGGCCCTAGACATCTTACTCCACGGTCCAGAGTCTGCGCACAAGAATGGCATCGTAAAGACATTCATTCACACATCCATTCCCATACACACTCCATGCACACTCCTAAAAAAAAAACTAAAAAAAAACTTAAAAACGCGCTAAACTTACCTAACATAATGCCTTGTTTTCCTTGTCCTCTTCCTGTCCAACGTGGTGGTGGGCGACGATCAGGAAGCTTGGTACTTGCTTCTCAGGACTGCTCCACGTCGGAGGCCTTCTCGCCTAGGACAGTACTGACAGACAACATTTGTAGATGTGTTCAACAAATACTCCAATATGTCACGACAAAAATGCCCTTTCTAACAACCGCCACAATAACCTATTCCTGCCTGGCTTTAGTAGCTCCCCAGGCTGACTCCTGGTGACTCGGACACGTGGTGCCTGATGATGTCGTTATCGCGGACATTGGAGGTCAGGCCCTAGACATCTTACTCCACGGTCCAGAGTCTGCGCACAAGAATGGCATCGTAAAGACATTCATTCACACATCCATTCCATTACACACTCCATGCACACTCCTAAAAAAAAAAAAAAAAAAAAAAAAAAAAACTTAAAAACGCGCTAAACTTACCAAACATGATGCCTTCTTTTCCTTGTCCTCTTCCTGTCCAACGTGGTGGTGGGCGACGGTCAAGAAGCTTGGTACTTTCTTCTCTGGACTGCTCCACGTCGGAAGCCTTCTCGCCTAGGACAGTACTGACAGAAAACATTTGTACATGTGTTCAACAAATACTCCAATATTTCACGACAAAAATGCGCTTTCTAACAACCTCCACAATAACCTATTCCTGCCTGGCTTTAGTAGCTCCCCAGGCTGACTCCTGGTGACTCGGACACATGGTGCCTGATGATGTCGTTATCGCGGACATTGGAGGTCAGGCCCTAGACATCTTACTCCACGGTCCAGAGTCCTCGAACAAGAATGGCATCGTAAAGACATTCATTCACACATCCATTCCCATACGCACTCCATGCACACTCCTAAAAAAAAAAAAAAAAAAAAAAATCAAAAAACTTAAAAACGCTCTAAACTTACCAAACATGATGCCTTCTTTTCCCTGTCCTCTTCCTGTCCAACGTGGTGGTGGGCGACGGTCAGGAAGCTTGGTACTTGCTTCTCAGGACTGCTCCACGTCAGAGGCCTTCTCGCCTAGGACATTACTGATAGACAACATTTGTAGATGTGTTCAACAAATACTCCAATATATCACGACAAAAATGCCCTTTCTAACAACCTCCACAATAACCTATTCCTGCCTGGCTTTAGTAGCTCCCCAGGCTGACTCCTGGTGACTCGGACACGTGGTGCCTGATGATGTCGTTATCGCGGACATTGGAGGTCAGGCCCTAGATATCTTACTCCACGGTCCAGAGTCTGCGCACAAGAATGGCATCGTAAAAACATTCATTCACACATCCATTCCATTACACACTCCATGCACACTCCTAAAATAAAAAAATAAAAAAAACTTAAAAACTCGCTAAACTTACCAAACATGATGCCTTCTTTTCCTTGTCGTCTTCCTGTCCAACGTGGTGGTGGGCGACGTTCAGGAAGCTTGGTACTTGCTTCTCAGGACTGCTCCACGTCGGAGACCTTCTCGCCTAGGACAGTACTGACAGACAACATTTGTAGATGTGTTCAACAAATACTCCAATATGTCCCGAGAAAAATGCCCTTTCTAACAACCTCTACAATAACCTATTCCTGCCTGGCTTCAGTAGCTCCCCAGGCTGACTCCTGGTGACTCGGACACGTGGTGCCTGATGATGTCGTTATCGCGGACATTGGAGGTCAGGCCCTAGACATCTTACTCCACGATCCAGAGTCTGCGCACAAGAATGGCATCGTAAAGACATTCATTCACACATCCATTCCCATACACGCTCCATGCACACTCCTAAAGAAAAAAGAAGAAGAAAAAAAACGCGCTAAACTTACCAAACATGATGCCTTCTTTTGCTTGTCCTCTTCCTGTCCAACGTGGTGGTGGGCGACGGTCAGGAAGCCTGGCACTTGCTTCTCAGGACTGCTCCACGTCGGAGACCTTCTCGCCTAGGACAGTACTGACAGAAAACATTTGTACATGTGTTCAACAAATACTCCAATATTTTACGACAAAAATGCTCTTTCTAACAACCTCCACAATAACCTATTCCTGCCTGGCTTTAGTAGCTCCCCAGGCTGACTCCTGGTGACTCGGACACGTGGTGCCTGATGATGTCGTTATCGCGGACATTGGAGGTAGGGCCCTAGACATCTTACTCCACGGTCCAGAGTCTGCGCACAAGAATGGCAACGTAAAGACATTCATTCACACATCCATTCCCATACACACTCCATGCACACTCCTAAAAAATCAAATAAAGAAATGAATCAAATAAAAATGCTCAACTTACCAAACATGATGCCTTCCTTTACTGGTCCTCTTCCTGTCCAACGTGGTGGTGGGCGACGGTCAGGAAGCTTGGCACTTGCTTCTCAGGACTGCTCCACGTCGGAGACCTTCTCGCCTAGGACAGTACTGACAGACAACATTTGTAGATGTGTTCAACAAATACTCGAATATGTCACGACAAAAATGCCCTTCCTAACAACCTCCACAATAACCTATTCCTGCCTGGCTTTAGTAGCTCTCCAGGCTGACTCCTGGTGACTCGGACACGTGGTGCCTGATGATGTCGTTATCGCGGACATTGGAGGTCAGGCCCTAGACATCTTACTCCACGGTCCAGAGTCTGCGCACAAGAATGGCATCGTAAAGACATTCATTCACACATCCATTCCATTACACACTCCATGCACACTCCTAAAAAAAAAAAAAAAAAAAAAAAAAAAACTTAAAATCGCGCTAAACTTACCAAACATGATGCCTTCTTTTCCTTGTCCTCTTCCTGTCCAACGTGGTGGTGGGCGACGGTCAAGAAGCTTGGTACTTTCTTCTCTGGACTGCTCCACGTCGGAGGCCTTCTCGCCTAGGACAGTACTGACAGAAAACATTTGTACATGTGTTCAACAAATACTCCAATATTTCACGACAAAAATGCCCTTTCTAACAACCTCCACAATAACCTATTCCTGCCTGGCTTTAGTAGCTCCCCAGGCTGACTCCTGGTGACTCGGACACATGGTGCCTGATGATGTCGTTATCGCGGACATTGGAGGTCAGGCCCTAGACATCTTACTCCACGGTCCAGAGTCTGCGCACAAGAATGGCATCGTAAAGACATTCATTCACACATCCATTCCCATACACACTCCGTGCACACTCCTAAAAAAAAAAAAAAAAAAAAAAATTAAAAAACTTAAAAACGCTCTAAACTTACCAAACATGATGCCTTCTTTTCTCTGTCCTCTTCCTGTCCAACGTGGTGGTGGGCGACGGTCAGGAAGCTTGGTACTTGCTTCTCAGGACTGCTCCACGTCGGAGGCCTTCTCGCCTAGGACATTACTGACAGACAACATTTGTAGATGTGTTCAACAAATACTCGAATATGTCACGACAAAAATGCCCTTTCTAACAACCTCCACAATAACCTATTCCTGCCTGGCTTTAGTAGCTCCCCAGGCTGACTCCTGGTGACTCGGACACGTGGTGCCTGATGATGTCGTTATCGCGGACATTGGAGGTCAGGCCCTAGACATCTTACTCCACGGTCCAGAGTCTGCGCACAAGAATGGCATCGTAAAGACATTCATTCACACATCCATTCCCATACACACTCCATGCACACTCCTAAAATAAAAAAATAAAAAAAACTTAAAAACTCGCTAAACTTACCAAACATGATGCCTTCTTTTCCTTGTCGTCTTCCTGTCCAACGTGGTGGTGGGCGACGGTCAGGAAGCTTGGTACTTGCTTCTCAGGACTGCTCCACGTCGGAGGCCTTCTCGCCTAGGACAGTACTGACAGACAACATTTGTACATGTGTTCAACAAATACTCCAATATGTCACGACAAAAATGCCCTTTCTAACAACCTCCACAATAACCTATTCCTGCCTGGCTTTAGTAGCTCCCCAGGCTGACTCCTGGTGACTCGGACACGTGGTGCCTGATGATGTCGTTATCGCGGACATTGGAGGTCAGGCCCTAGACATCTTACTCCACGGTCCAGAGTCTGCGCACAAGAATGGCATCGTAAAGACATTCATTCACACATCCATTCCCATACACACTCCATGCACACTCCTAAAAAAAAAAAAAAAAAAAAACTTAAAAACGCTCTAAACTTACCAAACATGATGCCTTCTTTTCCCTGTCCTCTTCCTGTCCAACGTGGTGGTGGGCGACGGTCAGGAAGCTTGGTACTTGCTTCTCAGGACTGCTCCACGTCGGAGGCCTTCTCGCCTAGGACATTACTGATAGACAACATTTGTAGATGTGTTCAACAAATACTCCAATATGTCACGACAAAAATGCCCTTTCTAACAACCTCCACAATAACCGATTCCTGCCTGGCTTTAGTAGCTCCCCAGGCTGACTCCTGGTGACTCGGACACGTGGTGCCTGATGATGTCGTTATCTCAGACATTGGAGGTCAGTCCCTAGATATCTTACTCCACGGTCCAGAGTCTGCGCACAAGAATGGCATCGTAAAGACATTCATTCACACAACCATACCATTACACACTCCATGCACACTCCTAAAAAATCAAATAAGAAATTATTTCTTTTTAAAAGGCTCAACTTACCAAACATGATGCCTTCCTTTACTGGTCCTCTTCCTGTTCAACGTGGTGGTGGGCGACGGTCAGGAAGCTTGGCACTTGCTTCTCAGGACTGCTCCACGTCGGAGACCTTCTCGCCTAGGACAGTACTGACAGACAACATTTGTACATGTGTTCAACAAATACTCCAGTATGTCACGACAAAAATGCCATTTCTAACAACCTCCACAATAACCTATTCCTGCCTGGCTTTAGTAGCTCCCCAGGCTGACTCCTGGTGACTCGGACACGTGGTGCCTGATGATGTCCTTATCGCGGACATTGGAGGTCAGGCCCTAGACATCTTACTCCACGGTCCAGAGTCTGCGCACAAGAATGGCATCGTAAAGACATTCATTCACACATCCATTCCCATATACACTCCATGCACACTCCTAAAAAATCAAATAAGAAATGATTTCTTTTTAAAAGGCTCAACTTACCAAACATGATGCCTTCCTTTACTGGTCAACTTCATGTCCAACGTGGTGGTGGGCGACGGTCAGGAAGCTTGGCACTTGCTTCTCAGGACTGCTCCACGTCGGAGACCTTCTCCCCTAGGACAGTACTGATAGACAACATTTGTACATGTGTTCAACAAATACTCCAATATGTCACGACAAAAATGCCATTTCTAACAACCTCCACAATAACCTATTCCTGCCTGGCTTTAGTAGCTCCCCAGGCTGACTCCTGGTGACTCGGACACGTGGTGCCTGATGATGTCGTTATCGCGGACATTGGAGGTCAGGCCCTAGACATCTTACTCCACGGTCCAGAGTCTGCGCACAAGAATGGCATCGTAAAGACATTCATTCACACATCCATTCCCATACACACTCCATGCACACTCCTAAAAAAAAAACAAAAAAAAACAACAACTTAAAAACGCGTTAAACTTACCAAACATGATGCCTTCTATTCCTTGTCCTCTTCCTGTCCAACGTGGTGGTGGGCGACGGTCAGGAAGCTTGGTACTTGCTTCTCAGGACTGCTCCACGTCGGAGGCCTTCTCGCCTAGGACAGTACTGACAGAAAACATTTGTACATGTGTTCAACAAATACTCCAATATTTCACGACAAAAATGCTCTTTCTAACAACCTCCACAATAACCTATTCCTGCCTGGCTTTAGTAGCTCCCCAGGCTGACTCCTGGTGACTCGGACACGTGGTGCCTGATGATGTCGTTATCGCGGACATTGGAGGTCAGGCCCTAGACATCTTACTCCACGGTCCAGAGTCTGCGCACAAGAATGGCATCGTAAAGACATTCATTCACACATCCATTCCCATACACACTCCATGCACACTCCTAAAATAAAATAAAATAAAAAAACTTAAAAACGCGCTAAACTTACCAAACATGATGCCTTCTTTTCCTTGTCGTCTTCCTCTCCAACGTGGTGGTGGGCGACGGTCAGGAAGCTTGGTACTTGCTTCTCAGGACTGCTCCACGTCGGAGGCCTTCTCGCCTAGGACAGTACTGACAGACAACATTTCTAGATGTGTTCAACAAATACTCGAATATGTCACGACAAAAATGCCCTTTTTAACAACCTCCACAATAACCTATTCCTGCCTGGCTTTAGTAGCTCTCCAGGCTGACTCCTGGTGACTCGGACACGTGGTGCCTGATGATGTCGTTATCGCGGACATTGGAGGTCAGGCCCTAGACATCTTACTCCACGGTCCAGAGTCTGCGCACAAGAATGGCATCGTAAAGACATTCACCCACACATCCATTCCATTACACACTCCATGCACACTCCTAAAAAAAAAAGCAAAAAAAAAACAAACTTAAAAACACGCTAAACATACCAAACATGATGCCTTCTTTTGCTTGTCGTCTTCCTGTCCAACGTGGTGGTGGGCGACGGTCAGGAAGCTTGGTACTTGCTTCTCAGGACTGCTCCACGTCGGAGGCCTTCTCGCCTAGGACAGTACTGACAGACAACATTTGTACATGTGTTCAACAAATACTCCAATATGTCACGACAAAAATGCCCTTTCTAACAACCTCCACAATAACCTATTCCTGCCTGGCATTAGTAGCTCCCCAGGCTGACTCCTGGTGACTCGGACACGTGGTGCCTGATGATGTCGTTATCGCGGACATTGGAGGTCAGGCCCTATACATCTTACTCCACGATGCAGAGTCTGCACACAAGAATGGCATCGTAAAGACATTCATTCACACATCCATTCCCATACACGCTCCATGCACACTCCTAAAGAAAAAAGAAGAAGAAAAAAAACGCGCTAAACTTACCAAACATGATGCCTTCTTTTGCTTGTCCTATTCCTGTCCAACGTGGTGGTGGGCGACGGTCAGGAAGCCTGGCACTTGCTTCTCAGGACTGATCCACGTCTGAGACCTTCTCGCCTAGGACAGTACTGACAGAAAACATTTGTACATGTGTTCAACAAATACTCCAATATTTTACGACAAAAATGCTCTTTCTAACAACCTCCACAATAACCTATTCCTGCCTGGCTTTAGTAGCTCCCCAGGCTGACTCCTGGTGACTCGGACACGTGGTGCCTGATGATGTCGTTATCGCGGACATTGGAGGTCAGGCCCTAGACATCTTACTCCACGGTCCAGAGTCTGCGCACAAGAATGGCATCGTAAAGACATTCATTCACACAACCATTCCATTACACACTCCATGCACACTCCTAAAAAATCAAATAACAAATGATTTTTTTTTTTAAGGGCTCAACTTACCAAACTTGATGCCTTCCTTTACTGGTCCTCTTCCTGTTCAACGTGGTGGTGGGCGACGGTCAGGAAGCTTGGCACTTGCTTCTCAGGACTGCTCCACGTCGGACACCTTCTCGCCTAGGACAGTACTGACAGACAACATTTGTAGATGTGTTCAACAAATACTCCAATATGTCCCGAGAAAAATGCCCTTTCTAACAACCTCCACAATAACCTATTCCTGCCTGGCTTCAGTAGCTCCCCACGCTGACTCCTGGTGACTCGGACACGTGGTGCCTGATGATGTCGTTATCGCGGACATTGGAGGTCAGGCCCTAGACATCTTACTCCACGATCCAGAGTCTGCGCACAAGAATGGCATCGTAAAGACATTCATTCACACATCCATTCCCATACACGCTCCATGCACACTCCTAAAGAAAAAAGAAGAAGAAAAAAAACGCGCTAAACTTACCAAACATGATGCCTTCTTTTGCTTGTCCTCTTCCTGTCCAACGTGGTGGTGGGCGACGGTCAGGAAGCCTGGCACTTGCTTCTCAGGACTGCTCCACGTCGGAGACCTTCTCGCCTAGGACAGTACTGACAGAAAACATTTGTACATGTGTTCAACAAATACTCCAATATTTTACGACAAAAATGCTCTTTCTAACAACCTCCACAATAACCTATTCCTGCCTGGCTTTAGTAGCTCCCCAGGCTGACTCCTGGTGACTCGGACACGTGGTGCCTGATGATGTCGTTATCGCGGACATTGGAGGTCAGGCCCTAGACATCTTACTCCACGGTCCAGAGTCTGCGCACAAGAATGGCATCGTAAAGACATTCATTCACACAACCATTCCATTACACACTCCATGCACACTCCTAAAAAATCAAATAACAAATAATTATTTTTTTTAAAGGCTCAACTTACCAAACTTGATGCCTTCCTTTACTGGTCCTCTTCCTGTTCAACGTGGTGGTGGGCGACGGTCAGGAAGCTTGGCACTTGCTTCTCAGGACTGCTCCACGTCGGAGACCTTCTCGCCTAGGACAGTACTGACAGACAACATTTGTAGATGTGTTCAACAAATACTCCAATATGTCCCGAGAAAAATGCCCTTCTAACAACCTCCACAATAACCTATTCCTGCCTGGCTTCATTAGCTCCCAAGGCTGACTCCTGGTGACTCGGACACGTGGTGCCTGATGATGTCGTTATCGCGGACATTGGAGGTCAGGCCCTAGACATCTTACTCCACGGTCCAGAGTCTGCGCACAAGAATGGCATCGTAAAGACATTCATTCACACATCCATTCCCATACACACTCCATGCACACTCCTAAAAACATCAAATAAAAAGTGAATCAAAAAAAGCGGCTCAACTTACCAAACATGATGCCTTCCTTTACTGGTCCTCTTCCTGTCCAATGTGGTGGTGGGCGACGGTCAGGAAGTTTGGCACTTGCTTGTCAGGACTGCTCCACGTCGGAGACCTTCTCGCCTAGGACAGTACTGACAGACAACATTTGTAGATGTGTTCAACAAATACTCCAATATGTCACGACAAAAATGCCCTTTTTAACAACCTCCATAATAACCTATTCCTGCCTGGCTTCAGTAGATCCCCAGGCTGACTCCTGGTGACTCGGACACGTGGTGCCTCATGATGTCGTTATCGCGGACATTGGAGGTCAGGCCCTAGACATCTTACTCCACGGTCCAGAGTCTGCGCACAAGAATGGCATCGTAAAGACATTCATTCACACATCCATTCCCATACACACTCCATGCACACTCCTAAAAAAAAAACTAAAAAAAAAAACTTAAAAACGCGCTAAACTTACCTAACATAATCCCTTGTTTTACTTGTCCTCTTCCTGTCCAACGTGGTGGTGGGCGACGGTCAGGAAGCATGGTACTTGCTTCTCAGGACTGCTCCACGTCGGAGGCCTTCTCGCCTAGGACAGTACTGACAGAAAACATTTGTACATGTGTTCAACAAATACTCCAATATGTCAGGACAAAAATGCCCTTTCTAACAACCGCCACAATAACCTATTCCTGCCTGGCTTTAGTAGCTCCCCAGGCTGACTTCTGGTGACTCGGACACGTGGTGCCTGATGATGTCGTAATCGCGGACATTGGAGGTCAGGCCCTAGACATCTTACTCCACGGTCCAGAGTCTGAGCACAAGAATGGCATCGTAAAGACATTCATTCACACAACCATTCCATTACACACTCCATGCACACTCCTAAAAATTCAAATAAGAAATGATTTCTTTTTAAAAAGCTCAACTTACCAAACATGATGCCTTCCTTCACTGGTCCCCTTCCTGTCCAACATGGTGGTGGGCGACGGTCAAGAAACTTGGTACATACTTCTCAGGACTGCTCCACGTCGGAGGCCTTCTCACCTAGGACAGTACTGACAGACAACATTTGTAGATGTGTTCAACAAATACTCCAATATGTCACGACAAAAATGCCCTTTCTAACAACCTCCACAATAACCTATTCCTGCCTGGCTTTAGTAGCTCCCCAGGCTGACTCCTGGTGACTCGGACACGTGGTGCCTGATGATGTCGTTATCGCGGACATTGGAGGTCAGGCCCTAGACATCTTACTCCACGGTCCAGAGTCTGCGCACAAGAATGGCATCGTAAAGACATTCATTGACACATCCATTCCCATACACACTCCATTCACACTCCTAAAAAAAAAAATTAAAAAATTAAAAACACGCTCAACTTACCAAACATGATGCCTTCTTTTCCTTATCCTCTTCCTGTCCTACGTGGTGGTGGGCGACGGTGAGGAAGCTTGGTACTTGCTTCTCAGGACTGCTCCACGTCGGAGGCCTTCTCGCCTAGGACAGTACTGACAGAAAACATTTGTACATGTGTTCAACAAATACTCCAATATTTCACGACAAAAATGCCCTTTCTAACAACCTCCACAATAACCTATTCCTGCCTGCCTTTACTAGCTCCCCAGGCTGACTCCTGGTGACTCGGACACGTGGTGCCTGATGATGTCGTTATCGCGGACATTGGAGGTCAGGCCCTAGACATCTTACTCCACGGTCCAGAGTCTGCGCACAAGAATGGCATCGCAAAGAGATTCATTCACACATCCATTCCCATACACACTCCATTCACACTCCTAAAAAAACTTTTAATAATAATAATAATTCAAAACGCGCTAAACTTACCAAACATGATGCCTTCTTTTCCTTGTCCTCTTCCTGTCCAACGTGGTGGTGGGCGACGGTCAGGAAGCTTGGCACTTGCTTCTCAGGACTGC
Organism: Alviniconcha strummeri; assembly: GCA_963584105.1. Lineage (NCBI taxonomy): Eukaryota > Metazoa > Mollusca > Gastropoda > Provannidae > Alviniconcha > Alviniconcha strummeri. The sequence continues at coordinate 12,936,575 of OY757550.1, forward strand.
TCCACGTCGGAGGCCTTCTCGCCTAGGACAGTACTGACAAACAACATTTGTACATGTGTTCAACAAATACTCCAATATGTCACGACAAAAATGCCCTTTCTAACAACCTCCACAATAACCTATTCCTGCCTGGCTTTAGTAGCTCCCCAGGCTGACTCCTGGTGACTCGGACACGTGGTGCCTGATGATGTCGTTATCGCGGACATTGGAGGTCAGGCCCTAGACATCTTACTCCACGGTCCAGAGTCTGAGCACAAGAATGGCATCGTAAAGACATTCATTCACACATCCATTCCCATACACACTCCATGCACACTCCCAAAAAAAATAATTAAAAACGCGCTCAACTTACCAAACATGATGCCTTCTTTTCCTTGTCCTCTTCCTGTCCAACGTGGTGGTGGGCGACGGTGAGGAAGCTTGGTACTTGCTTCACAGGACTGCTCCACGTCGGAGGCCTTCTCGCCTAGGACAGTACTGACAGAAAACATTTGTACATGTGTTCAACAAATACTCCAATATGTCACGACAAAAATGCCCTTTCTAACAACCTCCACAATAACCTATTCCTGCCTGGCTTTAGTAGCTCCCCAGGCTGACTCCTGGTGACTCGGACACATGGTGCCTGATGATGTCGTTATCGCGGACATTGGAGGTCAGGCCCTAGACATCTTACTCCACGGTCCAGAGTCTGCGCACAAGAATGGCATCGTAAAGACATTCATTCACACATCCATTCCCATATACACTCCATGCACACTCCTAAAAAATCAAATAAGAAATGATTTCTTTTTAAAAGGCTCAACTTACCAAACATGATGCCTTCCTTTACTGGTCAACTTCATGTCCAACGTGGTGGTGGGCGACGGTCAGGAAGCTTGGCACTTGCTTCTCAGGACTGCTCCACGTCGGAGACCTTCTCCCCTAGGACAGTACTGATAGACAACATTTGTACATGTGTTCAACAAATACTCCAATATGTCACGACAAAAATGCCCTTTCTAACAACCTCCACAATAACCTATTCCTGCCTGGCTTTAGTAGCTCCCCAGGCTGACTCCTGGTGACTCGGACACGTGGTGCCTGATGATGTCGTTATCGCGGACATTGGAGGTCAGGCCCTAGACATCTTACTCCACGGTCCAGAGTCTGCGCACAAGAATGGCATCGTAAAGACATTCATTCACACATCCATTCCCATACACACTCCATGCACACTCCTAAAAAAAAACACAAAAAAAACAACAACTTAAAAACGCGTTAAACTTACCAAACATGATGCCTTCTATTCCTTGTCCTCTTCCTGTCCAACGTGGTGGTGGGCGACGGTGAGGAAGCTTGGTACTTGCTTCTCAGGACTGCTCCACGTCGGAGGCCTTCTCGCCTAGGACAGTACTGACAGAAAACATTTGTACATGTGTTCAACAAATACTCCAATATTTCACGACAAAAATGCTCTTTCTAACAACCTCCACAATAACCTATTCCTGCCTGGCTTTAGTAGCTCCCCAGGCTGACTCCTGGTGACTCGGACACGTGGTGCCTGATGATGTCGTTATCGCGGACATTGGAGGTCAGGCCCTAGACATCTTACTCCACGGTCCAGAGTCTGCGCACAAGAATGGCATCGTAAAGACATTCATTCACACATCCATTCCCATACACACTCCATGCACACTCCTAAAATAAAAAAAATAAAAAAACTTAAAAACGCGCTAAACTTACCAAACATGATGCCTTCTTTTCCTTGTCGTCTTCCTCTCCAACGTGGTGGTGGGCGACGGTCAGGAAGCTTGGTACTTCCTTCTCAGGACTGCTCCACGTCGGAGGCCTTCTCGCCTAGGACAGTACTGACAGAAAACATTTGTACATGTGTTCAACAAATACTCCAATATGTCACGACAAAAATGCCCTTTCTAACAACCTCCACAATAACCTATTCCTGCCTGGCTTTAGTAGCTCCCCAGGCTGACTCCTGGTGACTCGGACACGTGGTGCCTGATGATGTCGTTATCGCGGACATTGGAGGTCAGGCCCTAGACATCTTACTCCACGGTCCAGAGTCTGCGCACAAGAATGGCATCGTAAAGACATTCATTCACACAACCATTCCCATATACACTCCATGCACACTCCTAAAAAATCAAATAAGAAATGATTTCTTTTTAAAAGGCTCAACTTACCAAACATGATGCCTTCCTTTACTGGTCAACTTCCTGTCCAACGTGGTGGTGGGCGACGGTCAGGAAGCTTGGCACTTGCTTCTCAGGACTGCTCCACGTCGGAGACCTTCTCCCCTAGGACAGTACTGACAGACAACATTTGTACATGTGTTCAACAAATACTCCAATATGTCACGACAAAATTGCCCTTTCTAACAACCTCCACAATAACCTATTCCTGCCTGGCTTTAGTAGCTCCCCAGGCTGACTCCTGGTGACTCGGACACGTGGTGCCTCATGATGTCGTTATCGCGGACATTGGAGGTCAGGCCCTAGACATCTTACTCCACGGTCCAGAGTCTGCGCACAAGAATGGCATCGTAAAGACATTCATTCACACATCCATTCCCATACACACTCCATGCACACTACTAAAAAATAAAAATAATAAAAACTTAAAAACGCGTTAAACTTACCAAACATGATGTCTTCTTTTCCTTGTCCTCTTCCTGTCCAACGTGGTGGTGGGCGACGGTCAGGAAGCTTGGTACTTGCTTCTCAGGACTGCTCCACGTCGGAGGCCTTCTCGCCTAGGACAGTACTGACAGAAAACATTTGTACATGTGTTCAACAAATACTCCAATATTTCACGACAAAAATGCCCTTTCTAACAACCTCCACAATAACCTATTCCTGCCTGGCTTTAGTAGCTCCCCAGGCTGACTCCTGGTGACTCGGACACGTGGTGCCTGATGATGTCGTTATCGCGGACATTGGTGGTCAGGCCCTAGACATCTTACTCCACGGTCCAGAGTCTGCGCACAAGAATGGCATCGTAAAGACATTCATTCACACATCCATTCCCATACACACTCCATGCACACTCCTAAAATAATAAAATAAAAAAACCTTAAAAACGCGCTAAACTTACCAAACATGATGCCTTCTTTTCCTTGTCGTCTTCCTCTCCAACGTGGTGGTGGGCGACGGTCAGGAAGCTTGGTACTTGCTTCTCAGGACTGCTCCACGTCGAAGGCCTTCTCGCCTAGGACAGTACTGACAGAAAACATTTGTACATGTGTTCAACAAATACTCCAATATGTCACGACAAAAATGCCCTTTCTAACAACCTCCACAATAACCTATTCCTGCCTGGCTTAGGTAGCTCCCCAGCCTGACTCCTGGTGACTCGGACACGTGGTGCCTGATGATGTCGTTATCGCGGACATTGGAGGTCAGGCCCTAGACATCTTACTCCACGGTCCAGAGTCTGCGCACAAGAATGGCATCGTAAAGACATTCATTCACACATCCATTCCCATACACACTCCATGCACACTCCTAAAAAATCAAATAAAGAAATGAATAAAAAAAAATGCTCAACTTACCAAACATGATGCCTTCCTTTACTGGTCCTCTTCCTGTCCAACGTGGTGGTGGGCGACGGTCAGGAAGCTTGGCACTTGCTTCTCAGGACTGCTCCACGTCGGAGACCTTCTCGCCTAGGACAGTACTGACAGACAACATTTGTAGATGTGTTCAACAAATACTCGAATATATCACGACAAAAATGCCCTTCCTAACAACCTCCACAATAACCTATTCCTGCCTGGCTTTAGTAGCTCCCCAGGCTGACTCCTGGTCACTCGGACACGTGGTGCCTGATGATGTCGTTATCGCGGACATTGGTGGTCAGGCCCTAGACATCTTACTCCACGATCCAGAGTCTGCGCACAAGAATGGCATCGTAAAGACATTCATTCACACATCCATTCCCATACACGCTCCATGCACACTCCTAAAGAAAAAAGAAGAAGAAAAAAACGCGCTAAACTTACCAAACATGATGCCTTCTTTTGCTTGTCCTCTTCCTGTCCAACGTGGTGGTGGGCGACGGTCAGGAAGCTTGGTACTTGCTTCTCAGTACTGCTCCACGTCGGAGGCCTTCTCGCCTAGGACAGTACTGACAGAAAACATTTGTACATGTGTTCAACAAATACTCCAATATTTCACGACAAAAATGCTCTTTCTAACAACCTCCACAATAACCTATTCCTGCCTCGCTTTAGTAGCTCCCCAGGCTGACTCCTTGTGACTCGGACACGTGGTGCCTCATGATGTCGTTATCGCGGACATTGGAGGTCAGGCCCTAGACATCTTACTCCACGGTCCAGAGTCTGCGCATAAGAATGGCATCGTAAAGACATCCATTCACACAACCATTCCATTACACACTCCATGCACACTCCTAAAAAATCAAATAACAAATGATTTTTTTTTTTAAAGGCTCAACTTACCAAACTTGATGCCTTCTTTTCCTTGTCCTCTTCCTGTTCAACGAGGTGGTGGGCGACGGTCAGGAAGCTTGGCACTTGCTTCTCAGGACTGCTCCACGTCGGAGACCTTCTCGCCTAGGACAGTACTGACAGACAACATTTCTAGATGTGTTCAACAAATACTCCAATATGTCACGACAAAAATGCCCTTTCTAACAACCTCCACAATAACCTATTCCTGCCTGGCTTCAGTACCTCCCCAGGCTGACTCCTGGTGACTCGGACACGTGGTGCCTGATGATGTCGTTATCGTGGACATTGGAGGTCAGGCCCTAGACATCTTACTCCACGGTCCAGAGTCTGCGCACAAGAATGGCATCGTAAAGACATTCATTCACACATCCATTCCCATACACTCTCCATGCACACTCCTAAAAACATCAAATAAAAAGTGAATCAAAAAAAGCGGCTCAACTTACCAAACATGATGCCTTCCTTTACTGGTCCTCTTCCTGTCCAATGTGGTGGTGGGCGACGGTCAGGAAGCTTGGCACTTGCTTGTCAGGACAGCTCCACGTCGGAGACCTTCTCGCCTAGGACAGTACTGACAGACAACATTTGTACATGTGTTCAACAAATACTCCAATATGTCACGACAAAAATGCCCTTTTTAACAACATCCACAATAACCTATTCCTGCCTGGCTTCAGTAGCTCCCCAGGCTGACTCCTGGTGACTCGGACACGTGGTGCCTCATGATGTCGTTATCGCGGACATTGGAGGTCAGGCCCTACACATTTTACTCCACGGTCCACAGTCTGCGCACAAGAATGGCATCGTAAAGACATTCATTCACACATCCATTCCCATACACACTCCATGCACACTCCTAAAAAAGAAACTTAAAAAAAACTTAAAAACGAGCTAAACTTACCTAACATAATGCCTTCTTTTCCTTGTCCTCTTCCTGTCCAACGTGGTGGTGGGCGACGGTCAGGAAGCTTGGTACTTGCTTCTCAGGACTACTCCACGTCGGAGGCCTTCTCGCCTAGGACAGTACTGACAGAAAACATTTGTACATGTGTTCAACAAATACTCCAATATGTCACGACAAAAATGCCCTTTCTAACAACCTCCACAATAACCTATTCCTGCCTGGCTTTAGTAGCTCCACAGGCTGACTCCTGGTGACTCGGACACGTGGTGCCTGATGATGTCGTTATCGCGGACATTGGAGGTCAGGCCCTAGACATCTTACTCCACGGTCCAGAGTCTGCGCACAAGAATGGCATCGTAAAGACATTCATTCACACATCCATTCCCATACACACTCCATACACACTCCTAAAAAAAAAAAAAAAAAAGAAACTTAAAAACGCGCTAAACTTACCAAACATGATGCCTTCTTTTCCTTGTCCTCTTCCTGTACAACGTGGTGGTGGGCGACGGTCAAGAAACTTGGTACTTTCTTCTCAGGACTGCTCCACGTCGGAGGCCTTCTCACCTAGGACAGTACTGACAGAAAACATTTGTACATGTGTTCAACAAATACTCCAATATTTCACGACAAAAATGCCCTTTCTAACAACCTCCACAATAACCTATTCCTGCCTGGCTTTAGTAGCTCCCCAGGCTGACTCCTGGTGACTCGGACACATGGTGCCTGATGATGTCGTTATCGCGGACATTGGAGGTCAGGCCCTAGACATCTTACTCCACGGTCCAGAGTCTGCGCACAAGAATGGCATCGTAAAGACATTCATTCACACAACCATTCCCATATACACTCCATGCACACTCCTAAAAAATCAAATAAGAAATGATTTCTTTTTAAAAGGCTCAACTTACCAAACATGATGCCTTTCTTTACTGGTCAACTTCCTGTCCAACGTGGTGGTGGGCGACGGTCAGGAAGCTTGGCACTTGCTTCTCAGGACTGCTCCACGTCGGAGACCTTCTCCCCTAGGACAGTACTGACAGACAACATTTGTACATGTGTTCAACAAATACTCCAATATGTCACGACAAAAATGCTCTTTCTAACAACCTCCACAATAACCTATTCCTGCCTGGCTTTAGTAGCTCCCCAGGCTGACTCCTGGTGACTCGGACACGTGGTGCCTCATGATGTCGTTATCGCGGACATTGGAGGTCAGGCCCTAGACATCTTACTCCACGGTCCAGAGTCTGCGCACAAGAATGGCATCGTAAAGACATTCATTCACACATCCATTCCCATACACACTCCATGCACACTCCTAAAAACAAAAACAAAAAAACACACTTAAAAACGCGTTAAACTTACCAAACATGATGCCTTCTTTTCCTTGTCCTCTTCCTGTCCAACGTGGTGGTGGGCGACGGTCAGGAAGCTTGGTACTTGCTTCTCAGGACTGCTCCACGTCGGAGGCCTTCTCGCCTAGGACAGTACTGACAGACAACATTTGTACATGTGTTCAACAAATACTCCAATATGTCACGACAAAAATGCCCTTTCTAACAACCTCCACAATAACCTATTCCTGCCTGGCTTTAGTAGCTCCACAGGCTGACTCCTGGTGACTCGGACACGTGGTGCCTGATGATGTCGTTATCGCGGACATTGGAGGTCAGGCCCTAGACATCTTACTCCACGGTCCAGAGTCTGCGCACAAGAATGGCATCGTAAAGACATTCATTCACACATCCATTCCCATACACACTCCATACACACTCCTAAAAAAAAAAAAAAAAAGAAACTTAAAAACGCGCTAAACTTACCAAACATGATGCCTTCTTTTCCTTGTCCTCTTCCTGTACAACGTGGTGGTGGGCGACGGTCAAGAAACTTGGTACTTTCTTCTCAGGACTGCTCCACGTCGGAGGCCTTCTCACCTAGGACAGTACTGACAGAAAACATTTGTACATGTGTTCAACAAATACTCCAATATTTCACGACAAAAATGCCCTTTCTAACAACCTCCACAATAACCTATTCCTGCCTGGCTTTAGTAGCTCCCCAGGCTGACTCCTGGTGACTCGGACACATGGTGCCTGATGATGTCGTTATCGCGGACATTGGAGGTCAGGCCCTAGACATCTTACTCCACGGTCCAGAGTCTGCGCACAAGAATGGCATCGTAAAGACATTCATTCACACAACCATTCCCATATACACTCCATGCACACTCCTAAAAAATCAAATAAGAAATGATTTCTTTTTAAAAGGCTCAACTTACCAAACATGATGCCTTTCTTTACTGGTCAACTTCCTGTCCAACGTGGTGGTGGGCGACGGTCAGGAAGCTTGGCACTTGCTTCTCAGGACTGCTCCACGTCGGAGACCTTCTCCCCTAGGACAGTACTGACAGACAACATTTGTACATGTGTTCAACAAATACTCAAACAAAAAAAAAAAACACACATAAAAACGCGTTAAACTTACCAAACATGATGCCTTCTTTTCCTGTCCAACGTGGTGGTGGGCGACGGTCAGGAAGCTTGGTACTTGCTTCTCAGGACTGCTCCACGTCGGAGGCCTTCTCGCCTAGGACAGTACTGACAGACAACATTTGTACATGTGTTCAACAAATACTCCAATATGTCACGACAAAAATGCCCTTTCTAACAACCTCCACAATAACCTATTCCTGCCTGGCTTTAGTAGCTCCCCAGGCTGACTCCTGGTGACTCGGACACGTGGTGCCTGATGATGTCGTTATCGCGGACATTGGAGGTCAGGCCCTAGACATCTTACTCCACGGTCCAGAGTCTGCGCACAAGAATGGCAACGTAAAGACATTCATTCACACATCCATTCCCATACACACTCCATGCACACTCCTAAAAAATCAAATAAAGAAATGAATAAAATAAAAATGCTCAACTTACCAAACATGATGCCTTCCTTTACTGGTCCTCTTCCTGTCCAACGTGGTGGTGGGCGACGGTCAGGAAGCTTGGCACTTGCTTCTCAGGACTGCTCCACGTCGGAGACCTTCTCGCCTAGGACAGTACTGACAGACAACATTTGTAGATGTGTTCAACAAATACTCGAATATGTCACGACAAAAATGCCCTTCCTAACAACCTCCACAATAACCTATTCCTGCCTGGCTTTAGTAGCTCTCCAGGCTGACTCCTGGTGACTCGGACACGTGGTGCCTGATGATGTCGTTATCGCGGACATTGGAGGTCAGGCCCTAGACATCTTACTCCACGGTCCAGAGTCTGCGCACAAGAATGGCATCGTAAAGACATTCACCCACACATCCATTCCATTACACACTCCATGCACACTCCTAAAAAAAAAAAAAAAAAAACAAAAAAAACACGCTAATCATACCAAACATGATGCCTTCTTTTGCTTGTCGTCTTCCTGTCCAACGTGGTGGTGGGCGACGGTCAGGAAGCTTGGTACTTGCTTCTCAGGACTGCTCCACGTCGGAGGCCTTCTCGCCTAGGACAGTACTGACAGACAACATTTGTACATGTGTTCAACAAATACTCCAATATGTCACGACAAAAATGCCCTTTCTAACAACCTCCACAATAACCTATTCCTGCCTGGCATTAGTAGCTCCCCAGGCTGACTCCTGGTGACTCGGACACGTGGTGCCTGATGATGTCGTTATCGCGGACATTGGAGGTCAGGCCCTAGACATCTTACTCCACGATCCAGAGTCTGCGCACAAGAATGGCATCGTAAAGACATTCATTCACACATCCATTCCCATACACGCTCCATGCACACTCCTAAAGAAAAAAGAAGAAGAAAAAAAACGCGCTAAACTTACCAAACATGATGCCTTCTTTTGCTTGTCCTCTTCCTGTCCAACGTGGTGGTGGGCGACGGTCAGGAAGCCTGGCACTTGCTTCTCAGGACTGCTCCACGTCGGAGACCTTCTCGCCTAGGACAGTACTGACAGAAAACATTTGTACATGTGTTCAACAAATACTCCAATATTTTACGACAAAAATGCTCTTTCTAACAACCTCCACAATAACCTATTCCTGCCTGGCTTTAGTAGCTCCCCAGGCTGACTCCTGATAACTCGAACACGTGGTGCCTGATGATGTCGTTATCACGGACATTGGAGGTCAGGCCCTAGACATCTTACTCCACGGTCCAGAGTCTGCGCACAAGAATGGCATCGTAAAGACATTCATTCACACAACCATTCCATTACACACTCCATGCACACTCCTAAAAAATCAAATAACAAATGATTTTTTTTTTTAAAGGCTCAACTTACCAAACTTGATGCCTTCCTTTACTGGTCCTCTTCCTGTTCAACGTGGTGGTGGGCGACGGTCAGGAAGCTTGGCACTTACTTCTCAGGACTGCTCCACGTCGGAGACCTTCTCGCCTAGGACAGTACTGACAGACAACATTTGTAGATGTGTTCAACAAATACTCGAATATGTCACGACAAAAATGCCCTTTCTAACAACCTCCACAATAACCTATTCCTGCCTGGCTTCAGTAGCTCCCCAGGCTGACTCCTGGTGACTCGGACACGTGGTGCCTGATGATGTCGTTATCGCGGACATTGGAGGTCAGGCCCTAGACATCTTACTCCACGGTCCAGAGTCTGCGCACAAAAATGGCATCGTAAAGACATTCATTCACACATCCATTCCCATACACACTCCATGCACACTCCTAAAAACATCAAATAAAAAGTGAATCAAAAAAAGCGGCTCAACTTACCAAACATAATTCCTTCCTTTACTGGTCCTCTTCCTGTCCAATGTGGTGGTGGGCGACGGTCAGGAAGCTTGGCACTTGCTTGTCAGGACTGCTCCACGTCGGAGACCTTCTCGCCTAGGACAGTACTGACAGAAAACATTTGTACATGTGTTCAACAAATACTCCAATATGTCACGACAAAAATGCCCTTTCTAACAACCTCCACAATAACCTATTCCTGCCTGGCTTTAGTAGCTCCACAGGCTGACTCCTGGTGACTCGGACACGTGGTGCCTGATGATGTCGTTATCGCGGACATTGGAGGTCAGGCCCTAGACATCTTACTCCACGGTCCAGAGTCTGCGCACAAGAATGGCATCGTAAAGACATTCATTCACACATCCATTCCCATACACACTCCATACACACTCCTAAAAAAAAAAAAAAAAAGAAACTTAAAAACGCGCTAAACTTACCAAACATGATGCCTTCTTTTCCTTGTCCTCTTCCTGTACAACGTGGTGGTGGGCGACGGTCAAGAAACTTGGTACTTTCTTCTCAGGACTGCTCCACGTCGGAGGCCTTCTCACCTAGGACAGTACTGACAGAAAACATTTGTACATGTGTTCAACAAATACTCCAATATTTCACGACAAAAATGCCCTTTCTAACAACCTCCACAATAACCTATTCCTGCCTGGCTTTAGTAGCTCCCCAGGCTGACTCCTGGTGACTCGGACACATGGTGCCTGATGATGTCGTTATCGCGGACATTGGAGGTCAGGCCCTAGACATCTTACTCCACGGTCCAGAGTCTGCGCACAAGAATGGCATCGTAAAGACATTCATTCACACAACCATTCCCATATACACTCCATGCACACTCCTAAAAAATCAAATAAGAAATGATTTCTTTTTAAAAGGCTCAACTTACCAAACATGATGCCTTTCTTTACTGGTCAACTTCCTGTCCAACGTGGTGGTGGGCGACGGTCAGGAAGCTTGGCACTTGCTTCTCAGGACTGCTCCACGTCGGAGACCTTCTCCCCTAGGACAGTACTGACAGACAACATTTGTACATGTGTTCAACAAATACTCCAATATGTCACGACAAAAATGCTCTTTCTAACAACCTCCACAATAACCTATTCCTGCCTGGCTTTAGTAGCTCCCCAGGCTGACTCCTGGTGACTCGGACACGTGGTGCCTCATGATGTCGTTATCGCGGACATTGGAGGTCAGGCCCTAGACATCTTACTCCACGGTCCAGAGTCTGCGCACAAGAATGGCATCGTAAAGACATTCATTCACACATCCATTCCCATACACACTCCATGCACACTCCTAAAAACAAAAACAAAAAAACACACTTAAAAACGCGTTAAACTTACCAAACATGATGCCTTCTTTTCCTTGTCCTCTTCCTGTCCAACGTGGTGGTGGGCGACGGTCAGGAAGCTTGGTACTTGCTTCTCAGGACTGCTCCACGTCGGAGGCCTTCTCGCCTAGGACAGTACTGACAGACAACATTTGTACATGTGTTCAACAAATACTCCAATATGTCACGACAAAAATGCCCTTTCTAACAACCTCCACAATAACCTATTCCTGCCTGGCTTTAGTAGCTCCACAGGCTGACTCCTGGTGACTCGGACACGTGGTGCCTGATGATGTCGTTATCGCGGACATTGGAGGTCAGGCCCTAGACATCTTACTCCACGGTCCAGAGTCTGCGCACAAGAATGGCATCGTAAAGACATTCATTCACACATCCATTCCCATACACACTCCATACACACTCCTAAAAAAAAAAAAAAAAAGAAACTTAAAAACGCGCTAAACTTACCAAACATGATGCCTTCTTTTCCTTGTCCTCTTCCTGTACAACGTGGTGGTGGGCGACGGTCAAGAAACTTGGTACTTTCTTCTCAGGACTGCTCCACGTCGGAGGCCTTCTCACCTAGGACAGTACTGACAGAAAACATTTGTACATGTGTTCAACAAATACTCCAATATTTCACGACAAAAATGCCCTTTCTAACAACCTCCACAATAACCTATTCCTGCCTGGCTTTAGTAGCTCCCCAGGCTGACTCCTGGTGACTCGGACACATGGTGCCTGATGATGTCGTTATCGCGGACATTGGAGGTCAGGCCCTAGACATCTTACTCCACGGTCCAGAGTCTGCGCACAAGAATGGCATCGTAAAGACATTCATTCACACAACCATTCCCATATACACTCCATGCACACTCCTAAAAAATCAAATAAGAAATGATTTCTTTTTAAAAGGCTCAACTTACCAAACATGATGCCTTTCTTTACTGGTCAACTTCCTGTCCAACGTGGTGGTGGGCGACGGTCAGGAAGCTTGGCACTTGCTTCTCAGGACTGCTCCACGTCGGAGACCTTCTCCCCTAGGACAGTACTGACAGACAACATTTGTACATGTGTTCAACAAATACTCAAACAAAAACAAAAAAACACACTTAAAAACGCGTTAAACTTACCAAACATGATGCCTTCTTTTCCTGTCCAACGTGGTGGTGGGCGACGGTCAGGAAGCTTGGTACTTGCTTCTCAGGACTGCTCCACGTCGGAGGCCTTCTCGCCTAGGACAGTACTGACAGACAACATTTGTACATGTGTTCAACAAATACTCCAATATGTCACGACAAAAATGCCCTTTCTAACAACCTCCACAATAACCTATTCCTGCCTGGCTTTAGTAGCTCCCCAGGCTGACTCCTGGTGACTCGGACACGTGGTGCCTGATGATGTCGTTATCGCGGACATTGGAGGTCAGGCCCTAGACATCTTACTCCACGGTCCAGAGTCTGCGCACAAGAATGGCAACGTAAAGACATTCATTCACACATCCATTCCCATACACACTCCATGCACACTCCTAAAAAATCAAATAAAGAAATGAATAAAATAAAAATGCTCAACTTACCAAACATGATGCCTTCCTTTACTGGTCCTCTTCCTGTCCAACGTGGTGGTGGGCGACGGTCAGGAAGCTTGGCACTTGCTTCTCAGGACTGCTCCACGTCGGAGACCTTCTCGCCTAGGACAGTACTGACAGACAACATTTGTAGATGTGTTCAACAAATACTCGAATATGTCACGACAAAAATGCCCTTCCTAACAACCTCCACAATAACCTATTCCTGCCTGGCTTTAGTAGCTCTCCAGGCTGACTCCTGGTGACTCGGACACGTGGTGCCTGATGATGTCGTTATCGCGGACATTGGAGGTCAGGCCCTAGACATCTTACTCCACGGTCCAGAGTCTGCGCACAAGAATGGCATCGTAAAGACATTCACCCACACATCCATTCCATTACACACTCCATGCACACTCCTAAAAAAAAAAAAAAAAAAAACTAAAAAACACGCTAATCATACCAAACATGATGCCTTCTTTTGCTTGTCGTCTTCCTGTCCAACGTGGTGGTGGGCGACGGTCAGGAAGCTTGGTACTTGCTTCTCAGGACTGCTCCACGTCGGAGGCCTTCTCGCCTAGGACAGTACTGACAGACAACATTTGTACATGTGTTCAACAAATACTCCAATATGTCACGACAAAAATGCCCTTTCTAACAACCTCCACAATAACCTATTCCTGCCTGGCATTAGTAGCTCCCCAGGCTGACTCCTGGTGACTCGGACACGTGGTGCCTGATGATGTCGTTATCGCGGACATTGGAGGTCAGGCCCTAGACATCTTACTCCACGATCCAGAGTCTGCGCACAAGAATGGCATCGTAAAGACATTCATTCACACATCCATTCCCATACACGCTCCATGCACACTCCTAAAGAAAAAAGAAGAAGAAAAAAAACGCGCTAAACTTACCAAACATGATGCCTTCTTTTGCTTGTCCTCTTCCTGTCCAACGTGGTGGTGGGCGACGGTCAGGAAGCCTGGCACTTGCTTCTCAGGACTGCTCCACGTCGGAGACCTTCTCGCCTAGGACAGTACTGACAGAAAACATTTGTACATGTGTTCAACAAATACTCCAATATTTTACGACAAAAATGCTCTTTCTAACAACCTCCACAATAACCTATTCCTGCCTGGCTTTAGTAGCTCCCCAGGCTGACTCCTGATAACTCGAACACGTGGTGCCTGATGATGTCGTTATCACGGACATTGGAGGTCAGGCCCTAGACATCTTACTCCACGGTCCAGAGTCTGCGCACAAGAATGGCATCGTAAAGACATTCATTCACACAACCATTCCATTACACACTCCATGCACACTCCTAAAAAATCAAATAACAAATGATTTTTTTTTTTAAAGGCTCAACTTACCAAACTTGATGCCTTCCTTTACTGGTCCTCTTCCTGTTCAACGTGGTGGTGGGCGACGGTCAGGAAGCTTGGCACTTACTTCTCAGGACTGCTCCACGTCGGAGACCTTCTCGCCTAGGACAGTACTGACAGACAACATTTGTAGATGTGTTCAACAAATACTCGAATATGTCACGACAAAAATGCCCTTTCTAACAACCTCCACAATAACCTATTCCTGCCTGGCTTCAGTAGCTCCCCAGGCTGACTCCTGGTGACTCGGACACGTGGTGCCTGATGATGTCGTTATCGCGGACATTGGAGGTCAGGCCCTAGACATCTTACTCCACGGTCCAGAGTCTGCGCACAAAAATGGCATCGTAAAGACATTCATTCACACATCCATTCCCATACACACTCCATGCACACTCCTAAAAACATCAAATAAAAAGTGAATCAAAAAAAGCGGCTCAACTTACCAAACATAATTCCTTCCTTTACTGGTCCTCTTCCTGTCCAATGTGGTGGTGGGCGACGGTCAGGAAGCTTGGCACTTGCTTGTCAGGACTGCTCCACGTCGGAGACCTTCTCGCCTAGGACAGTACTGACAGAAAACATTTGTACATGTGTTCAACAAATACTCCAATATGTCACGACAAAAATGCCCTTTCTAACAACCTCCACAATAACCTATTCCTGCCTGGCTTTAGTAGCTCCACAGGCTGACTCCTGGTGACTCGGACACGTGGTGCCTGATGATGTCGTTATCGCGGACATTGGAGGTCAGGCCCTAGACATCTTACTCCACGGTCCAGAGTCTGCGCACAAGAATGGCATCGTAAAGACATTCATTCACACATCCATTCCCATACACACTCCATACACACTCCTAAAAAAAAAAAAAAAAAGAAACTTAAAAACGCGCTAAACTTACCAAACATGATGCCTTCTTTTCCTTGTCCTCTTCCTGTACAACGTGGTGGTGGGCGACGGTCAAGAAACTTGGTACTTTCTTCTCAGGACTGCTCCACGTCGGAGGCCTTCTCACCTAGGACAGTACTGACAGAAAACATTTGTACATGTGTTCAACAAATACTCCAATATGTCACGACAAAAATGCCCTTTCTAACAACCTCCACAATAACCTATTCCTGCCTGGCATTAGTAGCTCCCCAGGCTGACTCCTGGTGACTCGGACACGTGGTGCCTGATGATGTCGTTATCGCGGACATTGGAGGTCAGGCCCTAGACATCTTACTCCACGATCCAGAGTCTGCGCACAAGAATGGCATCGTAAAGACATTCATTCACACATCCATTCCCATACACGCTCCATGCACACTCCTAAAGAAAAAAGAAGAAGAAAAAAAACGCGCTAAACTTACCAAACATGATGCCTTCTTTTGCTTGTCCTCTTCCTGTCCAACGTGGTGGTGGGCGACGGTCAGGAAGCCTGGCACTTGCTTCTCAGGACTGCTCCACGTCGGAGACCTTCTCGCCTAGGACAGTACTGACAGAAAACATTTGTACATGTGTTCAACAAATACTCCAATATTTTACGACAAAAATGCTCTTTCTAACAACCTCCACAATAACCTATTCCTGCCTGGCTTTAGTAGCTCCCCAGGCTGACTCCTGATAACTCGAACACGTGGTGCCTGATGATGTCGTTATCACGGACATTGGAGGTCAGGCCCTAGACATCTTACTCCACGGTCCAGAGTCTGCGCACAAGAATGGCATCGTAAAGACATTCATTCACACATCCATTCCATTACACACTCCTAAAAAAAAAAAAAAAAAAAAAAAACACACTTAAAAACACGCTAAACATACCAAACATGATGCCTTCTTTTGCTTGTCGTCTTCCTGTCCAACGTGGTGGTGGGCGACGGTCAGGAAGCTTGGTACTTGCTTCTCAGGACTGCTCCACGTCGGAGGCCTTCTCGCCTAGGACAGTACTGACAGACAACATTTGTACATGTGTTCAACAAATACTCCAATATGTCACGACAAAAATGCCCTTTCTAACAACCTCCACAATAACCTATTCCTGCCTGGCTTTAGTAGCTCCCCGGGCTGACTCCTGGTGACTCGGACACGTGGTGCCTCATGATGTCGTTATCGCGGACATTGGAGGTCAGGCCCTAGACATCTTACTCCACGGTCCAGAGTCTGCGCACAAGAATGGCATCGTAAAGACATTCATTCACACATCCATTCCCATACACACTCCATGCACACTCCTAAAAACATCAAATAAAAAGTGAATCAAAAAAAGCGGCTCAACTTACCAAACATGATGCCTTCCTTTACTGGTCCTCTTCCTGTCCAATGTGGTGGTGGGCGACGGTCAGGAAGCTTGGCACTTGCTTGTCAGGACTGCTCCACGTCGGAGACCTTCTCGCCTAGGACAGTACTGACAGACAACATTTGTAGATGTGTTCAACAAATACTCCAGTATGTCACGACAAAAATGCCCTTTTTAACAACCTCCATAATAACCTATTCCTGCCTGGCTTCAGTAGCTCCCCAGGCTGACTCCTGGTGACTCGGACACGTGGTGCCTGATGATGTCGTTATCGCGGACATTGGAGGTCAGGCCCTAGACATCTTACTCCACGGTCCAGAGTCTGCGCACAAGAATGGCATCGTAAAGACATTCATTCACACATCCATTCCCATACACACTCCATGCACACTCCTAAAAAAAAAACTTAAAAAAAACTTAAAAACGCGCTAAACTTACCTAACATAATCCCTTGTTTTCCTTGTCCTCTTCCTGTCCAACGTGGTGGTGGGCGACGGTCAGGAAGCTTGGTACTTGCTTCTCAGGACTGCTCCACGTCGGAGGCCTTCTCGCCTAGGACAGTACTGACAGACAACATTTGTAGATGTGTTCAACAAATACTCCAATATGTCACGACAAAAATGCCCTTTCTAACAACCGCCACAATAACCTATTCCTGCCTGGCTTTAGTAGCTCCCCAGGCTGACTCCTGGTGACTCGGACACGTGGTGCCTGATGATGTCGTTATCGCGGACATTGGAGGTCAGGCCCTAGACATCTTACTCCACGGTCCAGAGTCTGCGCACAAGAATGGCATCGTAAACACATTCACCCACACATCCATTCCATTACACACTCCATGCACACTCCTAAAAAAAAAAGCAAAAAAAAAAACAAACTTAAAAACACGCTAAACATACCAAACATGATGCCTTCTTTTGCTTGTCGTCTTCCTGTCCAACGTGGTGGTGGGCGACGGTCAGGAAGCTTGGTACTTGCTTCTCAGGACTGCTCCACGTCGGAGGCCTTCTCGCCTAGGACAGTACTGACAGACAACATTTGTACATGTGTTCAACAAATACTCCAATATGTCACGACAAAAATGCCCTTTCTAACAACCTCCACAATAACCTATTCCTGCCTGGCATTAGTAGCTCCCCAGGCTGACTCCTGGTGACTCGGACACGTGGTGCCTGATGATGTCGTTATCGCGGACATTGGAGGTCAGGCCCTATACATCTTACTCCACGATGCAGAGTCTGCACACAAGAATGGCATCGTAAAGACATTCATTCACACATCCATTCCCATACACGCTCCATGCACACTCCTAAAGAAAAAAGAAGAAGAAAAAAAACGCGCTAAACTTACCAAACATGATGCCTTCTTTTGCTTGTCCTATTCCTGTCCAACGTGGTGGTGGGCGACGGTCAGGAAGCCTGGCACTTGCTTCTCAGGACTGATCCACGTCTGAGACCTTCTCGCCTAGGACAGTACTGACAGAAAACATTTGTACATGTGTTCAACAAATACTCCAATATTTTACGACAAAAATGCTCTTTCTAACAACCTCCACAATAACCTATTCCTGCCTGGCTTTAGTAGCTCCCCAGGCTGACTCCTGGTGACTCGGACACGTGGTGCCTGATGATGTCGTTATCGCGGACATTGGAGGTCAGGCCCTAGACATCTTACTCCACGGTCCAGAGTCTGCGCACAAGAATGGCATCGTAAAGACATTCATTCACACAACCATTCCATTACACACTCCATGCACACTCCTAAAAAATCAAATAACAAATGATTTTTTTTTTTAAGGGCTCAACTTACCAAACTTGATGCCTTCCTTTACTGGTCCTCTTCCTGTTCAACGTGGTGGTGGGCGACGGTCAGGAAGCTTGGCACTTGCTTCTCAGGACTGCTCCACGTCGGACACCTTCTCGCCTAGGACAGTACTGACAGACAACATTTGTAGATGTGTTCAACAAATACTCCAATATGTCCCGAGAAAAATGCCCTTTCTAACAACCTCCACAATAACCTATTCCTGCCTGGCTTCAGTAGCTCCCCACGCTGACTCCTGGTGACTCGGACACGTGGTGCCTGATGATGTCGTTATCGCGGACATTGGAGGTCAGGCCCTAGACATCTTACTCCACGATCCAGAGTCTGCGCACAAGAATGGCATCGTAAAGACATTCATTCACACATCCATTCCCATACACGCTCCATGCACACTCCTAAAGAAAAAAGAAGAAGAAAAAAAACGCGCTAAACTTACCAAACATGATGCCTTCTTTTGCTTGTCCTCTTCCTGTCCAACGTGGTGGTGGGCGACGGTCAGGAAGCCTGGCACTTGCTTCTCAGGACTGCTCCACGTCAGAGACCTTCTCGCCTAGGACAGTACTGACAGAAAACATTTGTACATGTGTTCAACAAATACTCCAATATTTTACGACAAAAATGCTCTTTCTAACAACCTCCACAATAACCTATTCCTGCCTGGCTTTAGTAGCTCCCCAGGCTGACTCCTGGTGACTCGGACACGTGGTGCCTGATGATGTCGTTATCGCGGACATTGGAGGTCAGGCCCTAGACATCTTACTCCACGGTCCAGAGTCTGCGCACAAGAATGGCATCGTAAAGACATTCATTCACACAACCATTCCATTACACACTCCATGCACACTCCTAAAAAATCAAATAACAAATAATTATTTTTTTTAAAGGCTCAACTTACCAAACTTGATGCCTTCCTTTACTGGTCCTCTTCCTGTTCAACGTGGTGGTGGGCGACAGTCAGGAAGCTTGGCACTTGCTTCTCAGGACTGCTCCACGTCGGAGACCTTCTCGCCTAGGACAGTACTGACAGACAACATTTGTAGATGTGTTCAACAAATACTCCAATATGTCCCGAGAAAAATGCCCTTCTAACAACCTCCACAATAACCTATTCCTGCCTGGCTTCATTAGCTCCCCAGGCTGACTCCTGGTGACTCGGACACGTGGTGCCTGATGATGTCGTTATCGCGGACATTGGAGGTCAGGCCCTAGACATCTTACTCCACGGTCCAGAGTCTGCGCACAAGAATGGCATCGTAAAGACATTCATTCACACATCCATTCCCATACACACTCCATGCACACTCCTAAAAACATCAAATAAAAAGTGAATCAAAAAAAGCGGCTCAACTTACCAAACATGATGCCTTCCTTTACTGGTCCTCTTCCTGTCCAATGTGGTGGTGGGCGACGGTCAGGAAGCTTGGCACTTGCTTGTGAGGACTGCTCCACGTCGGAGACCTTCTCGCCTAGGACAGTACTGACAGACAACATTTGTAGATGTGTTCAACAAATACTCCAATATGTCACGACAAAAATGCCCTTTTTAACAACCTCCATAATAACCTATTCCTGCCTGGCTTCAGTAGCTCCCCAGGCTGACTCCTGGTGACTCGGACACGTGGTGCCTGATTATGTCGTTATCGCGGACATTGGAGGTCAGGCCCTAGACATCTTACTCCACGGTCCAGAGTCTGCGCACAAGAATGGCATCGTAAAGACATTCATTCACACATCCATTCCCATACACACTCCATGCACACTCCTAAAAACATCAAATAAAAAGTGAATCAAAAAAAGCGGCTCAACTTACCAAACATGATGCCTTCCTTTACTGGTCCTCTTCCTGTCCAATGTGGTGGTGGGCGACGGTCAGGAAGCTTGGCACTTGCTTCTGAGGACTGCTCCACGTCGGAGGCCTTCTCGCCTAGGACAGTACTGACAGACAACATTTGTAGATGTGTTCAACAAATACTCCAATATGTCACGACAAAAATGCCCTTTCTAACAACCGCCACAATAACCTATTCCTGCCTGGCTTTAGTAGCTCCCCAGGCTGACTCCTGGTGACTCGGACACATGGTGCCTGATGATGTCGTTATCGCGGACATTGGAGGTCAGGCCCTTGACATCTTACTCCACGGTCCAGAGTCTGCGCACAAGAATGGCATCGTAAAGACATTCATTCACACATCCATTCCCATATACACTCCATGCACACTCCTAAAAAATCAAATAAGAAATGATTTCTTTTTAAAAGGCTCAACTTACCAAACATGATGCCTTCCTTTACTGGTCAACTTCATGTCCAACGTGGTGGTGGGCGACGGTCAGGAAGCTTGGCACTTGCTTCTCAGGACTGCTCCACGTCGGAGACCTTCTCCCCTAGGACAGTACTGATAGACAACATTTGTACATGTGTTCAACAAATACTCCAATATGTCACGACAAAAATGCCCTTTCTAACAACCTCCACAATAACCTATTCCTGCCTGGCTTTAGTAGCTCCCCAGGCTGACTCCTGGTGACTCGGACACGTGGTGCCTGATGATGTCGTTATCGCGGACATTGGAGGTCAGGCCCTAGACATCTTACTCCACGGTCCAGAGTCTGCGCACAAGAATGGCATCGTAAAGACATTCATTCACACATCCATTCCCATACACACTCCATGCACACTCCTAAAAAAAAAAAAAAAAAAAAAAAACAACAACTTAAAAACGCGTTAAACTTACCAAACATGATGCCTTCTATTCCTTGTCCTCTTCCTGTCCAACGTGGTGGTGGGCGACGGTCAGGAAGCTTGGTACTTGCTTCTCAGGACTGCTCCACGTCGGAGGCCTTCTCGCCTAGGACAGTACTGACAGAAAACATTTGTACATGTGTTCAACAAATACTCCAATATTTCACGACAAAAATGCTCTTTCTAACAACCTCCACAATAACCTATTCCTGCCTGGCTTTAGTAGCTCCCCAGGCTGACTCCTGGTGACTCGGACACGTGGTGCCTGATGATGTCGTTATCGCGGACATTGGAGGTCAGGCCCTAGACATCTTACTCCACGGTCCAGAGTCTGCGCACAAGAATGGCATCGTAAAGACATTCATTCACACATCCATTCCCATACACACTCCATGCACACTCCTAAAATAAAAAAATAAAAAAAACTTAAAAACGCGCTAAACTTACCAAACATGATGCCTTCTTTTCCTTGTCGTCTTCCTCTCCAACGTGGTGGTGGGCGACGGTCAGGAAGCTTGGTACTTGCTTCTCAGGACTGCTCCACGTCGGAGGCCTTCTCGCCTAGGACAGTACTGACAGACAACATTTGTACATGTGTTCAACAAATACTCCAATATGTCACGACAAAAATGCCCTTTCTAACAACCTCCACAATAACCTATTCCTGCCTGGCTTTAGTAGCTCCCCAGGCTGACTCCTGGTGACTCGGACACGTGGTGCCTGATGATGTCGTTATCGCGGACATTGGAGGTCAGGCCCTAGACATCTTACTCCACGGTCCAGAGTCTGCGCACAAGAATGGCATCGTAAAGACATTCATTCACACAACCATTCCATTACACACTCCATGCACACTCCTAAAAAATCAAATAACAAATGATTTTTTTTTTAAAGGCTCAACTTACCAAACTTGATGCCTTCCTTTACTGGTCCTATTCCTGTTCAACGTGGTGGTGGGCGACGGTCAGGAAGCTTGGCACTTGCTTCTCAGGACTGCTCCACGTCGGAGACCTTCTCGCCTACGACAGTACTGACAGACAACATTTGTAGATGTGTTCAACAAATACTCCAATATGTCACGAGAAAAATGCCCTTTCTAACAACCTCCACAATAACCTATTCCTGCCTGGCTTCAGTAGCTCCCCAGGCTGACTCCTGGTGACTCGGACACGTGGTGCCTGATGATGTCGTTATCGCGGACATTGGAGGTCAGGCCCTAGACATCTTACTCCACGGTCCAGAGTCTACGCACAAGAATGGCATCGTAAAGACATTCATTCACACATCCATTCCCATACACACTCCATGCACACTCCTAAAAACATCAAATAAAAAGTGAATCAAAAAAAGCGGCTCAACTTACCAAACATGATGCCTTCCTTTACTGCTCCTCTTCCTGTCCAATGTGGTGGTGGGCGACGGTCAGGAAGCTTCGCACTTGCTTGTCAGGACTGCTCCACGTCGGAGACCTTCTCGCCTAGGACAGTACTGACAGACAACATTTGTACATGTGTTCAACAAATACTCCAATATGTCACGACAAAAATGCCCTTTTTAACAACCTCCATAATAACCTATTCCTGCCTGGCTTCAGTAGCTCCCCAGGCTGACTCCTGGTGACTCGGACACGTGGTGCCTCATGATGTCGTTATCGCGGACATTGGAGGTCAGGCCCTAAACATCGTACTCCACGGTCCAGAGTCTGCGCACAAGAATGGCATCGTAAAGACATTCATTCACACATCCATTCCCATACACACTCCATGCACACTCCTAAAAAAAAAACTTAAAAAAAACTTAAAAACGCGCTAAACTTACCTAACATAATCCCTTGTTTTCCTTGTCCTCTTCCTGTCCAACGTGGTGGTGGGCGACGGTCAGGAAGCTTGGTACTTTCTTCTCTGGACTGCTCCACGTCGGAAGCCTTCTCGCCTAGGACAGTACTGACAGAAAACATTTGTACATGTGTTCAACAAATACTCCAATATTTCACGACAAAAATGCGCTTTCTAACAACCTCCACAATAACCTATTCCTGCCTGGCTTTAGTAGCTCCCCAGGCTGACTCCTGGTGACTCGGACACATGGTGCCTGATGATGTCGTTATCGCGGACATTGGAGGTCAGGCCCTAGACATCTTACTCCACGGTCCAGAGTCCTCGAACAAGAATGGCATCGTAAAGACATTCATTCACACATCCATTCCCATACGCACTCCATGCACACTCCTAAAAAAAAAAAAAAAAAAAAAAATCAAAAAACTTAAAAACGCTCTAAACTTACCAAACATGATGCCTTCTTTTCCCTGTCCTCTTCCTGTCCAACGTGGTGGTGGGCGACGGTCAGGAAGCTTGGTACTTGCTTCTCAGGACTGCTCCACGTCAGAGGCCTTCTCGCCTAGGACATTACTGATAGACAACATTTGTAGATGTGTTCAACAAATACTCCAATATATCACGACAAAAATGCCCTTTCTAACAACCTCCACAATAACCTATTCCTGCCTGGCTTTAGTAGCTCCCCAGGCTGACTCCTGGTGACTCGGACACGTGGTGCCTGATGATGTCGTTATCGCGGACATTGGAGGTCAGGCCCTAGATATCTTACTCCACGGTCCAGAGTCTGCGCACAAGAATGGCATCGTAAAAACATTCATTCACACATCCATTCCATTACACACTCCATGCACACTCCTAAAATAAAAAAATAAAAAAAACTTAAAAACTCGCTAAACTTACCAAACATGATGCCTTCTTTTCCTTGTCGTCTTCCTGTCCAACGTGGTGGTGGGCGACGTTCAGGAAGCTTGGTACTTGCTTCTCAGGACTGCTCCACGTCGGAGACCTTCTCGCCTAGGACAGTACTGACAGACAACATTTGTAGATGTGTTCAACAAATACTCCAATATGTCCCGAGAAAAATGCCCTTTCTAACAACCTCTACAATAACCTATTCCTGCCTGGCTTCAGTAGCTCCCCAGGCTGACTCCTGGTGACTCGGACACGTGGTGCCTGATGATGTCGTTATCGCGGACATTGGAGGTCAGGCCCTAGACATCTTACTCCACGATCCAGAGTCTGCGCACAAGAATGGCATCGTAAAGACATTCATTCACACATCCATTCCCATACACGCTCCATGCACACTCCTAAAGAAAAAAGAAGAAGAAAAAAAACGCGCTAAACTTACCAAACATGATGCCTTCTTTTGCTTGTCCTCTTCCTGTCCAACGTGGTGGTGGGCGACGGTCAGGAAGCCTGGCACTTGCTTCTCAGGACTGCTCCACGTCGGAGACCTTCTCGCCTAGGACAGTACTGACAGAAAACATTTGTACATGTGTTCAACAAATACTCCAATATTTTACGACAAAAATGCTCTTTCTAACAACCTCCACAATAACCTATTCCTGCCTGGCTTTAGTAGCTCCCCAGGCTGACTCCTGGTGACTCGGACACGTGGTGCCTGATGATGTCGTTATCGCGGACATTGGAGGTAGGGCCCTAGACATCTTACTCCACGGTCCAGAGTCTGCGCACAAGAATGGCAACGTAAAGACATTCATTCACACATCCATTCCCATACACACTCCATGCACACTCCTAAAAAATCAAATAAAGAAATGAATCAAATAAAAATGCTCAACTTACCAAACATGATGCCTTCCTTTACTGGTCCTCTTCCTGTCCAACGTGGTGGTGGGCGACGGTCAGGAAGCTTGGCACTTGCTTCTCAGGACTGCTCCACGTCGGAGACCTTCTCGCCTAGGACAGTACTGACAGACAACATTTGTAGATGTGTTCAACAAATACTCGAATATGTCACGACAAAAATGCCCTTCCTAACAACCTCCACAATAACCTATTCCTGCCTGGCTTTAGTAGCTCTCCAGGCTGACTCCTGGTGACTCGGACACGTGGTGCCTGATGATGTCGTTATTGCGGACATTGGAGGTCAGGCCCTAGACATCTTACTCCACGGTCCAGAGTCTGCGCACAAGAATGGCATCGTAAAGACATTCATTCACACATCCATTCCATTACACAGTCCTAAAAAAAAAAAAAAAAAAAAAAAAAAAAAAAAAAACTTAAAAACACGCTAAACATACCAAACATGATGCCTTCTTTTGCTTGTCGTCTTCCTGTCCAACGTGGTGGTGGGCGACGGTCAGGAAGCTTGGTACTTGCTTCTCAGGACTGCTCCACGTCGGAGGCCTTCTCGCCTAGGACATTACTGACAGACAACATTTGTAGATGTGTTCAACAAATACTCCAATATATCACGACAAAAATGCCCTTTCTAACAACCTCCACAATAACCTATTCCTGCCTGGCTTTAGTAGCTCCCCGGGCTGACTCCTGGTGACTCGGACACGTGGTGCCTCATGATGTCGTTATCGCGGACATTGGAGGTCAGGCCCTAGACATCTTACTCCACGGTCCAGAGTCTGCGCACAAGAATGGCATCGTAAAGACATTCATTCACACATCCATTCCCATACACACTCCATGCACACTCCTAAAAACATCAAATAAAAAGTGAATCAAAAAAAGCGGCTCAACTTACCAAACATGATGCCTTCCTTTACTGGTCCTCTTCCTGTCCAATGTGGTGGTGGGCGACGGTCAGGAAGCTTGGCACTTGCTTGTGAGGACTGCTCCACGTCGGAGACCTTCTCGCCTAGGACAGTACTGACAGACAACATTTGTAGATGTGTTCAACAAATACTCCAATATGTCACGACAAAAATGCCCTTTTTAACAACCTCCATAATAACCTATTCCTGCCTGGCTTCAGTAGCTCCCCAGGCTGACTCCTGGTGACTCGGACACGTGGTGCCTGATTATGTCGTTATCGCGGACATTGGAGGTCAGGCCCTAGACATCTTACTCCACGGTCCAGAGTCTGCGCACAAGAATGGCATCGTAAAGACATTCATTCACACATCCATTCCCATACACACTCCATGCACACTCCTAAAAAAAAAACTAAAAAAAAACTTAAAAACGCGCTAAACTTACCTAACATAATCCCTTGTTTTCCTTGTCCTCTTCCTGTCCAACGTGGTGGTGGGCGACGGTCAGGAAGTTTGGTACTTGCTTCTCAGGACTGCTCCACGTCGGAGGCCTTCTCGCCTAGGACAGTACTGACAGACAACATTTGTAGATGTGTTCAACAAATACTCCAATATGTCACGACAAAAATGCCCTTTCTAACAACCGCCACAATAACCTATTCCTGCCTGGCTTTAGTAGCTCCCCAGGCTGACTCCTTGTGACTCGGACACGTGGTGCCTCATGATGTCGTTATCGCGGACATTGGAGGTCAGGCCCTAGACATCTTACTCCACGGTCCAGAGTCTGCGCACAAGAATGTCATCGTAAAAACATTCATTCACACATCCATTCCATTACACACTCTATGCACACTCCTAAAAAAAAAAAAAAAAAAAAAAAACACTTAAAAACGCGCTAAACTTACCAAACATGATGCCTTCTTTTCCTTGTCCTCTTCCTGTCCAACGTGGTGGTGGGCGACGGTCAAGAAGCTTGGTACTTTCTTCTCTGGACTGCTCCACGTCGGAGGCCTTCTCGCCTAGGATAGTACTGACAGAAAACATTTGTACATGTGTTCAACAAATACTCCAATATTTCACGACAAAAATGCCCTTTCTAACAACCTCCACAATAACCTATTCCTGCCTGGCTTTAGTAGCTCCCCAGGCTGACTCCTGGTGACTCGGACACATGGTGCCTGATGATGTCGTTATCGCGGACATTGGAGGTCAGGCCCTAGACATCTTACTCCACGGTCCAGAGTCTGCGCACAAGAATGGCATCGTAAAGACATTCATTCACACATCCATTCCCATACACACTCCATGCACACTTCTAAAAAAAAAAAAAAAAAAAAAAAAAAAAAAAAAACTTAAAAACGCTCTAAACTTACCAAACATGATGCCTTCTTTTCCCTGTCCTCTTCCTGTCCAACGTGGTGGTGGGCGACGGTCAGGAAGCTTGGTACTTGCTTCTCAGGACTGCTCCACGTCAGAGGCCTTCTCGCCTAGGACATTACTGACAGACAACATTTGTAGATGTGTTCAACAAATACTCCAATATATCACGACAAAAATGCCCTTTCTAACAACCTCCACAATAACCTATTCCTGCCTGGCTTTAGTAGCTCCCAGGCTGACTCCTGGTGACTCGGACACGTGGTGCCTGATGATGTCGTTATCGCGGACATTGAAGGTCAGGCCCTAGATATCTTACTCCACGGTCCAGAGTCTGCGCACAAGAATGGCATCGTAAAGACATTCATTCACACAACCATTCCATTACACACTCCATGCACACTCCTAAAATAAAAAAATAAAAAAAACTTAAAAACTCGCTAAACTTACCAAACATGATGCCTTCTTTTCCTTGTCGTCTTCCTGTCCAACGTGGTGGTGGGCGACGTTCAGGAAGCTTGGTACTTGCTTCTCAGGACTGCTCCACGTCGGAGACCTTCTCGCCTAGGACAGTACTGACAGAAAACATTTGTACATGTGTTCAACAAATACTCCAATATTTTACGACAAAAATGCTCTTTCTAACAACCTCCACAATAACCTATTCCTGCCTGGCTTTAGTAGCTCCCCAGGCTGACTCCTGGTGACTCGAACACGTGGTGCCTGATGATGTCGTTATCACGGACATTGGAGGTCAGGCCCTAGACATCTTACTCCACGGTCCAGAGTCTGCGCACAAGAATGGCATCGTAAAGACATTCATTCACACAACCATTCCATTACACACTCCATGCACACTCCTAAAAAATCAAATAACAAATGATTTTTTTTTTTAAAGGCTCAACTTACCAAACTTGATGCCTTCCTTTACTGGTCCTCTTCCTGTTCAACGTGGTGGTGGGCGACGGTCAGGAAGCCTGGCACTTACTTCTCAGGACTGCTCCACGTCGGAGACCTTCTCGCCTAGGACAGTACTGACAGACAACATTTGTAGATGTGTTCAACAAATACTCCAATATGTCACGAGAAAAATGCCCTTTCTAACAACCTCCACAATAACCTATTCCTGCCTGGCTTCAGTAGCTCCCCAGGCTGACTCCTGGTGACTCGGACACGTGGTGCCTGATGATGTCGTTATCGCGGACATTGGAGGTCAGGCCCTAGACATCTTACTCCACGGTCCAGAGTCTGCGCACAAGAATGGCATCGTAAAGACATTCATTCACACATCCATTCCCATACACACTCCATGCACACTCCTAAAAACATCAAATAAAAAGTGAATCAAAAAAAGCGGCTCAACTTACCAAACATGATGCCTTCCTTTACTGCTCCTCTTCCTGTCCAATGTGGTGGTGGGCGACGGTCAGGAAGCTTGGCACTTGCTTGTCAGGACTGCTCCACGTCGGAGACCTTCTCGCCTAGGACAGTACTGACAGACAACATTTGTAGATGTGTTCAACAAATACTCCAATATGTCACGACAAAAATGCCCTTTTTAACAACCTCCATAATAACCTATTCCTGCCTGGCTTCAGTAGCTCCCCAGGCTGACTCCTGGTGACTCGGACACGTGGTGCCTCATGATGTCGTTATCGCGGACATTGGAGGTCAGGCCCTAGACATCTTACTCCACGGTCCAGAGTCTGCGCACAAGAATGGCATCGTAAAGACATTCATTCACACATCCATTCCCATACACACTCCATGCACACTCCTAAAAAAAAAACTAAAAAAAAACTTAAAAACGCGCTAAACTTACCTAACATAATGCCTTGTTTTCCTTGTCCTCTTCCTGTCCAACGTGGTGGTGGGCGACGATCAGGAAGCTTGGTACTTGCTTCTCAGGACTGCTCCACGTCGGAGGCCTTCTCGCCTAGGACAGTACTGACAGACAACATTTGTAGATGTGTTCAACAAATACTCCAATATGTCACGACAAAAATGCCCTTTCTAACAACCGCCACAATAACCTATTCCTGCCTGGCTTTAGTAGCTCCCCAGGCTGACTCCTGGTGACTCGGACACGTGGTGCCTGATGATGTCGTTATCGCGGACATTGGAGGTCAGGCCCTAGACATCTTACTCCACGGTCCAGAGTCTGCGCACAAGAATGGCATCGTAAAGACATTCATTCACACATCCATTCCATTACACACTCCATGCACACTCCTAAAAAAAAAAAAAAAAAAAAAAAAAAAAACTTAAAAACGCGCTAAACTTACCAAACATGATGCCTTCTTTTCCTTGTCCTCTTCCTGTCCAACGTGGTGGTGGGCGACGGTCAAGAAGCTTGGTACTTTCTTCTCTGGACTGCTCCACGTCGGAAGCCTTCTCGCCTAGGACAGTACTGACAGAAAACATTTGTACATGTGTTCAACAAATACTCCAATATTTCACGACAAAAATGCGCTTTCTAACAACCTCCACAATAACCTATTCCTGCCTGGCTTTAGTAGCTCCCCAGGCTGACTCCTGGTGACTCGGACACATGGTGCCTGATGATGTCGTTATCGCGGACATTGGAGGTCAGGCCCTAGACATCTTACTCCACGGTCCAGAGTCCTCGAACAAGAATGGCATCGTAAAGACATTCATTCACACATCCATTCCCATACGCACTCCATGCACACTCCTAAAAAAAAAAAAAAAAAAAAAAAATCAAAAAACTTAAAAACGCTCTAAACTTACCAAACATGATGCCTTCTTTTCCCTGTCCTCTTCCTGTCCAACGTGGTGGTGGGCGACGGTCAGGAAGCTTGGTACTTGCTTCTCAGGACTGCTCCACGTCAGAGGCCTTCTCGCCTAGGACATTACTGATAGACAACATTTGTAGATGTGTTCAACAAATACTCCAATATATCACGACAAAAATGCCCTTTCTAACAACCTCCACAATAACCTATTCCTGCCTGGCTTTAGTAGCTCCCCAGGCTGACTCCTGGTGACTCGGACACGTGGTGCCTGATGATGTCGTTATCGCGGACATTGGAGGTCAGGCCCTAGATATCTTACTCCACGGTCCAGAGTCTGCGCACAAGAATGGCATCGTAAAAACATTCATTCACACATCCATTCCATTACACACTCCATGCACACTCCTAAAATAAAAAAATAAAAAAAACTTAAAAACTCGCTAAACTTACCAAACATGATGCCTTCTTTTCCTTGTCGTCTTCCTGTCCAACGTGGTGGTGGGCGACGTTCAGGAAGCTTGGTACTTGCTTCTCAGGACTGCTCCACGTCGGAGACCTTCTCGCCTAGGACAGTACTGACAGACAACATTTGTAGATGTGTTCAACAAATACTCCAATATGTCCCGAGAAAAATGCCCTTTCTAACAACCTCTACAATAACCTATTCCTGCCTGGCTTCAGTAGCTCCCCAGGCTGACTCCTGGTGACTCGGACACGTGGTGCCTGATGATGTCGTTATCGCGGACATTGGAGGTCAGGCCCTAGACATCTTACTCCACGATCCAGAGTCTGCGCACAAGAATGGCATCGTAAAGACATTCATTCACACATCCATTCCCATACACGCTCCATGCACACTCCTAAAGAAAAAAGAAGAAGAAAAAAAACGCGCTAAACTTACCAAACATGATGCCTTCTTTTGCTTGTCCTCTTCCTGTCCAACGTGGTGGTGGGCGACGGTCAGGAAGCCTGGCACTTGCTTCTCAGGACTGCTCCACGTCGGAGACCTTCTCGCCTAGGACAGTACTGACAGAAAACATTTGTACATGTGTTCAACAAATACTCCAATATTTTACGACAAAAATGCTCTTTCTAACAACCTCCACAATAACCTATTCCTGCCTGGCTTTAGTAGCTCCCCAGGCTGACTCCTGGTGACTCGGACACGTGGTGCCTGATGATGTCGTTATCGCGGACATTGGAGGTAGGGCCCTAGACATCTTACTCCACGGTCCAGAGTCTGCGCACAAGAATGGCAACGTAAAGACATTCATTCACACATCCATTCCCATACACACTCCATGCACACTCCTAAAAAATCAAATAAAGAAATGAATCAAATAAAAATGCTCAACTTACCAAACATGATGCCTTCCTTTACTGGTCCTCTTCCTGTCCAACGTGGTGGTGGGCGACGGTCAGGAAGCTTGGCACTTGCTTCTCAGGACTGCTCCACGTCGGAGACCTTCTCGCCTAGGACAGTACTGACAGACAACATTTGTAGATGTGTTCAACAAATACTCGAATATGTCACGACAAAAATGCCATTCCTAACAACCTCCACAATAACCTATTCCTGCCTGGCTTTAGTAGCTCTCCAGGCTGACTCCTGGTGACTCGGACACGTGGTGCCTGATGATGTCGTTATCGCGGACATTGGAGGTCAGGCCCTAGACATCTTACTCCACGGTCCAGAGTCTGCGCACAAGAATGGCATCGTAAAGACATTCATTCACACATCCATTCCATTACACAGTCCTAAAAAAAAAAAAAAAAAAGAAAAAAAAAACACTTAAAAACACGCTAAACATACCAAACATGATGCCTTCTTTTGCTTGTCGTCTTCCTGTCCAACGTGGTGGTGGGCGACGGTCAGGAAGCTTGGTACTTGCTTCTCAGGACTGCTCCACGTCGGAGGCCTTCTCGCCTAGGACATTACTGACAGACAACATTTGTAGATGTGTTCAACAAATACTCCAATATATCACGACAAAAATGCCCTTTCTAACAACCTCCACAATAACCTATTCCTGCCTGGCTTTAGTAGCTCCCCGGGCTGACTCCTGGTGACTCGGACACGTGGTGCCTCATGATGTCGTTATCGCGGACATTGGAGGTCAGGCCCTAGACATCTTACTCCACGGTCCAGAGTCTGCGCACAAGAATGGCATCGTAAAGACATTCATTCACACATCCATTCCCATACACACTCCATGCACACTCCTAAAAACATCAAATAAAAAGTGAATCAAAAAAAGCGGCTCAACTTACCAAACATGATGCCTTCCTTTACTGCTCCTCTTCCTGTCCAATGTGGTGGTGGGCGACGGTCAGGAAGCTTGGCACTTGCTTGTCAGGACTGCTCCACGTCGGAGACCTTCTCGCCTAGGACAGTACTGACAGACAACATTTGTAGATGTGTTCAACAAATACTCCAATATGTCACGACAAAAATGCCCTTTTTAACAACCTCCATAATAACCTATTCCTGCCTGGCTTCAGTAGCTCCCCAGGCTGACTCCTGGTGACTCGGACACGTGGTGCCTCATGATGTCGTTATCGCGGACATTGGAGGTCAGGCCCTAGACATCTTACTCCACGGTCCAGAGTCTGCGCACAAGAATGGCATCGTAAAGACATTCATTCACACATCCATTCCCATACACACTCCATGCACACTCCTAAAAAAAAAACTAAAAAAAAACTTAAAAACGCGCTAAACTTACCTAACATAATCCCTTGTTTTCCTTGTCCTCTTCCTGTCCAACGTGGTGGTGGGCGACGGTCAGGAAGTTTGGTACTTGCTTCTCAGGACTGCTCCACGTCGGAGGCCTTCTCGCCTAGGACAGTACTGACAGACAACATTTGTAGATGTGTTCAACAAATACTCCAATATGTCACGACAAAAATGCCCTTTCTAACAACCGCCACAATAACCTATTCCTGCCTGGCTTTAGTAGCTCCCCAGGCTGACTCCTTGTGACTCGGACACGTGGTGCCTCATGATGTCGTTATCGCGGACATTGGAGGTCAGGCCCTAGACATCTTACTCCACGGTCCAGAGTCTGCGCACAAGAATGGCATCGTAAAAACATTCATTCACACATCCATTCCATTACACACTCTATGCACACTCCTAAAAAAAAAAAAAAAAAAAAAAAACACTTAAAAACGCGCTAAACTTACCAAACATGATGCCTTCTTTTCCTTGTCCTCTTCCTGTCCAACGTGGTGGTGGGCGACGGTCAAGAAGCTTGGTACTTTCTTCTCTGGACTGCTCCACGTCGGAGGCCTTCTCGCCTAGGATAGTACTGACAGAAAACATTTGTACATGTGTTCAACAAATACTCCAATATTTCACGACAAAAATGCCCTTTCTAACAACCTCCACAATAACCTATTCCTGCCTGGCTTTAGTAGCTCCCCAGGCTGACTCCTGGTGACTCGGACACATGGTGCCTCATGATGTCGTTATCGCGGACATTGGAGGTCAGGCCCTAGACATCTTACTCCACGGTCCAGAGTCTGCGCACAAGAATGGCATCGTAAAGACATTCATTCACACATCCATTCCCATACACACTCCATGCACACTTCTAAAAAAAAAAAAAAAAAAAAACTTAAAAACGCTCTAAACTTACCAAACATGATGCCTTCTTTTCCCTGTCCTCTTCCTGTCCAACGTGGTGGTGGGCGACGGTCAGGAAGCTTGGTACTTGCTTCTCAGGACTGCTCCACGTCAGAGGCCTTCTCGCCTAGGACATTACTGACAGACAACATTTGTAGATGTGTTCAACAAATACTCCAATATATCACGACAAAAATGCCCTTTCTAACAACCTCCACAATAACCTATTCCTGCCTGGCTTTAGTAGCTCCCAGGCTGACTCCTGGTGACTCGGACACGTGGTGCCTGATGATGTCGTTATCGCGGACATTGAAGGTCAGGCCCTAGATATCTTACTCCACGGTCCAGAGTCTGCGCACAAGAATGGCATCGTAAAGACATTCATTCACACATCCATTCCATTACACACTCCATGCACACTCCTAAAATAAAAAAATAAAAAAAACTTAAAAACTCGCTAAACTTACCAAACATGATGCCTTCTTTTCCTTGTCGTCTTCCTGTCCAACGTGGTGGTGGGCGACGTTCAGGAAGCTTGGTACTTGCTTCTCAGGACTGCTCCACGTCGGAGACCTTCTCGCCTAGGACAGTACTGACAGAAAACATTTGTACATGTGTTCAACAAATACTCCAATATTTTACGACAAAAATGCTCTTTCTAACAACCTCCACAATAACCTATTCCTGCCTGGCTTTAGTAGCTCCCCAGGCTGACTCCTGGTGACTCGAACACGTGGTGCCTGATGATGTCGTTATCACGGACATTGGAGGTCAGGCCCTAGACATCTTACTCCACGGTCCAGAGTCTGCGCACAAGAATGGCATCGTAAAGACATTCATTCACACAACCATTCCATTACACACTCCATGCACACTCCTAAAAAATCAAATAACAAATGATTTTTTTTTTTAAAGGCTCAACTTACCAAACTTGATGCCTTCCTTTACTGGTCCTCTTCCTGTTCAACGTGGTGGTGGGCGACGGTCAGGAAGCCTGGCACTTACTTCTCAGGACTGCTCCACGTCGGAGACCTTCTCGCCTAGGACAGTACTGACAGACAACATTTGTAGATGTGTTCAACAAATACTCCAATATGTCACGAGAAAAATGCCCTTTCTAACAACCTCCACAATAACCTATTCCTGCCTGGCTTCAGTAGCTCCCCAGGCTGACTCCTGGTGACTCGGACACGTGGTGCCTGATGATGTCGTTATCGCGGACATTGGAGGTCAGGCCCTAGACATCTTACTCCACGGTCCAGAGTCTGCGCACAAGAATGGCATCGTAAAGACATTCATTCACACATCCATTCCCATACACACTCCATGCACACTCCTAAAAACATCAAATAAAAAGTGAATCAAAAAAAGCGGCTCAACTTACCAAACATGATGCCTTCCTTTACTGCTCCTCTTCCTGTCCAATGTGGTGGTGGGCGACGGTCAGGAAGCTTGGCACTTGCTTGTCAGGACTGCTCCACGTCGGAGACCTTCTCGCCTAGGACAGTACTGACAGACAACATTTGTAGATGTGTTCAACAAATACTCCAATATGTCACGACAAAAATGCCCTTTTTAACAACCTCCATAATAACCTATTCCTGCCTGGCTTCAGTAGCTCCCCAGGCTGACTCCTGGTGACTCGGACACGTGGTGCCTCATGATGTCGTTATCGCGGACATTGGAGGTCAGGCCCTAGACATCTTACTCCACGGTCCAGAGTCTGCGCACAAGAATGGCATCGTAAAGACATTCATTCACACATCCATTCCCATACACATTCCATGCACACTCCTAAAAAAAAAACTAAAAAAAAACTTAAAAACGCGCTAAACTTACCTAACATAATGCCTTGTTTTCCTTGTCCTCTTCCTGTCCAACGTGGTGGTGGGCGACGATCAGGAAGCTTGGTACTTGCTTCTCAGGACTGCTCCACGTCGGAGGCCTTCTCGCCTAGGACAGTACTGACAGACAACATTTGTAGATGTGTTCAACAAATACTCCAATATGTCACGACAAAAATGCCCTTTCTAACAACCGCCACAATAACCTATTCCTGCCTGGCTTTAGTAGCTCCCCAGGCTGACTCCTGGTGACTCGGACACGTGGTGCCTGATGATGTCGTTATCGCGGACATTGGAGGTCAGGCCCTAGACATCTTACTCCACGGTCCAGAGTCTGCGCACAAGAATGGCATCGTAAAGACATTCATTCACACATCCATTCCATTACACACTCCATGCACACTCCTAAAAAAAAAAAAAAAAAAAAAAACCTTAAAACGCGCTAAACTTACCAAACATGATGCCTTCTTTTCCTTGTCCTCTTCCTGTCCAACGTGGTGGTGGGCGACGGTCAAGAAGCTTGGTACTTTCTTCTCTGGACTGCTCCACGTCGGAGGCCTTCTCGCCTAGGACAGTACTGACAGAAAACATTTGTACATGTGTTCAACAAATACTCCAATATTTCACGACAAAAATGCCCTTTCTAACAACCTCCACAATAACCTATTCCTGCCTGGCTTTAGTAGCTCCCCAAGCTGACTCCTGGTGACTCGGACACATGGTGCCTGATGATGTCGTTATCGCGGACATTGGAGGTCAGGCCCTAGACATCTTACTCCACGGTCCAGAGTCTGCGCACAAGAATGGCATCGTAAAGACATTCATTGACACATCCATTCCCATACACACTCCATGCACACTCCTAAAAAAAAAAAAAAAAAAAAAACTTAAAAACGCTCTAAACTTACCAAACATGATGCCTTCTTTTCCCTGTCCTCTTCCTGTCCAACGTGGTGGTGGGCGACGGTCAGGAAGCTTGGTACTTGCTTCTCAGGACTGCTCCACGTCAGAGGCCTTCTCGCCTAGGACATTACTGACAGACAACATTTGTAGATGTGTTCAACAAATACTCCAATATATCACGACAAAAATGCCCTTTCTAACAACCTCCACAATAACCTATTCCTGCCTGGCTTTAGTAGCTCCCCAGGCTGACTCCTGGTGACTCGGACACGTGGTGCCTGATGATGTCGTTATCGCGGACATTGGAGGTCAGGCCCTAGATATCTTACTCCACGGTCCAGAGTCTGCGCACAAGAATGGCATCGTAAAGACATTCATTCACACATCCATTCCATTACACACTCCATGCACACTCCTAAAATAAAATAATAAAAAAAACTTAAAAACTCGCTAAACTTACCAAACATGATGCCTTCTTTTCCTTGTCGTCTTCCTGTCCAACGTGGTGGTGGGCGACGTTCAGGAAGCTTGGTACTTGCTTCTCAGGACTGCTCCACGTCGGAGGCCTTCTCGCCTAGGACAGTACTGACAGACAACATTTGTACATGTGTTCAACAAATACTCCAATATGTCACGACAAAAATGCCCTTTCTAACAACCTCCACAATAACCTATTCCTGCCTGGCTTTAGTAGCTCCCCA
This sequence comes from Alviniconcha strummeri, assembly GCA_963584105.1. Lineage (NCBI taxonomy): Eukaryota > Metazoa > Mollusca > Gastropoda > Provannidae > Alviniconcha > Alviniconcha strummeri. The sequence goes on from OY757550.1 coordinate 12,973,641, forward strand.
GGCTGACTCCTGGTGACTCGGACACGTGGTGCCTGATGATGTCGTTATCGCGGACATTGGAGGTCAGGCCCTAGACATCTTACTCCACGGTCCAGAGTCTGCGCACAAGAATGGCATCGTAAAGACATTCATTCACACATCCATTCCATTACACACTCCATGCACACTCCTAAAAAATCAAATAAAGAAATGAATCAAATAAAAATGCTCAACTTACCAAACATGATGCCTTCCTTTACTGGTCCTCTTCCTGTCCAACGTGGTGGTGGGCGACGGTCAGGAAGCTTGGCACTTGCTTCTCAGGACTGCTCCACGTCGGAGACCTTCTCGTCTAGGACAGTACTGACAGACAACATTTGTAGATGTGTTCAACAAATACTCGAATATGTCACGACAAAAATGCCCTTCCTAACAACCTCCACAATAACCTATTCCTGCCTGACTTTAGTAGCTCTCCAGGCTGACTCCTGGTGACTCGGACACGTGGTGCCTCATGATGTCGTTATCGCGGACATTGGAGGTCAGGCCCTAGACATCTTACTCCACGGTCCAGAGTCTGCGCACAAGAATGGCATCGTAAAGACATTAATTCACACATCCATTCCCATACACGCTCCATGCACACTCCTAAAGAAAAAAGAAGAAGAAAAAAAACGCGCTAAACTTACCAAACATGATGCCTTCTTTTGCTTGTCCTCTTCCTGTCCAACGTGGTGGTGGGCGACGGTCAGGAAGCCTGGCACTTGCTTCTCAGGACTGCTCCACGTCGGAGACCTTCTCGCCTAGGACAGTACTGACAGAAAACATTTGTACATGTGTTCAACAAATACTCCAATATTTTACGACAAAAATGCTCTTTCTAACAACCTCCACAATAACCTATTCCTGCCTGGCTTTAGTAGCTCCCCAGGCTGACTCCTGGTGACTCGGACACGTGGTGCCTGATGATGTCGTTATCGCGGACATTGGAGGTCAGGCCCTAGACATCTTACTCCACGGTCCAGAGTCTGCGCACAAGAATGGCATCGTAAAGACATTCATTCACACAACCATTCCATTACACACTCCATGCACACTCCTAAAAAATCAAATAACAAATGATTTTTTTTTTAAATGCTCAACTTACCAAACTTGATGCCTTCCTTTACTGGTCCTCTTCCTGTTCAACGTGGTGGTGGGCGACGGTCAGGAAGCTTGGCACTTGCTTCTCAGGAATGCTCCACGTCGGAGACCTTCTCGCCTAGGACAGTACTGACAGACAACATTTGTAGATGTGTTCAACAAATACTCCAATATGTCCCGAGAAAAATGCCCTTTCTAACAACCTCCACAATAACCTATTCCTGCCTGGCTTCAGTACCTCCCCAGGCTGACTCCTGGTGACTCGGACACGTGGTGCCTGATGATGTCGTTATCGCGGACATTGGAGGTCAGGCCCTAGACATCTTACTCCACGGTCCAGAGTCTGCGCACAAGAATGGCATCGTAAAGACATTCATTCACACATCCATTCCCATACACACTCCATGCACACTCCTAAAAACATCAAATAAAAAGTGAATCAAAAAAAGCGGCTCAACTTACCAAACATGATGCCTTCCTTTACTGGTCCTCTTCCTGTCCAATGTGGTGGTGGGCGACGGTCAGGAAGCTTGGCACTTGCTTGTCAGGACTGCTCCACGTCGGAGACCTTTTCGCCTAGGACAGTACTGATAGACAATATTTGTAGATGTGTTCAACAAATACTTCAATATGTCACGACAAAAATGCCCTTTTTAACAACCTCCATAATAACCTATTCCTGCCTGGCTTCAGTAGCTCCCCAGGCTGACTCCTGGTGACTCGGACACGTGGTGCCTCATGATGTCGTTATCGCGGACATTGGAGGTCAGGCCCTAGACATCTTACTCCACGGTCCAGAGTCTGCGCACAAGAATGGCATCGTAAAGACATTCATTCACACATCCATTCCATTACACACTCCATGCACACTCCTAAAAAAAAAAAACTAAAAAAAACAACTTAAAAACGCGCTAAACTTACCAAACATGATGCCTTCTTTTCCTTGTCCTCTTCCTGTCCAACGTGGTGGTGGGCGACGGTCAAGAAGCTTGGTACTTTTTTCTCTGGAGTGCTCCACGTCGGAGGCTTTCTCGCCTACGACAGTACTGACAGAAAACATTTGTACATGTGTTCAACAAATACTCCAATATTTCACGACAAAAATGCCCTTTCTAACAACCTCCACAATAACCTATTCCTGCCTGGCTTTAGTAGCTCCCCAGGCTGACTCCTGGTGACTCGGACACATGGTGCCTGATGATGTCGTGATCGCGGACATTGGAGGTCAGGCCCTAGACATCTTACTCCACGGTCCAGAGTCTGCGCACAAGAATGGCATCGTAAAGACATTCATTCACACATCCATTCCCATACACACTCCATGCACACTCCTAAAAAAAAAAAAAAAAAAAAAAAAACTTAAACACGCTCTAAACTTACCAAACACGATGCCTTCTTTTCCTTGTGCTCTTCCTGTCCAACGTGGTGGTGGGCGACGGTCAGGAAGCTTGGTACTTGCTTCTCAGGACTGCTCCACGTCGGAGGCCTTCTCGCCTAGGACATTACTGACAGACAAAATTTGTAGATGTATTCAACAAATACTCCAATATGTCACGACAAAAATGCCCTTTCTAACAACCTCCACAATAACCTATTCCTGCCTGGCTTCAGTAGCTCCCCAGGCTGACTCCTGGTGACTCGGACACGTGGTGCCTCATGATGTCGTTATCGCGGACATTGGGGGTCAGGCCCTAGACATCTTACTCCACGGTCCAGAGTCTGCGCACAAGAATGGCATCGTAAAGACATTCATTCACACATCCATTCCATTACACACTCCATGCACACTCCTAAAATAAAAAAAATAAAAAAAACTTAAAAACTCGCTAAACTTACCAAACATGATGCCTTCTTTTCCTTGTCGTCTTCCTGTCCAACGTGGTGGTGGGCGACGTTCAGGAAGCTTGGTACTTGCTTCTCAGGACTGCTCCACGTCGGAGGCCTTCTCGCCTAGGACAGTACTGACAGACAACATTTGTACATGTGTTCAACAAATACTCCAATATGTCACGACAAAAATGCCCTTTCTAACAACCTCCACAATAACCTATTCCTGCCTGGCTTTAGTAGCTCCCCAGGCTGACTCCTGGTGACTCGGACACGTGGTGCCTGATGATGTCGTTATCGCGGACATTGGAGGTCAGGCCCTAGACATCTTACTCCACGGTCCAGAGTCTGCGCACAAGAATGGCAACGTAAAGACATTCATTCACACATCCATTCCCATACACACTCCATGCACACTCCTAAAAAATCAAATAAAGAAATGAATCAAATAAAAATGCTCAACTTACCAAACATGATGCCTTCCTTTACTGGTCCTCTTCCTGTCCAACGTGGTGGTGGGCGACGGTCAGGAAGCTTGGCACTTGCTTCTCAGGACTGCTCCACGTCGGAGACCTTCTCGCCTAGGACAGTACTGACAGACAACATTTGTAGATGTGTTCAACAAATACTCGAATATGTCACGACAAAAATGCCCTTCCTAACAACCTCCACAATAACCTATTCCTGCCTGGCTTTAGTAGCTCTCCAGGCTGACTCCTGGTGACTCGGACACGTGGTGCCTGATGATGTCGTTATCGCGGACATTGGAGGTCAGGCCCTAGACATCTTACTCCACGGTCCAGAGTCTGCGCACAAGAATGGCATCGTAAAGACATTCATTCAAACATCCATTCCATTACACACTCCTAAAAAAAAAAAAAAAAAAAAAAAAAAAAAACACTTAAAAACACGCTAAACATACCAAACATGATGCCTTCTTTTGCTTGTCGTCTTCCTGTCCAACGTGGTGGTGGGCGACGGTCAGGAAGCTTGGTACTTGCTTCTCAGGACTGCTCCACGTCGGAGGCCTTCTCGCCTAGGACAGTACTGACAGACAACATTTGTACATGTGTTCAACAAATACTCCAATATGTCACGACAAAAATGCCCTTTCTAACAACCTCCACAATAACCTATTCCTGCCTGGCTTTAGTAGCTCCCCGGGCTGACTCCTGGTGACTCGGACACGTGGTGCCTGATGATGTCGTTATCGCGGACATTAGAGGTCAGGCCCTAGACATCTTACTCCACGATCCAGAGTCTGCGCACAAGAATGGCATCGTAAAGACATTCATTCACACATCCATTCCCATACACGCTCCATGCACACTCCTAAAGAAAAAAGAAGAAGAAAAAAAACGCGCTAAACTTACCAAACATGATGCCTTCTTTTGCTTGTCCTCTTCCTGTCCAACGTGGTGGTGGGCGACGGTCAGGAAGCCTGGCACTTGCTTCTCAGGACTGCTCCACGTCGGAGACCTTCTCGCCTAGGACAGTACTGACAGACAACATTTGTACATGTGTTCAACAAATACTCCAATATTTCACGACAAAAATGCTCTTTCTAACAACCTCCACAATAACCTATTCCTGCCTGGCTTTAGTAGCTCCCCAGGCTGACTCCTGGTGACTCGGACACGTGGTGCCTGATGATGTCGTTATCGCGGACATTGGAGGTCAGGCCCTAGACATCTTACTCCACGGTCCAGAGTCTGCGCACAAGAATGGCATCGTAAAGACATTCATTCACACAACCATTCCATTACACACTCCATGCACACTCCTAAAAAATCAAATAACAAATGATTTTTTTTTAAAGGCTCAACTTACCAAACTTGATGCCTTCCTTTACTGGTCCTCTTCCTGTTCAACGTGGTGGTGGGCGACGGTCAGGAAGCTTGGCACTTGCTTCTCAGGACTGCTCCACGTCGGAGACCTTCTCGCCTAGGACAGTACTGACAGACAACATTTGTAGATGTGTTCAACAAATACTCCAATATGTCACGAGAAAAATGCCCTTTCTAACAACCTCCACAATAACCTATTCCTGCCTGGCTTCAGTAGCTCCCCAGGCTGACTCCTGGTGACTCGGACACGTGGTGCCTGATGATGTCGTTATCGCGGACATTGGAGGTCAGGCCCTAGACATCTTACTCCACGGTCCAGAGTCTGCGCACAAGAATGGCATCGTAAAGACATTCATTCACACATCCATTCCCATACACACTCCATGCACACTCCTAAAAACATCAAATAAAAAGTGAATCAAAAAAAGCGGCTCAACTTACCAAACATGATGCCTTCCTTTACTGGTCCTCTTCCTGTCCAATGTGGTGGTGGGCGACGGTCGGGAAGCTTGGCACTTGCTTGTCAGGACTGCTCCACGTCGGAGACCTTCTCGCCTAGGACAGTACTGACAGACAACATTTGTAGATGTGTTCAACAAATACTCCAATATGTCACGATAAAAATGCCCTTTTTAACAACCTCCATAATAACCTATTCCTGCCTGGCTTCAGTAGCTCCCCAGGCTGACTCCTGGTGACTCGGACACGTGGTGCCTGATGATGTCGTTATCGCGGACATTGGAGGTCAGGCCCTAGACATCTTACTCCACGGTCCAGAGTCTGCGCACAAGAATGGCATCGTAAAGACATTCATTCACACATCCATTCCCATACACACTCCATGCACACTCCTAAAAAAAAAAAAAAACTAAAAAAAAAACTTAAAAACGCGCTAAACTTACCTAACATAATGCCTTGTTTTCCTTGTCCTCTTCCTGTCCAACGTGGTGGTGGGCGACGGTCAGGAAGCTTGGTACTTGCTTCTCAGGACTGCTCCACGTCGGAGGCCTTCTCGCCTAGGACAGTACTGACAGACAACATTTGTAGATGTGTTCAACAAATACTCCAATATGTCACGACAAAAATGCCATTTCTAACAACCGCCACAATAACCTATTCCTGCCTGGCTTTAGTAGCTCCCCAGGCTGACTCCTGGTGACTCGGACACGTGGTGCCTGATGATGTCGTTATCGCGGACATTGGAGGTCAGGCCCTAGACATCTTACTCCACGGTCCAGAGTCTGCGCACAAGAATGGCATCGTAAAGACATTCATTCACACATCCATTCCATTACACACTCCATGCACACTCCTAAAAAAAAAAAAAAAAAAAAAAAAAAAAACTTAAAAACGCGCTAAACTTACCAAACATGATGCTTCTTTTCCTTGTCCTCTTCCTGTCCAACGTGGTGGTGGGCGACGGTCAAGAAGCTTGGTACTTTCTTCTCTGGACTGCTCCACGTCGGAGGCCTTGTTGCCTAGGACAGTACTGACAGAAAACATTTGTACATGTGTTCAACAAATACTCCAATATTTCACGACAAAAATGCCCTTTCTAACAACCTCCACAATAACCTATTCCTGCCTGGCTTTAGTAGCTCCCCAGGCTGACTCCTGGTGACTCGGACACGTGGTGCCTGATGATGTCGTTATCGCGGACATTGGAGGTCAGGCCCTAGATATCTTACTCCACGGTCCAGAGTCTGCGCACAAGAATGGCATCGTAAAAACATTCATTCACACATCCATTCCATTACACACTCCATGCACACTCCTAAAATAAAAAAATAAAAAAAACTTAAAAACTCGCTAAACTTACCAAACATGATGCCTTCTTTTCCTTGTCGTCTTCCTGTCCAACGTGGTGGTGGGCGACGTTCAGGAAGCTTGGTACTTGCTTCTCAGGACTGCTCCACGTCGGAGGCCTTCTCGCCTAGGACAGTACTGACAGACAACATTTGTACATGTGTTCAACAAATACTCCAATATGTCACGACAAAAATGCCCTTTCTAACAACCTCCACAATAACCTATTCCTGCCTGGCTTTAGTAGCTCCCCAGGCTGACTCCTGGTGACTCGGACACGTGGTGCCTGATGATGTCGTTATCGCGGACATTGGAGGTCAGGCCCTAGACATCTTACTCCACGGTCGAGACTCTGCGCACAAGAATGGCAACGTAAAGACATTCATTCACACATCCATTCCCATACACACTCCATGCACACTCCTAAAAAATCAAATAAAGAAATGAATCAAATAAAAATGCTCAACTTACCAAACATGATGCCTTCCTTTACTGGTCCTCTTCCTGTCCAACGTGGTGGTGGGCGACGGTCAGGAAGCTTGGCACTTGCTTCTCAGGACTGCTCCACGTCGGAGACCTTCTCGCCTAGGACAGTACTGACAGACAACATTTCTAGATGTGTTCAACAAATACTCGAATATGTCACGACAAAAATGCCCTTCCTAACAACCTCCACAATAACCTATTCCTGCCTGGCTTTAGTAGCTCTCCAGGCTGACTCCTGGTGACTCGGACACGTGGTGCCTGATGATGTCGTTATCGCGGACATTGGAGGTCAGGCCCTAGACATCTTACTCCACGGTCCAGAGTCTGCGCACAAGAATGGCATCGTAAAGACATTCACCCACACATCCATTCCATTACACACTCCATGCACACTCCTAAAAAAAAAAGCAAAAAAAAAACAAACTTAAAAACACGCTAAACATACCAAACATGATGCCTTCTTTTGCTTGTCGTCTTCCTGTCCAACGTGGTGGTGGCCGACGGTCAGCAAGCTTGGTACTTGCTTCTCAGGACTGCTCCACGTCGGAGGCCTTCTCGCCTAGGACAGTACTGACAGACAACATTTGTACATGTGTTCAACAAATACTCCAATATGTCACGACAAAAATGCCCTTTCTAACAACCTCCACAATAACCTATTCCTGCCTGGCATTAGTAGCTCCCCAGGCTGACTCCTGGTGACTCGGACACGTGGTGCCTGATGATGTCGTTATCGCGGACATTGGAGGTCAGGCCCTAGACATCTTACTCCACGATGCAGAGTCTGCACACAAGAATGGCATCGTAAAGACATTCATTCACACATCCATTCCCATACACGCTCCATGCACACTCCTAAAGAAAAAAGAAGAAGAAAAAAAAACGCGCTAAACTTACCAAACATGATGCCTTCTTTTGCTTGTCCTCTTCCTGTCCAACGTGGTGGTGGGCGACGGTCAGGAAGCCTGGCACTTGCTTCTCAGGACTGCTCCACGTCGGAGACCTTCTCGCCTAGGACAGTACTGACAGAAAACATTTGGACATGTGTTCAACAAATACTCCAATATTTTACGACAAAAATGCTCTTTCTAACAACCTCCACAATAACCTATTCCTGCCTGGCTTTAGTAGCTCCCCAGGCTGACTCCTGGTGACTCGGACACGTGGTGCCTGATGATGTCGTTATCGCGGACATTGGAGGTCAGGCCCTAGACATCTTACTCCACGGTCCAGAGTCTGCGCACAAGAATGGCATCGTAAAGACATTCATTCACACAACCATTCCATTACACACTCCATGCACACTCCTAAAAAATCAAATAACAAATGATTTTTTTTTTTAAAGGCTCAACTTACCAAACTTGATGCCTTCCTTTACTGGTCCTCTTCCTGTTCAACGTGGTGGTGGGCGACGGTCAGGAAGCTTGGCACTTGCTTCTCAGGACTGCTCCACGTCGGAGACCTTCTCGCCTAGGACAGTACTGACAGACAACATTTGTAGATGTGTTCAACAAATACTCCAATATGTCCCGAGAAAAATGCCCTTTCTAACAACCTCTACAATAACCTATTCCTGCCTGGCTTCAGTAGCTCCCCAGGCTGACTCCTGGTGACTCGGACACGTGGTGCCTGATGATGTCGTTATCGCGGACATTGGAGGTCAGGCCCTAGACATCTTACTCCACGATCCAGAGTCTGCGCACAAGAATGGCATCGTAAAGACATTCATTCACACATCCATTCCCATACACGCTCCATGCACACTCCTAAAGAAAAAAGAAGAAGAAAAAAAACGCGCTAAACTTACCAAACATGATGCCTTCTTTTGCTTGTCCTCTTCCTGTCCAACGTGGTAGTGGGCGACGGTCAGGAAGCCTGGCACTTGCTTCTCAGGACTGCTCCACGTCGGAGACCTTCTCGCCTAGGACAGTACTGACAGAAAACATTTGTACATGTGTTCAACAAATACTCCAATATGTCACGAGAAAAATGCTCTTTCTAACAACCTCCACAATAACCTATTCCTGCCTGGCTTTAGTAGCTCCCCAGGCTGACTCCTGGTGACTCGGACACGTGGTGCCTGATGATGTCGTTATCGCGGACATTGGAGGTAGGGCCCTAGACATCTTACTCCACGGTCCAGAGTCTGCGCACAAGAATGGCAACGTAAAGACATTCTTTCACACATCCATTCCCATACACACTCCATGCACACTCCTAAAAAATCAAATAAAGAAATGAATAAAATAAAAATGCTCAACTTACCAAACATGATGCCTTCCTTTACTGGTCCTCTTCCTGTCCAACGTGGTGGTGGGCGACGGTCAGGAAGCTTGGCACTTGCTTCTCAGGACTGCTCCACGTCGGAGACCTTCTCGCCTAGGACAGTACTGACAGACAACATTTGTAGATGTGTTCAACAAATACTCGAATATGTCACGACAAAAATGCCCTTCCTAACAACCTCCACAATAACCTATTCCTGCCTGGCTTTAGTAGCTCTCCAGGCTGACTCCTGGTGACTCGGACACGTGGTGCCTGATGATGTCGTTATCGCGGACATTGGAGGTCAGGCCCTAGACATCTTACTCCACGGTCCAGAGTCTGCGCACAAGAATGGCATCGTAAAGACATTCATTCACACATCCATTCCATTACACAGTCCTAAAAAAAAACAAAAAAAAAAAAAAAAAACTTAAAAACACGCTAAACATACCAAACATGATGCCTTCTTTTGCTTGTCGTCTTCCTGTCCAACGTGGTGGTGGGCGACGGTCAGGAAGCTTGGTACTTGCTTCTCAGGACTGCTCCACGTCGGAGGCCTTCTCGCCTAGGACATTACTGACAGACAACATTTGTAGATGTGTTCAACAAGTACTCCAATATATCACGACAAAAATGCCCTTTCTAACAACCTCCACAATAACCTATTCCTGCCTGGCTTTAGTAGCTCCCCGGGCTGACTCCTGGTGACTCGGACACATGGTGCCTCATGATGTCGTTATCGCGGACATTGGAGGTCAGGCCCTAGACATCTTACTCCACGGTCCAGAGTCTGCGCACAAGAATGGCATCGTAAAGACATTCATTCACACATCCATTCCCATACACACTCCATGCACACTCCTAAAAACATCAAATAAAAAGTGAATCAAAAAAAGCGGCTCAACTTACCAAACATGATGCCTTCCTTTACTGGTCCTCTTCCTGTCCAATGTGGTGGTGGGCGACGGTCAGGAAGCTTGGCACTTGCTTGTCAGGACTGCTCCACGTCGGAGACCTTCTCGCCTAGGACAGTACTGACAGACAACATTTGTAGATGTGTTCAACAAATACTCCAATATGTCACGACAAAAATGCCCTTTTTAACAACCTCCATAATAACCTATTCCTGCCTGGCTTCAGTAGCTCCCCAGGCTGACTCCTGGTGACTCGGACACGTGGTGCCTCATGATGTCGTTATCGCGGACATTGGAGGTCAGGCCCTAGACATCTTACTCCACGGTCCAGAGTCTGCGCACAAGAATGGCATCGTAAAGACATTCATTCACACATCCATTCCCATACACACTCCATGCACACTCCTAAAAAAAAAAACTAAAAAAAAACTTAAAAACGCGCTAAACTTACCTAACATAATCCCTTGTTTTCCTTGTCCTCTTCCTGTCCAACGTGGTGGTGGGCGACGGTCAGGAAGTTTGGTACTTGCTTCTCAGGACTGCTCCACGTCGGAGGCCTTCTCGCCTAGGACAGTACTGACAGACAACATTTGTAGATGTGTTCAACAAATACTCCAATATGTCACGACAAAAATGCCCTTTCTAACAACCGCCACAATAACCGATTCCTGCCTGGCTTTAGTAGCTCCCCAGGCTGACTCCTTGTGACTCGGACACGTGGTGCCTCATGATGTCGTTATCGCGGACATTGGAGGTCAGGCCCTAGACATCTTACTCCACGGTCCAGAGTCTGCGCACAAGAATGGCATCGTAAAAACATTCATTCACACATCCATTCCATTACACACTCTATGCACACTCCTAAAAAAAAAAAAAAAAAAAAAAAAAAAAAAAACTTAAAAACGCGCTAAACTTACCAAACATGATGCCTTCTTTTCCTTGTCCTCTTCCTGTCCAACGTGGTGGTGGGCGACGGTCAAGAAGCTTGGTACTTTCTTCTCTGGACTGCTCCACGTCGGAGGCCTTCTCGTCTAGGATAGTACGGACAGAAAACATTTGTACATGTGTTCAACAAATACTCCAATATTTCACGACAAAAATGCCCTTTCTAACAACCTCCACAATAACCTATTCCTGCCTGGCTTTAGTAGCTCCCCAGGCTGACTCCTGGTGACTCGGACACATGGTGCCTGATGATGTCGTTATCGCGGACATTGGAGGTCAGGCCCTAGACATCTTACTCCACGGTCCAGAGTCTGCACACAAGAATGGCATCGTAAAGACATTCATTCACACATCCATTCCCATACACACTCCATGCACACTCCTAAAAAAAAAAAAAAAAAACGCTCTAAACTTACCAAACATGATGCCTTCTTTTCCCTGTCCTCTTCCTGTCCAACGTGGTGGTGGGCGACGGTCAGGAAGCTTGGTACTTGCTTCTCAGGACTGCTCCACGTCAGAGGCCTTCTCGCCTAGGACATTACTGACAGACAACATTTGTAGATGTGTTCAACAAATACTCCAATATATCACGACAAAAATGCCCTTTCTAACAACCTCCACAATAACCTATTCCTGCCTGGCTTTAGTAGCTCCCAGGCTGACTCCTGGTGACTCGGACACGTGGTGCCTGATGATGTCGTTATCGCGGACATTGAAGGTCAGGCCCTAGATATCTTACTCCACGGTCCAGAGTCTGCGCACAAGAATGGCATCGTAAAGACATTCATTCACACATCCATTCCATTACACACTCCATGCACACTCCTAAAATAAAAAAATAAAAAAAACTTAAAAACTCGCTAAACTTACCAAACATGATGCCTTCTTTTCCTTGTCGTCTTCCTGTCCAACGTGGTGGTGGGCGACGTTCAGGAAGCTTGGTACTTGCTTCTCAGGACTGCTCCACGTCGGAGACCTTCTCGCCTAGGACAGTACTGACAGAAAACATTTGTACATGTGTTCAACAAATACTCCAATATTTTACGACAAAAATGCTCTTTCTAACAACCTCCACAATAACCTATTCCTGCCTGGCTTTAGTAGCTCCCCAGGCTGACTCCTGGTGACTCGAACACGTGGTGCCTGATGATGTCGTTATCACGGACATTGGAGGTCAGGCCCTAGACATCTTACTCCACGGTCCAGAGTCTGCGCACAAGAATGGCATCGTAAAGACATTCATTCACACAACCATTCCATTACACACTCCATGCACACTCCTAAAAAATCAAATAACAAATGATTTTTTTTTTAAAGGCTCAACTTACCAAACTTGATGCCTTCCTTTACTGGTCCTCTTCCTGTTCAACGTGGTGGTGGGCGACGGTCAGGAAGCCTGGCACTTACTTCTCAGGACTGCTCCACGTCGGAGACCTTCTCGCCTAGGACAGTACTGACAGACAACATTTGTAGATGTGTTCAACAAATACTCCAATATGTCACGGGAAAAATGCCCTTTCTAACAACCTCCACAATAACCTATTCCTGCCTGGCTTCAGTAGCTCCCCAGGCTGACTCCTGGTGACTCGGACACGTGGTGCCTCATGATGTCGTTATCGCGGACATTGGAGGTCAGGCCCTAGACATCTTACTCCACGGTCCAGAGTCTGCGCAGAAGAATGGCATCGTAAAGACATTCATTCACACATCCATTCCCATACACACTCCATGCACACTCCTAAAAACATCAAATAAAAAGTGAATCAAAAAAAGCGGCTCAACTTACCAAACATGATGCCTTCCTTTACTGGTCCTCTTCCTGTCCAATGTGGTGGTGGGCGACGGTCAGGAAGCTTGGCACTTGCTTGTCAGGACTGCTCCACGTCGGAGACCTTCTCGCCTAGGACAGTACTGACAGACAACATTTGTAGATGTGTTCAACAAATACTCCAATATGTCACGACAAAAATGCCCTTTTTAACAACCTCCATAATAACCTATTCCTGCCTGGCTTCAGTAGCTCCCCAGGCTGACTCCTGGTGACTCGGACACGTGGTGCCTCATGATGTCGTTATCGCGGACATTGGAGGTCAGGCCCTAGACATCTTACTCCACGGTCCAGAGTCTGCGCACAAGAATGGCATCGTAAAGACATTCATTCACACATCCATTCCCATACACACTCCATGCACACTCCTAAAAAAAAAACTAAAAAAAAACTTAAAAACGCGCTAAACTTACCTAACATAATGCCTTGTTTTCCTTGTCCTCTTCCTGTCCAACGTGGTGGTGGGCGACGATCAGGAAGCTTGGTACTTGCTTCTCAGGACTGCTCCACGTCGGAGGCCTTCTCGCCTAGGACAGTACTGACAGACAACATTTGTAGATGTGTTCAACAAATACTCCAATATGTCACGACAAAAATGCCCTTTCTAACAACCGCCACAATAACCTATTCCTGCCTGGCTTTAGTAGCTCCCCAGGCTGACTCCTGGTGACTCGGACACGTGGTGCCTGATGATGTCGTTATCGCGGACATTGGAGGTCAGGCCCTAGACATCTTACTCCACGGTCCAGAGTCTGCGCACAAGAATGGCATCGTAAAGACATTCATTCACACATCCATTCCATTACACACTCCATGCACACTCCTAAAAAAAAAAAAAAAAAAAAAAAAAAAACTTAAAATCGCGCTAAACTTACCAAACATGATGCCTTCTTTTCCTTGTCCTCTTCCTGTCCAACGTGGTGGTGGGCGACGGTCAAGAAGCTTGGTACTTTCTTCTCTGGACTGCTCCACGTCGGAGGCCTTCTCGCCTAGGACAGTACTGACAGAAAACATTTGTACATGTGTTCAACAAATACTCCAATATTTCACGACAAAAATGCCCTTTCTAACAACCTCCACAATAACCTATTCCTGCCTGGCTTTAGTAGCTCCCCAGGCTGACTCCTGGTGACTCGGACACATGGTGCCTGATGATGTCGTTATCGCGGACATTGGAGGTCAGGCCCTAGACATCTTACTCCACGGTCCAGAGTCTGCGCACAAGAATGGCATCGTAAAGACATTCATTCACACATCCATTCCCATACACACTCCATGCACACTCCTAAAAAAAAAAAAAAAAAAAAAAATTAAAAAACTTAAAAACGCTCTAAACTTACCAAACATGATGCCTTCTTTTCTCTGTCCTCTTCCTGTCCAACGTGGTGGTGGGCGACGGTCAGGAAGCTTGGTACTTGCTTCTCAGGACTGCTCCACGTCGGAGGCCTTCTCGCCTAGGACATTACTGACAGACAACATTTGTAGATGTGTTCAACAAATACTCGAATATGTCACGACAAAAATGCCCTTTCTAACAACCTCCACAATAACCTATTCCTGCCTGGCTTTAGTAGCTCCCCAGGCTGACTCCTGGTGACTCGGACACGTGGTGCCTGATGATGTCGTTATCGCGGACATTGGAGGTCAGGCCCTAGACATCTTACTCCACGGTCCAGAGTCTGCGCACAAGAATGGCATCGTAAAGACATTCATTCACACATCCATTCCCATACACACTCCATGCACACTCCTAAAATAAAAAAATAAAAAAAAACTTAAAAACTCGCTAAACTTACCAAACATGATGCCTTCTTTTCCTTGTCGTCTTCCTGTCCAACGTGGTGGTGGGCGACGGTCAGGAAGCTTGGTACTTGCTTCTCAGGACTGCTCCACGTCGGAGGCCTTCTCGCCTAGGACAGTACTGACAGACAACATTTGTACATGTGTTCAACAAATACTCCAATATGTCACGACAAAAATGCCCTTTCTAACAACCTCCACAATAACCTATTCCTGCCTGGCTTTAGTAGCTCCCCAGGCTGACTCCTGGTGACTCGGACACGTGGTGCCTGATGATGTCGTTATCGCGGACATTGGAGGTCAGGCCCTAGACATCTTACTCCACGGTCCAGAGTCTGCGCACAAGAATGGCATCGTAAAGACATTCATTCACACATCCATTCCCATACACACTCCATGCACACTCCTAAAAAAAAAAAAAAAAAAACAACTTAAAAACGCTCTAAACTTACCAAACATGATGCCTTCTTTTCCCTGTCCTCTTCCTGTCCAACGTGGTGGTGGGCGACGGTCAGGAAGCTTGGTACTTGCTTCTCAGGACTGCTCCACGTCGGAGGCCTTCTCGCCTAGGACATTACTGATAGACAACATTTGTAGATGTGTTCAACAAATACTCCAATATGTCACGACAAAAATGCCCTTTCTAACAACCTCCACAATAACCTATTCCTGCCTGGCTTTAGTAGCTCCCCAGGCTGACTCCTGGTGACTCGGACACGTGGTGCCTGATGATGTCGTTATCTCAGACATTGGAGGTCAGGCCCTAGATATCTTACTCCACGGTCCAGAGTCTGCGCACAAGAATGGCATCGTAAAGACATTCATTCACACAACCATTCCATTACACACTCCATGCACACTCCTAAAAAATCAAATAAGAAATTATTTCTTTTTAAAAGGCTCAACTTACCAAACATGATGCCTTCCTTTACTGGTCAACTTCCTGTCCAACGTGGTGGTGGGCGACGGTCAGGAAGCTTGGCACTTGCTTCTCAGGACTGCTCCACGTCGGAGACCTTCTCGCCTAGGACAGTACTGACAGACAACATTTGTACATGTGTTCAACAAATACTCCAATATGTCACGACAAAAATGCCCTTTCTAACAACCTCCACAATAACCTATTCCTGCCTGGCTTTAGTAGCTCCCCAGGCTGACTCCTGGTGACTCGGACACGTGGTGCCTGATGATGTCGTTATCGCGGACATTGGAGGTCAGGCCCTAGACATCTTACTCCACGGTCCAGAGTCTGCGCACAAGAATGGCATCGTAAAGACATTCATTCACACATCCATTCCATTACACACTCCATGCACACTCCTAAAAACATCAAATAAAAAGTGAATCAAAAAAAGCGGCTCAACTTACCAAACATGATGCCTTCCTTTACTGGTCCTCTTCCTGTCCATTGTGGTGGTGGGCGACGGTCAGGAAGCTTGGTACTTGCTTCTCAGGACTGCTCCACGTCGGAGGCCTTCTCGCCTAGAACAGTACTGACAGAAAACATTTGTGGCTGTGTTCAACAAATACTCCAATATTTCACGACAAAAATGCCCTTTCTAAAACCCTCTGCAATAACCTATTCCTTCCTGGTTTCAGTAGCTCCCCAGGCTGACTCCTGGTGACTCGGACACGTGGTGCCTGATGATGTCGTTATCGCGGACATTGGAGGTCAGGCCCTAGACATCTTACTCCACGGTCCAGAGTCTGCGCACAAGAATGGCATCGTAAAGGCATTCATTCACACATCCATTGCCATACACACTCCATGTACACTCCTAAAAAATCAAATGAAAAAAAAAAAAAAAAAAAAAAAACGCGCTAAATTTACCAAACATGATGCCTTATTTTGCTTGTCCTCTTCCTGTCCAACGTGGTGGTGGGCGACGGTCACGAAGCTTGCTACTTGCTTCTCAGGAATACTCCACGTCGGAGGCGTACTAGGACAGTACTGACAGAAACATTTGTAGATGTGTTCAACAAATACTCCAATATTTCACGACAAAAATGCCCTTTCTAACAACCTCCACAATAACCTATTCCTGCCTGGCTTTAGTAGCTCCCCAGGCTGACTCCTGGTGACTCGGACACGTGGTGCCTGATGATGTCGTTATCGCGGACATTGGAGGTCAGGCCCTGGACATCTTACTCCACGGTCCAGAGTCTGCGCACAAGAATGGCATCGTAAAGATATTCATTCACACGTCCATCCCCATACACACTCCAAAAAAAAAAATCGAATAAAAAAAATGAATTAAAAAAAAAAAGCTCAACTTACCAAACATGATGCCTTCCTTTACTGGTCCTCTTCCTGTCCAACTCGGTGGTGGGCGACGGTCAGGAAGCTTGGCACTTGCTTCTCAGGACTGCTCCACGTCGGAGGCCTTCTCGCCAGTACGGACAGTACTGACAGAAAACATTTGTGCCTGTGCGTGTGCGTGTGACTGTTTGCGTGTGCGTGTGTGTATATGTGTGTGCATGCGTGTTTGCGTGCGTGTGTGTGTGCCGGGGTGGGGTGCTTACGCGCGCGTTCGCGTGTGTGCGTGCGTGCGTGCAAATCTGATACCCTTTGTCGCTTTGGGCGAGAGAGAGAGAGAGAGATAGGAATGTAAAAAGGTAGGAAGGAAGACGTGAGGAATTCGGGAATGAAGAACAGTAAGAAAAGACAACAGGATGTCAGGGAGTAAGGAATCAACGAAGGAAGAAACCTGACGCCAGGCTCATCTGGGGCAGTAGTCTGCACCATGGTTGTGCGAATTAAGTTGTTCTCGCTGCTTCTTCCCTTCTTCCTCGTCACTCTTCTTTCTTCCCTCTTCTCACTGGACACGCGCACTGACAGCAAACTGAAACGCGAAAAAAGCCAAAGTTGCGGCAGAAAGCTCTGGGTGTGTGTCGTCGCTGACGTCTTGAGCGGGAAATACTGGTTTGCTGGGATAGCTAACTGAGCTCACATTTCAAGTAAGCTGAGTTCACTTTTGAACGATACTCTAGCCAATCAGAACGATCGAGCTTGAGAAACGTAGGCCTGCGTGTCCATAGAAACTGTGTGAGCATGCGTGAGTATGTGTTCGTGCTTGCTAGAGTGCGTGCGTGACGAACGATCAAACTGAGGTTTGTGAACTTAGCGCCTACGTATTTAGCTGAATCAGTCAAGTAGAATAATTACGTCCACACATTGCAAGTACAAGGCTGGAGTATTCTCCACCGAAATAAAATAGAAATTTCTGCGATAGAAAGGAAATGGGGAGGAGACGGGGGACGAGAGAAATGTGTGTGTGTGTGTGTGTGTGTGTGTGTGTGTGTGTGTGTGTGTGTGTGTGTGTGTGTGTGCGTGCGTGCGTGCGTGCGTGCGTGCGTGCGTGCGTGCGTGCGTGCGTGCGTGCGTGCGTGCGAGTTCACAGCTTAACTTGACCGAGACTGAACTGTCAGAACACTATGATGCTCTCTCACTAGTCTCTCTCCGAGTTCATACTCTCTCTCTAGGATTCTGGTTCCAGACACCCTTTTGTCCCTAAAACAAGAGTGTCTGGCAGTAAAGTTTGATAGCAGAAGTGGAAGATTTTTACTTCGAGATGTCGTGTAGTGTTTGTGTCAGTGTTGCTTCAGTGACTGAACTGACTTGATTACGGTAACTGAATCTACTAGTTAGTTTATTAACTTTTGAATTTTCAATAACTGTTCTTTGAGTTTTAAAATATACAATATGTGTTATTGTGTACTGTGGTGTGGTTAATGTTCAGCCACGTATTAATTTCTCTGATGAGAAAATACTCTTTCATATCTAGCGCCGAGCATGCAGTCTATTCAAGGGAGGTAACCCTTAACTCTTGCTTCTGTACACAACTTCCGGTTCGTCAGCCATCAACATCGCACGAACTTCACTAGCAGACCTCTGATTAAAAAAATAAAAATAAAAAAAATGTCGCTTGTAGCGTACGGTGCCAGTGATGATAGCGAAACGAGCGATGGTGACGAAGCAGAAGTACTTCAGGTTGCAAAATCTGGCGATGCCAACAACCATGCGCTCGCAGACGACGGAAAAATCAGCGATGAAGAGGACTACATTCCCACTGTTAGTCGAAGTGCTGCGAGTTCCACGAATGAGACTGGATTTCAGTCAATGCCTGCTCCATCAAGTCTGAGTGGTATGTGTGTACTTGATGTTATCATTGCAAATTTAGCACACACAAAAGTAAGAAATGTGCCGCATTTTTATTTGTCCTGACGCGGCAGTCTTGTAAACTGAGTTTGTAAAGCGTGTTATCTGGATCAGGTTTTATACGTTACACTAACTTGCAGCCCGGGACCATTATTTGTTGGTCATTTTCGCAACGGAACTTGGAAATTGAAAAGCAAAATAAAACTTCAACTTTAGAAGAAGTAATCCGTACAGCTTGTGTTGTCGCTATTGTAAATATAATGTAATTGTTAGCCACACTTCGTGGTGACCGAATTGCATTTCGCGTTGTTTGATTTGTTCCTCTTTTTATTATTTATAATAAAAAAAAGTTTTATTTTGATTTTCACAGGGACTAGGTAGTAGACATAATCGTTGTTATTAATATTATACTGCTACTTTACTGAACACTGCCATACTATCTGTTTTCACACCACCAGTCGTTAGACTTAGAGCAGACATCTTGGTCATATATCCAAGTTATTCAAAGATGGTATGGTAACTGGTATCCTGAGTTAAAAAACAACAACAACTGAAGGTAACACAGGCACTGATGAATCTGCACAATTGTTGACTTAGAAGAACTGACAAAGTTCAGTGACTGCTGACCAAACCCACACTAGTTTTTTTCACCAGAACAACATTCTTGACTATTCAGTACTAGACCATGTCTCATATATATATATATATCTGTTTGCAGACACTGAGACACTCATCACTGCCCATCTTAATGCAGAAGTCATTCTGGTGGTGACAGTGTAGCGATAGGTATATAATCTCCCTCTCCTCCCACCTCCGTACCCTCTTCCCCACCTTCTCCCCGTCCCTAATAAGCCATACGGTTTCTGTGGATGTTAAGCACCATGTTTACTTACTTACTTACTGAGAGTGAGACAGACGTATAATATTATACCATTTTGTCTCTTTTTCTTTTGCACTGCGGTTCATGCTGAAATTTATTTACAAGTAACAATTGAGTCACATGTGTCAGCCATTCTTTAATTTGTTTGATAGTTCATGAAATGTAAAAAATAAAAATAAATCCATATTTTGAGAATGTAAGTAAAAGATAATGTAACTTTGTAAGTCTCTTGTGCTAGGGGTGGTCTTTGTGACTGAATTTTAGGGGTTCCATTGTAGTGGTACTCTGGTAGTATCGTGTTAATGATGGAGTAATGCAGAGTTGTTGTTATTGTTTCAGACCTTCCAGCACCCAAGCCAGCATCTTTGCCTTTGTCACAAGGTGAAGGTGAGGGGGAGGGAGAAGATGAACTGGAGGATGAGGTGAAGCCAAAGGCATCACAGTTGGCAGATGCCCCAAAGCCACCTCCCAAGAAAAACAAACAGCCCACGAGGATTGTTATTCCTGCTCTGAAACAGGTGAAGGGGTCATTTTATTTGACATAATTATAGAGGACTTCATGACTTGAGGTTCATTATAAACTCTTAAAAGTAAAAGAGGCCAAGAATTTGGGCTGGAACTGTTCAGTAACTTTTTTCCATTCATGTGGTGTATTAGAAGTAGACAATTATGGAATTAGTATTAAATTACTATTTATACAGATGTACTTAAAACAACTTCCTGTACAACAAAATCTGTAATAAAACAGGCATCCAGAGGATGTACCTCTGGTGAAGTTTATGTACCTTGTATAAATTCACATGCTTGCCAGGCAAAGCATGCCAGGTGAGAGTTACCATAAGCAACTCGGGTCTTTGTTGTTGTGCTTATGTGATATCTTTTGATTACAATTAATTCTCTTGTGTGTTGATTCTTTCAGTTTCAGGTGAAGACGTTGGTGTGAAGTTTTATGTTTTCATGGCTTGTTTGAATTTATCCAACAAAAATGTTTAAATTGCTTTGTTTAAATGCCATGGCTTGCGTTGATGATAAAGAATTTATTATGCTGTTATTTGAAAAATATTCATTCAAATATGTTCTGTTAGTTTATTTTTACTGTGTACATGTATCAGTTGTCTCGCATGCTAATTGCTATGCAAACTGGTGTCCACTCATTGCTAGTGTATTTTTACTGCGTACATGTATCAGTTATCTTGCATGCTCTGCAGATTGGTCACTCATTGCTCCTTTCTTTGTACCATGGTCAGGACTCTGATGAAGAGGAGGATGTGGGCAGGAAAAAAACAAAGCAAGCAACAGCTACTGCAGGCTCTGTAAGTGTTTAATGAGATGTGGCAGTGTCTCAGTGTCTGTCTTCACCAGCAGCTTTTTTTGTGGATTTGAGTTTGATTTTAGCTTGTTAGGTGTACATTACATTACTTTGTAAGGAGTATGTACAGGCAGGTTGTTTTCATGATGCACAGAAGAATTTATTTGTATGTGGTTACCCACATTTTGTTTGGTGATGTTTCTTCATCTTTCATAATTGGCTGATGCTATACCATAATGCTGCTCTAGGCTATATGGCTTCCATTTATTCTAAAAATAACAACCATTAACATGCTGAAAGTAAAACAATTTTTATAAATAAAACAAGTAAAGCAGAGTGTTATTATTGGATATTCTCCAAGCTTTATTCTACTACTGTACTAGAGTCATAACTTTTATTTTAATCAGAGCTGGCCTTTTGTGATGCTCCATAATGCACATACTTTGAATTAAGTTTTTTATATGACTGTGATTAGGGGTAGGGGTGGCTTGTTTTAGTGTGCATGGTTTGTAAGTCAGATGTGCAGGTTATTTGCTCCCACCTGTGTGAACTGCGAAACATCATGCCATGCTGTGTGTGTGTATGTGTGCATGAGTATGTGTGTGTGTGTATGTGTGTGTGTCATAGCTTACATGAATGAGATTGTTACATTGTTGAAGTAAGTAAACGTGGTGCTTAACGTCCACAGAAACCATAAGGTTTATTAGGGATGGGGGGAAGGGGGTATGGAGGTGGGGGAAGAGGGTGAGTATATACCTATCAGTACACTGTCACCACCAGAATGACCTGCATTAAGATAGGCCATGATGAGAGCCATTTTAATGTTTCATTAATTGTGAGGGACAAAGTCACAAGACCATGTCCACAAAACACAGCTTTTGAAGAGAAAGAAGAGCCAAAGCAGTATTAAACTGAGGTCCTTCTGCTTACCAGCCTACTGCCTTACTGCTAGGCCAAACCAACTCTCTTACATTGTTGAATTTAACTTTATTTATTTATAACTTTTACTCATGGCTAATTGTAATGTTTGTCTGTTTGTTAATGCACTGTTTGAATGGAACATCACCAAGACACATTCCTGTGTACATTTTAATGTCACTGGCAAATATCCTTGTATCCATGTAAACATTTCAAGGGCAGATGTAGGTTACAGAATAAAGTTAACAAGCAGTCAAAAAGCCCCTGGAATGACTGTCTTTTGACAAGACATGCCTACTGGGTTCTCCCATCTCTACCTAATCTGCACCTTATGCACCAGAAATTTGTTCAACTGAATGTTCAGCTGAATTCCAGTATAAATATGTCAGTCAGCTACACATCACAGATCAAAACTATGAAGAAAAAACTGGTGCATTCTTCATTGTCCACTTTTTCAGTTGTGGTCCACCTAAAATAAGGTCATTTATTACCTCCCTTCAGCCATGCTATCTTTTGTGTCCTACCACTCAAATGTAAACACCAAAAAGGTTGTGTACGTGCCTGTGAGTATTTGTTGGCAGTGGTTCTCATTGCCTTTGTTTTTGTTATGTCACTTATGATGCAGTATCTATATGTAGCAAAAGGGATGCAGTTGCAAAGGGAATGGTCTGACGAATATTATGTTTGGCATGGTTCTGACAGGGCAAAGGGAATGGTCTGACGAATATTATGTTTGGCATGGTTCTGACAGGGCAAAGGGAATGGTCTGACGAATATTATGTTTGGCATGGTTCTGACAGGGCAAAGGGAATGGTCTGACGAATATTATGTTTGGCATGGTTCTGACAGGGCAAAGGGAATGGTCTGACGAATATTATGTTTGGCATGGTTCTGACAGGGCAAAGGGAATGGTCTGACGAATATTATGTTTGGCATGGTTCTGACAGGGCAAAGGGAATGGTCTGACGAATATTATGTTTGGCATGGTTCTGACAGGGCAAAGGGAATGGTCTGACGAATATTATGTTTGGCATGGTTCTGACAGGGCAAAGGGAATGGTCTGACGAATATTATGTTTGGCATGGTTCTGACAGGGCAAAGGGAATGGTCTGACGAATATTATGTTTGGCATGGTTCTGACAGGGCAAAGGGAATGGTCTGACGAATATTATGTTTGGCATGGTTCTGACAGGGCAAAGGCTTGTTCGCTCTCCTCCCGCCGCCTGTACACAGCTCCAGGAAGCAAACCAACCGCCCACTCATCCCCTACACCTTGACCAAGCGGCCCACACCCAGCAAGCCCACCACCACCTCCTCAACCACACCCACCTCCTCAAGGACTGCAGTCGCTGACCCTCTTCCTTCTAAGAAGCACCAGAGTGCCTTCAACGCTCTGACAGGGTATGAGAGTGACAGTGATGAGGAGGAGAGTGGCCCCTCGAGTGGCAGCGTGGACTTCTTCACCTTGGGCGGTGAAGCAAGTGGTGGGCCTGTGCCGTCTGGGGAGACGTTGTTGAAAAACGCTGCCCCGTCTCTTGGCGAGGTAGGCGGAAGCACAGGAAGGACTTCAGACAGTGGCGGTGCCCACAGCAGTGAGAGAAACCCTGACGTTCAGTCTTCTTCTTCAGCACTGCCGTCAAGCCCCAAACATGCGTCCCTGACAAAATCTGACTCTCCCGTATCTTCTACCAGTGTGTCGTCCTCAGGCAAGCTGGACTCAGTGACTGTGAGTGCAGCAGCAGAAACCACCCAGGACTCGCCCGTGGAGGAAGAGGAAGGAGATAGTGGTGGTGAGAATGAAGTCACCAGCACAGTGGGCATCCCGCAGTTCAATCAGGATGCACCACTGAGCTTCAACAGCTCCATACAAGGGCATGGGTGGTCATCAGCCCCGCTGGTATCACCGATGCTGCCGGAGATGTACGCAGCGCCCTCCAGCAGCAGTTTGGCAACCGACTGGCAGAGGCAGCAACACTATGCACAGGACCAGTCAACGGAGATGCAGCAGGTAGGAATAAATGTTCAGAGTCGCAGTGCTGTTTATCCAGCAGCTTTACTATTAATCCTAAAATCAGCAGCCAAAGGGAGTTAATTAGCACTTGAAAGTTGTCGCATGAATGCAGCACCAAAGACCTGAATCACCTACAGTAGCTCTCACCAGGTATGTGAGTGAATGCAACTGAAGTACATAAACTCTACCAAAGGTACTCCCTCAAATCCTACACTGTTATAGTATTTATCCAAGAGGTGCAGTTCCATGCTGGCTGTGCAGCATCAATGTGGAGGTGGCAGCAATAATGGCAAAATCCAGGAACACAGATTACTCTTGTGAGGCATGGCGAGAGTGATGGCAAACAAATCTGGAACGTAAAAACTATGAATGCCTGATTCCTCTTGGGAGGTGTGGCAGCAGTGATGAAAAAAACAAAAAGCAGGATCATAGAAAATAATAATGCCTGATTCCTGTTGGGAGTTGTTGTTGTTGAGTGCTTTTATATAGCGCTGTTCTCTGCTCTTGAGCAGACTCACTGCACTCACATGTGATTCTACATAAGTGAATAGCTTTCTATAGCACATTTTTGACGATCCACTGAAGTGGTGTACTTACAGTGCTAGCGTAGCCGGTGCCACATGAAACTACTGCCAGCTTGACGTGCTCTGTGTATACCATACAACCATGCACCATGTCACTTCATGCAAAGCCACGTACATAAGGTGCATGCATGTTTAGCTGTAACCAGCCACCTGCACTTTTGGCAAAATGGTCGGGGTCTTTTACGTGCTACTGTGGTAACATGGGGGTGGAACGGATACCAAAATAAGAGCACAGAAAGTTGACCCAGGAGAAGAAAATTCTCCTGATGTTCCTGCAGGGATTCGAACCCACAACCTTTTATCACAAGTCTTGCGCTCTAACCACTGAGCTATCCCTGCTCCCCAGCATGGCAGCAGTGATGGAAAAAACAACACAAAAGCAGGAACATAGAAAATAAGAATGGCTGATTCTCTTGGCAGCAATGATGACAAAAATCAGGAACACAGAAAATACAAAACACCGGATTCCTCTTGTGAGGTATGGCAGCGGTGCAGTAGTTGGTGGTGATGCAGAATTTTGTTACCACTCGCATCAGTCATCAGTCGGAGTGATTTATGCTGTTGCACCAGAAAATATTCACAGTTAGACCTATGTTCTCATTTTCCCCATTACTGCCACATGCTGCTACTGCACTGCTAATTGGAGTTTTGTAGTAATGATAGCATATATATAGTTCAGTATTGCACAAGACTAAAAATTTAAGCAGCTTGATCATACATCTTAATTTGCTTCTTTTGGGGGGGGGGGGGGGGGGTCAAAATTGAGGTGTGGCTTCTGGGTGTCCTCTGTGAAATTTTAGGCTTTGTATTATAGATAAGCTGTACAGTGGCAGTTAGAACTTAGATAAGTCAGTTCAGTCATTACTCAGGTTGACGCCTGTACTCAAAACAGTTGTCTTCGCTAAATACTTCAAACAACCAGCACTGTCCTTTACACCTATTACAGTATTAGTATTAGGTAACACATCACATTTAATACAAAATTTCAGCTATCTTCTTCAGTTCCATCTCTGGACCAGCCCCTCAGTATCTGTCCGATCTCCTTCAACCTTATACTCCAGCAAGACAGTGATGATCTGCATCTGACACACAAATCTTTATCATCCCCTGTGTAAACACAAAAACATTTGATGAAAGATCTTTTTCTTATGTTGGCCCATCTGTCTGGAATAATTTGCCTCAAACACTCCACCACTCTGATTCTGCCTCCTCTTTCAAAGCCGCCCTCAAGATGCACCTGTTTAATAATTATTTCTAAACTGTTTTTCACATCCCTTGTCTGACGCTCTGTGTGTGTGTGTGTGTGTGTGTGTGTGTGTGTGTGTGTGTGTGTGTGTGTGTGTGTGTGTGGTTATTGCAAAGTGCCCTGTGGTGCCACCTTGTGTGGTAGAGAGGCACTCTAGAAATCCTGTTTATTATTATTAGTGTAGTGTTTCTGTGAGACTGAGAGTGTGTGTGTGTTGCATATAGTGATATATAATTCCTGTTTAAATAATATTGTCTATCTGTGTGTGTGCATTGTTTGTTAGTTTTATGTTAAATGAATCTAATGTATATCTCACTGTACATGTCACGTGTATGCTGTTGTGTTTGTTTTGTTCACCTCTGACTTTGAGCTGCAGGGCAGGTATTTTAAAAATTTCTATCATTTTGATCATGGTTTGTTAGTTTGATGTTAAAATGAATCTAATCTTCACCTCACCGCGTTAGTTTTGTGTTAAATTCACCTGCATGTTGTGTGTGTTGCTGGTTACTTTGTATTGTTCACCTCTTCGAGCTGCAGGATAGGTGTTTTACAGATTTCTATCATTTTGATTGTGATTTGTTAGTTTGATGTTAAATGACTCTAATCTTTATCTCAGTGACAGTGTACACATGCCTGCTGTTGTGTTTGTATTTTCACCGCTTTAAGCTGTAGGGTAGATTTATTATTGTTAGTTTTATGTTCAGTGAATTAAATCTTTATATTATTGAAATATTATTCATGTTTATATGTGTATGCCATTATGTTTTTATTGTTTGCCTCTTTGAGCTGCAGGGTAGGTGTACAAATTTCCATCACTTTGAGTATTATTTGTTGACAGGAAGTTGACTCTGGGCCAGGCAGCAGCAGTGGCAGCAACATTCAAGAGTACATGGAGGACGAACAGGTCTGTCAGTTTGTAACCTGTCACTTTCACTAGGTACTGCCCCCCACCTCTCCCCTCTGTCCCCTCCCCTACCCCCTACCCATCCCAAAGAGAAACCACAACAAAACAAGAACAAAAAACACCACCAACTGTCCAGACCTTTCACTCACTAACACATGTGTATACTGCTTACACTTACAGTTGTTTGCATCCATTGCAGCTGTACATGGTTCAGTCTGAATGGTTAATAAAATTCAGAAGTAGACAGTCAAAGCTTTTCTTGCAAAGCATGTCCACTGAAGGCTGAAAAGCTTGTGACAAAACCCTTGTTTTACAAAGACAGCATTCAAGCTGAAAATAGGACTGTACTATATAAAAGATGGATTGAAAAGGGTGTTTCACATTTCTAATCTTTTACATGAAATGGAGTTAGCTTTTCATACTTCAAAGTGTTTAATCGTGAAACATACTAATGGAAATTATATTTATACTTTTATTATTTATTGAAAGCGATAATGTTTCTGTGCTCCTCCATTCAGTACCATGACTGCCATTGTAACTTTCCCATGGGGTGATGTTGTCCCATCTTTGTCTATGTTGTTAAGGCTATTGCTGTTGTGGTTGTTTGCGATATGTGTGTTTCTTGTTCAAGTTCAGTGTTGCTCTACGTCCACAGAGACCATAAGGACTGTTAGGGACGGGGAGCCCGGGACGGCCACCTTAAATTTCACACAGTTTCCGAGCCCTGAAATTGTTTCTTGCTTCTTCATTCATGTTATGTAAGCTGGCTAAGTGGTTTAGTCTTTCAATATTGATGTTGTATTTATATATGTGTATGTTTCATGTGGCTATGTTATAATGCTTGAAAACTGAATAAAAAAGAAGGAACATGCACAAGCTCATCAGCTTTTGTGAGTCATTAATAACAATATACTTTATTAATCCCAGTGGGAAATTAAATTATTATTTATTAGCTAACTGTGATTTGTTTCACCAATTTCTTGTACCTTTTTTGATTGGACAGTTCTTACGGATAAGTGGCAAGCGCAAACGGGGACAAGAAGACATCCAGATCATTGATGCTAATGTTGATGATTACGTTGACCCCAATGACCTGATGAAGGGCATCTCCGAGGAGTCATCTTACCAGCCACATCGCAAGAAAGACAACATGCCATCCACACAACAGAGGAGAAAGAAGCAGATCACCTATTTGGCTTTTCAGGTTTGTCAACCACACTACTGTGTTACTATAGTGAGGACATTCTTTAACAGGTGCACCTCCCCTCACCCCCCTCACCCCCCAACACATGTATGCATACAAACTGTGTGACTTCATACACACACTGAACGACACAAACAGCAGTGTTAGACTGTATGACTGCACATATTGCTGTGTGAGACTTGACACAGTCATATTGTAGCAGTAGAGACTCTTGTGACTTGACTCACACATATTGCAGCGTTAGACTCTAGTGACATGACACACGTATTGCAGTATTAGACTTGTGACTTGATACACGCATTGCAGTGTTAGACTCTTGTGACTTGACACACATTGCAGAGTTAGACTCATGCAACACCCACTTTGCAGTGTTAGACTCTTGTGACTTGGCACACACACACATTACAGTGTTAAACCCTTGTTATGTAACACACATTGCAGTGTTAGACTCTTGTGATGTGACACACACACACATTACAGTGTTAAACCCTTGTTATGTAACATACACTGCAATGTTAGACTTTTGTGATGTGACACACACACACATTGCAGTGTTAGACTTTCATGACTTCACACACACACACACACACACACACACACACACACACACACACACACACACACACACACACACACACACATTGCAGTGTTAGACTTTCATGACTTCACACACACACACACACATTGCAGCGTTAGACTCCTGTGGCTTGACACACATTGCAGTGTTACATTGTGACTTTACACACACCCTGAAGTGGTAGACTGTATGTCTATATACACATGCACACACACACACACGCATGTACACACATATGCACAACTGCACTTCACTGTAATTGTGCAGTTTTTAGTGTAATAAGCCAGAAGGTAGAGATGTGTTCTTGTTTTGTTACCTGACCTTCCAGTGTGTGTTTATGTTGTCACTGTCATGCTGATTTTATACTGTTGCAGGCTAAGGAGAGGGAGCTGGAACTCAAGAATGCCTGGTCACAGAACAGAATGACCAAAAACCAGTCACGCTCCAAATATGGTTTTTGAAACAAAACAGATGGGGGGGCTGGGTTTTTTTTTTGTAAAACCGTTTGGGGCGGGGTTCTTTTTTATTTTCTTATTGATAATATTTATATAGTTCTGTATTTTTTCCCCTTGTGGGGAGAGGTTGGTTTTTTTTGGGGGGGGGGGGGGGGGGCGGGGTTGCAACATGGTGTCTGTGTCATAGAGGAGTAGAACAGAACATTTCAATACAAGCAGTTGTACTCTTAAAAAGCCCTGGTACTGGGAAATATATTTTTCTGTATAAATATTGAAAAGACTGCATTGACTATTGTTAGGGTTGTTATTTTAAGCCTATACAGAGCAGTGTAGAGTTTGAAACGGATGTTGAATGTTTTGCCCATTAATAGCTACCCACACCATCTCTCTCCCTCTAAATTATTCCTCATATTGTCTGTTCTTGTTTTTTTAAAGGAAGGAAGTTTTGCTATTTGTTCTATTATATGGACAGACAAAACTAAAAATGGATGTAAATGCACTGGCTAAAAGAGTAAAACAAATTACAACACAGCCTTTGAAAGTCTGACGTTAAAGTTGGCTTCTGTTGTTCTAAGCTACACAAATTGGATGCATTGAACTTCTTTTTATTTGCCACACTCTTAGACCCATGCAGTAAAATGACTGCAGTAATAGCACACACACACATATATATATGTATATTTGCACATCTTTGCCATCAAAGAGGTTTCACATTTGGTTGCCTGTGGGTACTAATCTGTTATACATAATAGAATGTTTGAACTTTTGCATATGAGGGCTCAGCTGTTCTCAGGCCATAACAAATTTCATGTTTGTTCAGTTGTTCTTTTGAAAGAATCTTGTCTGTGAATTTGGATTGAGATTTGTATGGATATTAAAATTATACAAATGTTGCACTGGTGCTTGTTGTGGAATGAAGGTAAAAGTGGTTGGCATATATATTGGCAGAAATATTAAATTTACAATGACTAAAGAAGTTACAAGTCATTGTCAGTATGGAATTTTGGCACTTGTAGTTGTAGGAACTTTGTAAGTCAGTTTTGGGCACTTTTGAGTTTGTTGAATTCTGACTGAACAGTGCATCATCAGTTGATTTGTGAAATCCGTTTATGGATCCAGGTCCTGAAAAGTACCAAAGTGTACCTGTTTAAAAATTTCATATTTCATCCAAGTTGTAATTATCTTGATTTTGAGTTTGTAAACTGAGTAAGTTGGAAAAGGGTACAGCAGCATGTTTTCCTGACTTTTGCAACTTTCTTTCATCAACATTTTGACTTTAGCAATGTTTCTTTCAACTAGTTAAATTTTATGCTGACTTTTTTTTAATTTTAAGTTTTATGCTATCAGCATAACATGTGAACTAAAACATGCCAATGCCAACAACACCAAAAAGTTGGTTTTGTTTTGAAACTAAACAGTTTTTTGCTTTTCCTGAAAAGTCAAAATCAACTTGTGCCAAAGTTATGTGCCAATGATTTTTTTTTTAAAAGCTCTTTCTGTACATTAACAGTCCTATGTCTATGATGACGATAACTTTTATATAGTGCTATTTTCCGCTCTTTGGCAGACTCACAACACTTTTTGTCGCACCTGCTTATAAATGAGTGCCTGTCACTTTTTTGCAACACATTTTGAATATCTGCCAAAGTAGTATACTCAGATATAGCACTGATGTTACTATGATAATAATGAATACTTATAGAGCTTCCTGTACAGAGTCAGGTCTGCTGTGCTTATTCCGTCTGGTTTCACAAGTAGACTAGCTTGCCCAGAGGGGTAATCAGTGGGTGGTCTCAACAGACATCAGCCAGCACTACAAGGTCTACAAAAATGTATAAAACTCTTATAATTAATGTTATCATATTGTATTGCTGGCTTCACACACACACACACACACACACACACACACACACACACACACACACACACACACACACACATAAACACACACACACACACACACACACACACACACACACACACACACACACACACACACACACACAGAGGCACACAGAGGGAATGTAGTTGGGAGGGAGAAAAAAAGGAAGCAGACAGAATCTGAAATCACCAGTTGTGGCATTGTTTGTTTGTTTGACCTGTATTGTTTTGGGGGGCATGTGCTGGTTTTATAATATTACCATTACTAATAGTAATTAGTTGGAGGGGGGGGGGGGGGTCTCCACTACAAGACAGCAAAGTAATATACAGTCAAGAAATACATTCTAGTGCAAACAATAAACATCACAAACTACTGTGGTCTACACACACACACACACACAAATGCACGCACATACACACACACATATACACACACGTGCACACATACACACACGCAATACATAAGCAAGACTACACCATGCGCATGTGTGCAGTCTGTATGGCATATAAACTTACAAACAAGCAATACATTTTCCTGTATCGCAGTTTATTACAGGAATGGTAAAAATTGTTACCAAACTTGTTGTTGAATGAACAAGAGAGGTAATGCTCAAAAGATGTATGAGAACAACAAAGACTTGAGTCACATGTGGTAACTCTCATTGGTAAATACAATATCTTGGAGACATATTGCTCATTGTCCAGCAAAACTATTATGCTGGTCCAAAATATACAGTGCTATTTGTTTTAGTTATTGGGAGGGGGGGGGGGGGTTATGTTTGTGCAGCAAAACCATTACAGTGGTCCAAAATATACAATTCAGTTTGGGGGGTTTCCCCACTCACTCACATCAACAAATGTGTCCAAAGCATTTTTTCTGCACCTTCTCAGTAACTTGTGCGTTTGCAAGAACAGCAGTTAAACAAGCATCTAACGATTACATGGTAGTATGGCACAAAAGATTAATGCAGCACAACCATCTGTCTACGAACTCAAAATTATTGGAATACCCCTGTTGTGTCTTTGTACTTTTGTTCTTCTTAGACACATTTCTGTGAATGGTGGTTTGAAGATGTAGTTCTGACATTCCCTGCCACTTCATCTCAAAGGACTCCATACTGTTTGTTACATTAACTCTTTCACTGCCCCAACCTGTAACATTTCCAGGCTCAAAGGTGCCTGCACACACATGCCTGCAAACACATTTTTAAGTCTGGTACAAATCTGTTTTTAATATTATGCATCTAATCCTTTTACATGCTAATGTGCTGAAAGAAATGCTTACTGATTTCAAATTTCACACTTTATTGGTCATTTTCAAGTAATGGCATGGCAAACGTGGCAATGAAAGGATTAATTGTAATGGATCAACTGTTCTTTGACATGTTCATCTGGAGCAGCTCCTGACAAAGCAAAAGCTTCATGATTTTCTCATGGAACTGAACACTTGGCATTACTCCAGCTCAACACATAAATGTAATATGAGACCTTGAGCATTTCATTCTAAAAGTGTGACACACAGACAACTGTACTTAATTTTTATGAATAGATTTTTCACAGTATTGTATCACAGGACAAAATACCAAACACCAATATATATATATTTTTTTTTTAAAGCATGTAAAAAAGCAAGTGACAGCTGATGAGAAAGGACAAATGAAATGTTCTCGCCAAAAGAAGACGGAAATGGGGCACAAAACAGTTCAGTGTCACGACACAAAATGTCTTCATCAGAAACAACTGATGACTAATTTCTTACGAAGACAGACAGTCTATAAACAACAACAACCAAAGAAGAAGAAAGAAGCTCTACTATATATATACCATGAACTGCATAGTTATCTCTGCTGTACATTTTAAAATTCATGCCTGTGGGAAAAAAGAAGTGAAATATGTAATAAACTGAAATGTATATTATAGTTTACATTTTAAAATTTATTACTGTAGCAAGCCCACCTTTTTACTTTTACTATCATCATAAATATTGAGCAAAGATGTTTTGAAAGAGGGACAGTCCTTGAATAGTGGTCTATTTAAAGGGAAACTCAAAAAGATTTGTTTCAGAAAAGGGGTCTTAAAAGAAAAATGGTTCTCATTAGTGTGATCTGTCTACATCAGTTCTACTGTGCAATAGTAAATTAGTAACAGGATTTTAACATCCTGTCAACCATGCAGGGCCATCTCAGGATGATCAAAGTCTGTCATAAGCAAGTGCACATTTCAAACTCTTCTCATGCATAAACGCTTCTCAAGTCAAATCTACTAAATCAAACATGATGTAAAACAAAACACACGTGTACATAAATATCACACCCAAATGTTTGAAAAGTTCAAGTAAAAGTGAGTACATGTCCTGTTGCAAATGATCATTCAGATGAACAAGTATCAAGTTAAACAGAGAAAGGGTTTGAGAATATTTATATGTTTTGCATGCATACACCTCTCACTGCCGGCATAGACATATTTACCAGTACCAGACATGCTGCAATCTACCTTGTGCAAATTCTAATTCTCAGTTGAAGATGACGAGAATCATTGAATCACAACTCTCTCAAAAATGCACACACAGCACACACACACGCACGCACGCACGCACGCATGCATGCATGTACACACATGTGCATGCATGCTGTAAAGTGAAAGGAGAGAGAAACAGTACACCATACCAGACTTATTATTAAGACCTTTTAGAAAGAAACCCACTGCAGAATTTGTACAAAATGGAGCAAACTAATGAAAAAACAATCACAAAACCTCCCTGATAGCAAACTTTGCACTGACAGAAACTCCCCCTCCCCACCCCACCCTCCAAAAAAACAGTTTTGTAACACCAATTCTTTGGATTGAACGACAAACAGAAGCAAATTACGACAGAAGACAGCATGTGATATTGCTTTGACATTTACTTGGTTTCTGTCCATCTAATAACATTTTTAAAATGTAATTTCTGAGGGTTTGTTTACTGAATTGGCATCATTATCACAAATTTGTCACTTGTTTTTGTTTAGTTTTTTTACATTTCAGAGCCAAAACAAATACTTCTTCAGGACTTTTTTCTTTTCTTCCAAAACAGCTGGTCAGCTACTCAGAGCTGGCATGTTCCTCCCAAGCATATTATCAGTAACGTCAGCGACCTATGGACCACATGGATTTTCACCAGTAACGTAAATACTCATTTCAGACTGTCTAACAGGGACTCTCTTTGAAACTAGTTTGCCCTGACACCCACCACCCCACCCCCCACCCCACCCCAATAACACACACACACACACATATCACACCTCTCCATTCAAAAAAGAATACTTTGTCCTTCCAAAATGTTCAATCAGGCACACGCTTATGTACAGTGAACGAGAACGGCAGGACCATTTTCACAATAAGTAACACCAACTGGCAGCCGGCTTTCTGTTCTATGGCACTTAAGGCTCATTCTCAGAAGAAACATTCCAAACAGATTTGTTAATATATTTGCTAAAATGTGCAAACAGAAACAGGTGAGTTGGATCTAAAAAGGAACATAATCCAAACTAGAATCCTGTTATCAACAAGAATGTCAGAAATGTACAGACTGGTTTCCAGAGTTTAGCTGAATTTGTTGCATTGCTGAGTTGTCTCTGAAGAGGTCCTGGCGGAGACCGAGATCTCAAGAGGTGGGGAGAGAGGAAGACTATACCAAATGCTATGCTGTCACCACCAGAATGACTCCTGCCCTAAAACTCCTGCCCAGCACCACGAGCTTGGAAAGTTTTACCGGGTATAGCGCTATATAAGAGTTATTATTATTATTGTTAAGACTTCGGGGGGCGGGATAGCTCAGTGGTTAGAGCGCCGGACTCGTGATTGAAAGGTTGCGGGTTCGAACCCCTGCTGGAACGGCGGGAGAATTTTCTTCTCCAGGGTCGACTTTCTGTGCTGACTCTTATTTCGGTATCCGTTCCACCCCCGTGTTACCGCAGTAGAACGTAAAAAGTCCCAGTCATTCTGCCAAAAAGTGCAGGTGGCAGGTTACAGCTAAACATGCATACACCTTACATATATGGCTTTTATTGAACCGTGCTTCGGCATTGGTCACAACTTGTCCCTAATATGTCAAATGACATCTGAGGACATTAAGCATCAACTCATCATCATTGTTAAGACGGGCAGTGATGAGAGCAATTTTCATGAATTGTGAGGAGCCAAGTCCTAAGACAGCACCCACAGACCACAACCACAAATGAAATCTTTCCCTTAAGAAACTCCTTGATGAAATGGGAAGCGCAAAGCACTCGGGGGAAAAAAAATTGCCAATATAAAAAACATACTACCATCATAGAATGTAACATGTCCTATTCAGTTCACCACAAACTCTGCCTTTCTCTGATAAAATACAGCATGTCCTTTTAACATCTCTTCATTTGCTACCTTCTCTTTAATCAAGTAATAGTTTGGACCAACACTTATTTCAAAATCTCTTTTGGCAGAAGTTTTGGCTTTTTGGCGATGTTTTTTCTCTTTTGTTCTTTTGGCTTTGGCATTTATACTCAGAATTTTACAAAACTATTGCTTACAGAAAAATCAGGTTTTCTCAAAAATAATTGTACATAGGTCAATATACTTTCCCCTGCTATAGAGGATATAACTATGAGCAAAGTCCCTGAGCAAAATGGATCGTCCAGTCCCAGCATCAGTCCATGCATATCACTATGGATCCCATGACCACACATGTAGAAAACAATGTCAATTATGCAAACATATACATACGTGACAGCAACCCAGAAATGAAACAAAAATATTGCTAAAACCATTGTGAAATCTCACACAAGTACCAAATAAATATTCTCACACAAGTACCAAATAAATAATCAGAAAAAGGACAGAAATCTAATGATCTTCAAGTATCTGAAACTTTTGATCATTTGACTGATGACCACAAGTGCAAGGAATTTATAACGAAACATTTGACAGCTTTGGGGGATAGTAAAAAAAAACATGACAACGATAAGAAAAACAACATTGCTAAGAGCAAGAGCATGAAGTGTGGACAAACCTCACACTGCTCAGTTAAAAATGACACAGAATCCAGCAGAAGCAGTGCAGAAAGATACCAAAGCCGAATGATGATGAAAGAGCATGGCATGAGTGTCAGCAGTTACACAATAACTGTAAACAATTTACACGTACGCTCTGAAGTGTGAAATGCTAAACTTATGTATGTACAGATGTTGTTTTTTGTGGGGGTTTTGTTGTTGTTTTTACACCTGTGATCATGGCACCATTTTATGTGCAGATCACTTAAGAATATCACGCGCAGTGGCAATGCTATTTGTCACCGTTACGTATCACAGCTTTAGTTTAACAGACACTGGCAATTTAAATACACATGAGGAAGAAAGAGTAGATGCCACTTGGGTGGAACAAATGTTTCAAGCATTATTTGTGTTTGACCAAAAAAGAAAAAGAAAACCAGGGACTATTTATCAACAGAGTTAACTCTGCATTTAACCCACAATAACCAAAGACAGCACAAAATGCATGCCAGTCCTGTGACTAAAAAACCCTACCATTGCAACTGCCCTCACCAAGATGTTCACAAGCCTTAAAGGAACTTGCCATCTGAAAATATTTCTGTCTAGCAGGTTGAAGAGATCAAAACAGAAACTTTCAATGAAAGCTTTACTTTAAAATTACCATCTTTTATCAAAGTTGGATAGCTGGATCCACAATAGCTCAAACGTACAAACCACCACCAAATTAAATAACTGGTTTTAATGCCCTAGTCAACCATGATGGATATAATATCAGGGTGAAACACCACCACCAGGTCTCACAGCTTTGTCTGATGAACACCAGTGCAGTGGCTTCTTTCTTGTCTGGACCAGTGAGATGTGGACATGTACTACACATGTCAATGCTAAGTCAATGCACCAAAAACTTTTTCCACTTTTAATGTCAAACCAATATGGCGCTTAAAAACAGTGCCATCCATGAGTTTGTAGGGTAACAGGTATAGCCCTATAAAAGAGTTATTACTGCTTTTATTATTATTATTAAAATATATCCTTTATTGAAAGCTGTTATTATTTATACTCTTCCCATTGAACAAGGCATGTTTGAAAAGGCAACTTCCCTCAAGAGTGCCACTTTGGCCAGACGCATAGCTGGTTTCTCACGTCTTATTGCCTTACTACCTCAAAAAAGGACATTTGGCACATGTGAGAAAGCTGATACATACAAACAACAGTGAAAACCCTGTTTGATAGTGTCAGTATCTGCTACTGACTGCTGCTGGGCTATGCTCTCACACATAGACATTTGACACGTGTGAGAAATCTGTAGCATACGAACGACAGTGAACACCCTGTTTGATGGTGTCAGTATCTGCTACTGACTGCTGCTGGGCTATGCTCTCACATGCATGCAAAACTTCACAGGTTTTGCCCCACAACCGGATATAAGACATGGGTATCATGGTTATAAATCCTTGTACAGTTCAGTACACAATACACCTTTGCATGTGCGTGCGTGTGTGCGTGAGTGCGTGAGTGAGTGAGTGAGTGAGTGTGCGTGTGTGTGTGCATGCATGCGTGCATGCATGCATGCGTGTGTGTGTGTGTGCGTTTGTGTGTGTGTGTATATGTGTACATGCATGTGTGTGTGTGTGTGTGTGAGAGAGAGAGAAAGAGGCTGTATGGATGTGTGTGTCAGATGGGTGTGTGTGTGGGGAGTGGTATCAATGTTTGTGTGTGTGTCTGTGTGGATGTCAGCTGGAGGGGGAGGGGGCGGGGTGTGAATGTGTGTGTATCTGTGTCCAACCATTTAAAACCCTTAACAAATGAATCAGGGCCAGTAATTGTCAGGTCCTAAATGTTCTGCTATAAAGTCATGATTGCTTTTCAGTTCCTTTTGCACAGCACAAAATAGCATGCACATATACATATATAAATCACAACCCATAAACAACTTCAGATTAAAAAAACAACTTTGTAATGCTATTACAGTTGCCCAGAGTGTATCTGCACACATGAACAGGGCTCTGGGCCTCACATTTTCAGAGCTGATGCCCTGTTGGATCACTTCCATCCAGCCTGAAGCATCCAAAAATGGTTACCTGACATTCTTTCACAGTGACCTATTGAACAAAACTCTGTTCAGTTCAACCAATAGTCAAAAACTGTCAGGGCTGTTGGTAACTGTTAAAAAATAAAAAATAAAAAAAAAGGACTCACTTTGGACTCAATTTGCTGTGAACAATGCATCCATTTTCACTAATTCTGGAAGACCTGATGGATCGACGATGTGTTGGCTTGTTGATGACATAAACTGGTGAAGTCTCGCATACTTCATATTAACTGTACACATTAAATTGTGTCAGAATATTATATCTATTGTTTATGGCCAGTCACTGATCCTGGAAGACCTGATGGATGGATATGTTTTGCTTGCTCATGACACAGACACTGGTGAAGTCTCACATACTTCATATTAACTGTACACATTAAATTGTGTCAGAATGTTATATCTATTGTTTATGGCCAGTCACTGATCCTGGAAGACCTGATGGATGGATATGTTTTGCTTGCTCATGACACAGACACTGGTGAAGTCTCACGTACTTCATATTAACTATACACCATAAATTGTATAAGAATATTACATTTATTGTTTATGGCCAGTTGTTTTGGGGAACACCTCCTTGAGATGCATGTCAAGAGGCAGGTTGGCTCAGCAGACTTTCATTCCAAAACTGGCACTAACTGCAGGCCCTGTCATGCAAGTATGAAGCACACACACATGCAGGGACACGCCGTCAGAACACAAGGCAATGGTTTGTACTTGGTGCCTACAACGTATATACAGCATGGATGTTCAGTGATTTGTGCTTGCAGCCTACCAGGTATATACAGCACGGATGTTCAATGATTTGTACTTAGTGCCTACCAGGTGCAGCATGGACTTTCAATGATTTGCACTTGTCACCGACCAAGTACAGCATGTATGTTCAATGATTTGTACTTGGTGCCTACCAGGTACAGCATGGATGTTCAGTTATTTGTACTTGGTGCCTACCAGGTACAGCACGGATGTTCAGTTATTTGTACTTGGTGCCTACCAGGTACAGTACGGATGTTCAGTTATTTGTACTTGGTGCCTACCAGGTACAGCATGGACATTCAATTATTTGTGCTTGGTGCCGACTAGGTACAGCATGGACATTCAATGACTCATAGGTACAGCATGGACGTTCACCTCCATGATCAATGGCCAGCATTCACACTGAATTGAAGAAATCCAAGCCTGGGTAGGTACATCATCACACACACAGAGTATTCTTCAGCAGCGCGCCTTTGTGGTCTCTCTTTGGAGAAGGTGCTCATTCCAGCCACAAATGCATCAAGTGACTGCAATCCAGCCCAGTTACCTGTCTTGTTTGCTTAGCGACCTGTCCTCCGAGTTTCTGCTGGACTGTTTCCGCCTCAGCAGTGGAGCATCTTCCTTCTCTTCCTCACTGTCAAGTTCTGTGGTGATTCTCCCATCATTGAGTGACCTTGAAGGGTCAGGGTGAACTTCAGCAATGGTGTGTGTCAAAGATGGCGAGTGTAGGCCTGGAGGCAAATTGCCGTTAGCAACCAGGGATCCATTGACTCCATCAGGTATGTGACCATTGGCTGTTTTCTCACCCGCAGCTGCAGGATTATGCATCAACTTGGGAAGTGCTGAAACGTAAAAACAGGAAAGACATCAACACATTTTTGAAGTACTGCTAAAAAAAAAAAGGGGGGGGGGGGGGAATACTTTGAAAAGGTCAGTGACTTGGAGCAAAGAACCCAATCACAGCAACAGAGCTAGAACTTGCATAAAGTTTGCATTCACAGGATTAGAACCAAAACAAGTTCACCACAACAAAGATGGAACCCAGACACAGTTAAAACAAAAAACAAGTTTGCAGTCAGAGTTACAACCACAACAAAGTCTGTAGTCACAATGTCAAAACTGAGACACAGTTTGCAGCCACAGACTTAGAACCCAGACAAGTGTGCAGTCACAGATTTACAACCCAGACAGGTGTGCAGTCACAGACTTACAACCCAAACAAGTTTGCAGTCATAGACTCACAACCCAGACGAATTTGTAGTTACAGACTTACAACCCAGACAAGTTTGCAGTCACAGACTTACAATCCAGACAAATGTACAGTCACGACTTAGAACCCACACAAATTTGCAGCACAGACTTAACACCCAGACAAGTTTGCAGTCACAGACTTAGAACCCAGACAAGTGTGCAGTCACAGACTTACAACCCAAACAAGTTTGCAGTCACAGACTCACAACCCACACAAATTTGCAGTCACAGACTTAATACCCAGACGAGTTTGCAGTCACAGACTTACTATCCAGACAAGTGTGCAGTCACGACTTAGAACCCACACAAATTTGCAGTCACAGACTTAACATCCAGACAAGTTTGCAGTCACAGACTTACAATCCAGACAAACTTACAGTCACAGACTTAGAACCCAGACAAGTGTGCAGTCACAGACTTACAACCCAGACAGGTTTGCAGTCACAGACTCACAACCCAGACAAATTTGCAGTCACAGACTTAATACCCAGACAAGTGTGCAGTCACAGACTTACAATCCAGACAAGTTTGCAGCCACAGATTTACAGTCCAGACAAGTTTGCTGTCACGGACTTAGAACCCAGACAAGTTTGCAGCCACAGATTTACAATCCAGACAAGTTTGCTGTCACGGACTTAGAACCCAGACAAGTTTGCAGTCAGGGACTTAGAACCCAGACAAGTTTGCAGCCACAGATTTACAATCCAGACAAGTTTGCTGTCACGGACTTAGAACCCAGACAAGTTTGCAGTCAGGGATTTACAACCCAGACAAGTCTGCAGTCACAGACTTAGAAGCCAGACAAACTTACAGTCACAGACTTAGAACCCAGACAAGTTTGAAGCCACAGATTTTATAACCCAGACAAGTTTGCAGTCACAGAAAGCAGGAAGCAAGTTTTCAGTCGCAGCTAAACCTACAAAAAGTTTACAGTTACTGAGTTAAAACCAAACAGTTAAACTAATAATGTCCCTGCTGACACTCCCTGTTCAACGGTGACTGCGACTACAAGACCACCATTTTATGAAACATATGTACTGCAGATCCACTCAATTCTAAAACACTGACGCTAAAAACAAAATTATGAAAAATCCTGGGCACTGTCTTGAATTTTCTGCAGATATAGTAATGCACAAAACCGCCAATCATCACAACACAAAACCACTCAAATATTCCCACACCAAAACAGACGAGCTCCAGCTACTGCCGCTTAACTTTTGAAGTTGCCATCTTGGGGAGAGAGGGGAAAAAAAGAAATAATTTTTTATTTTTTTTTACAGTATTCTATTGTCAATAGAAATATCTCTGAGTCCTGTTGGTATCTTAAAGTTGCCATCTCGGGGGAAGCAGGAGGGGGGCTTTTTTTCTTCTTCGTCTTCTATTATATATTTTTTTAATATATTTTGTTTACAGTATTCTATTATCAGCAGAAATATCTCTGAGTCCTGCTGGTATCTTAAAGAAGTTCAAAAAGAACTCTGAGTGCAGCCACTGTTCTGGGCTGTAAATCCAACAAAAAAGCAGTGCTGCACAACCTCTCCTCTAATCCTGACACTAAGCACCCATTACTCAAACAGCATTAGTGCACCTGGAATTGTACATGCAGTTTTAAGTACAAGTTCCAGCTCCTTGCTTCACTCACACCACAGCATGCATAAGCTCACTTTGTGCAAACATCTCTTCTCCTCTGCCAACATGAGACCAGTGGCCCTTCCTGACATACAACATGCGCACAATACAACGGACACCCAGTTTTAATCCAGCCTCTTTAAAGAGGTGATGCCAAGAGGAACTAAAAATAATGCCTCTTCAAAAAGTGTAGACTTAAAAGAAAAGGGAGAAGAAGAAGCTGATATGTTGACAGAACTGTATCTGGAGAACAAATGGTTTACCTCAAGAAGTCTGCAACCTAGACGGTAAAGTAAATTTGATTACTGCAAGCTGAAATGGAAAGTTTGTTGTTTCTTAATCTTGCTCTTCTGTTTTCTTTTGTTGTTGTTGTTGTCGTTTTCATACGGGCTTTCCCAAGTGCATAGATTCGTTCAATGTTGTTGATTTCTGGTGTGTGTGTGTTTGTTGTTCTTGTTTTTGTTTTGTTTGTTGTTGGTGGTTTTTGGTGTGTGTGCATGTGTGCATGTGTGCATGCATGCATGTGTGTGTGCATGCACACATGTGTATGTGTGTTCATGCATGTGCGTGTGCATGTGCATGTGTATGTATGTGTGTGTGCATGTATGTGCATGTACATGTGTGTGTGTGTGTGTGTGTGTGTGTGTGTGTGTGTGTGTGTGTGTGTGTGTGTGTGTGTGTGTGTGTGTGTGTGTGTGTGTGTGTGTGTGTGTGTGTGTGTGTGAAGTGGCTGGATAATAAGCTCTGCATGATAATAATAATGGTACTAGCAAGGTAACACAACAGTCCTGACAATAAGGACATGGTACACCATCACTCAGTCATATTGCAACAACTTAAAAAGAAATGGAAACAAAACTAAACTAATCTGTCAAACAATTCAATCGGACTTGTCAGCAGAAACTGTCAAGCTTTAGTGCGTAATTATAAAGTGGAATACAAACACAAATGTTCACAAAAAAGCAAACAGTCAACCCACAATCAAAGCAGTCAACTATAACTGTCACCACCTTTGGTGTTGGCGTTGCTTTCAGACTCCCCAGACGTCACCCTTAAGAATACAATTAATCTTGTGCGAAACTAAGGTAATCAATCAGTCAATATGTTGTTTTATGTCTGTTCACACTGAGATCATATTAGACGCCAAAATATACATATTATACTAATTTACCCACAGGACTATGAACAAGCAGTAAGGTTAGTTAGTTCAGCAATG
>OY757550.1:13021558-13045218 GCA_963584105.1 Alviniconcha strummeri
ACACAGACCGTGCCAAGATGGCAGCAGTTTCTTGTGGCACAAGCCATACCAGCGCTGTAAGTACACCACTTCGGTGGATATTTAAAAATTTTTTATAAAAAATGCCATAAAAAGCTATTCACTCATGCAGAATCACATGCGAGCACAGTGAGTCTGCTCGAGAGCGGAGAACAGCGCTATATAAAAGCGATCAATAATTATTTGCCCATGGTCATATCTGGCACCAAAGTGCCATCAAACTGCTTTAGCTCAGAGAAAAAAAGATTCCAGTTTCTCTGAATTTACTCTCTTCGATCCCAGCACTCACAAAAGTGCTGGCCCATGACTAACTGTGCCGCCCCTAGTTGTCCCCACCCCCGCCCACCCCTACCACCCCACCCCTGCCCCCCTCCCACCACCCCACCCCTGCCCCCCTCCCACCACCCCACCCCTGCCCACCCCTGCCCCCCTATAAATGGTCACATTTCACCCTTGTCAGTGAAAGTAATAAACAAGTGCAT
This sequence comes from Alviniconcha strummeri, assembly GCA_963584105.1. Classification (NCBI taxonomy): domain Eukaryota; kingdom Metazoa; phylum Mollusca; class Gastropoda; family Provannidae; genus Alviniconcha; species Alviniconcha strummeri. The sequence goes on from OY757550.1 coordinate 13,022,059, forward strand.
GGAGCATCACTTACGGTTGGATCATCATATGTCTCCTAGAAGGGATGACACCACAACAACAAAAGTACAGCAGGAGTCAGGTTGGAAAGATAAAACAAAGCAGTTAGTGCAATCAGGCAAAAGTGGATGGAATAAACAAATCTGAGAACACAGGTTATTAAGAAACAACACATGTCAGAGGGATCAATGCAATGCAAATAACCATGACAGGAGATGGAACAAATGAATCTGAGAACACAGGTCATTTAGAAACACACGTCAGAGAGATCAGTGCAATGCAATGCAAATAACCATGAGAGGGAACAGGTCATTTAGAAACACACGTCAGAGAGATCAGTGCAATGCAATGCAAATAACCATGAGAGGGAACAGGTCATTTAGAAACACACGTCAGAGAGATCAGTGCAATGCAATGCAAATAACCATGAGAGGGAACAGGTCATTTAGAAACACACGTCAGAGAGATCAGTGCAATGCAATGCAAATAACCATGAGAGGGAACAGGTCATTTAGAAACACACGTCAGAGAGATCAGTGCAATGCAATGCAAATACCCATGAGAGGGAACAGGTCATTTAGAAACACACGTCAGAGAGAGCAGTGCAATGCAATGCAAATACCCATGAGAGGGAACAGGTCATTTAGAAACACACGTCAGAGAGATCAGTGCAATGCAATGCAAATACCCATGAGAGGGAACAGGTCATTTAGAAACACACGTCAGAGAGATCAGTGCAATGCAATGCAAATACCCATGAGAGGGAACAGGTCATTTAGAAACACACGTCAGAGAGATCAGTGCAATGCAATGCAAATACCCATGAGAGGGAACAGGTCATTTAGAAACACACGTCAGAGAGATCAGTGCAATGCAATGCAAATAACCTTGAGAGGGAACAGGTCATTTAGAAACACACGTCAGAGAGATCAGTGCAATGCAATGCAAATAACCATGAGAGGGAACAGGTCATTTAGAAACACACGTCAGAGAGATCAGTGCAATGCAATGCAAATAACCATGTAATGCAAGCTTGGCAAAAGCTACAAAAGGTCAGAAAAAAGACAGAGACTCTGCAAGTGACGAAGCTGACCATAAGCACATCCAAGGATGCAAGGACATTATTTACCAGTGTGTGTGTGTGTGTGTTGTGTGTGTGTGTGTTGTGTGTGTGTGTGTGTGTGTGTGTGTGTGTGTGTGTGTGTGTGTGTGTGTGTGTGTGTGTGTGTGTGTTGTGTGTTGTGTGTGTGTGTGTGTGTGTGTGTGTGCGCGTGCATGCATGCATGTGTGTGCATGTGCATGTACATGAATGCGCTCTGGAATTTGTTACGGTGCCCTTTTCTGTCTCCAGTGGAGTATAGTGACACATCATCGCAAAACCCTCATCAATTAATGATAATCACAGCAGATTGTCTGCATACTTCATAAATTATATGTATACATTTTACTAATCAAAGAAACTATTGTTCACAACAAGAAGAAAACTTTTGCAGGAGTAACTGAACGGACATCCACACACATTTTACAACCTACATGAATGGGTGAATGGACCCAGTAGTACTTGGCACCATTACTCATTTTCGATAACATAGTTCTATTGTTGTAGGGGTCTAATAGAGATGATGAATGAACCATCACCAAGAGATATTAACAGTTGTTGTTGGCTGATTTTACGTCAAGCTTCTCCACTCTTAAAGTACTGTCTTTTACTTTGCAAAAGAAAATTCTTATGTCTTGCATCTTACAAATGTGAAATAAAAAATTATGCATCCAGCTACCACAATGTGCACTGACCATAAGCAAAAACCCACTGGCTGGGTGGTCAAACATATGGGTAGCCTGACTTTATATACAGTAAAGGCAAACCTACCACTCAGTTCATGTGAAGCATCATTAATAAAATATATTGATTTTAAACTCAGTTCATGTGAAGCATCATTAATAAAATATATTGATTTTAAAGGCAAATCTATCACTCAGTTCATGTGAAGCATCATTAATAAAATATATTGATTTTAAAGGCAAATCTATCACTCAGTTCATGTGAAGCATCCCTAATAAAATATATTGATTTTTAAAGGCAAATCTATCACTCAGTTCATGTGAAGCATCATTAATAAAATATATTGATTTTAAAGGCAAATCTATCACTCAGTTCATGTGAAGCATCCCTAATAAAATATATTGATTTTAAAGGCAAATCTACCACTCAGTTCAGGTGAAGCATCCTTAATAAAATATATTGATTTTAAAGGCAAATCTATCACTCAGTTCATGTCAAGCATCCCTAATAAAATATATTGATTTTAAAGGCAAATCTACCACTCAGTTCAGGTGAAGCATCCCTAATAAAATATATTGATTTTAAAGGCAAATCTATCATTCAGTTCATGTGAAGCATCCCTAATAAAATATATTGATTTTAAAGGCAAATCTACCACTCAGTTCAGGTGAAGCATCACTAATAAAGAGTCGCTGCATACTGGATGTAGAATCATGATCCAAATGTAAAGCTCAGTTTAAAGCAAACACACGGAACAATTAAACTGGCAAGACACTCACACAGGTAATAGTCATGCAAATGTACAGCTCAGTTCACATCCAGAATCAGGGATAAAGACTTGCTGGATATTAACACACAAGGGTGGTAATCAGCAACTCTATGACACGATGCACACAGTGCATCTGGAGCAAAAACTGGCTGTATATTCACACACAGGGGTGTTAAAGTAAAAGTTCAAGGTTTTTAAGTATGCAAAATGACCATCAAAATGATTGACAAATGAGTCACCAGTTCCAGATTTAATTTAAATATTTTTTTTAATGTTTAATTGGGTTTTTAATCAATTTTATTTTCTGTAGGCTGGCCAAGACTACAGTCTCGGGTTCTCCATCAGTCACGTGACTTTTCCAGGAAGTGACGTCAGTCTGGGGAGTCAGTGCGGTTGCCATCTTAGATTCTTCAGTAAACTGTATGCCTGTGGTTGACAAAAAAGTTAACTATGCTGGCCTACTGTGTTGCCGCGAACTGTAACAATTCGCAGACAACCCCAGGTATAACAATGCACGAGCTCCCGCGCAATCGACCCGCAGTGAGGCAAAAGTGGATTAAGTTTATACAATTCAAATGAGCTGACTTTCTTGCTGTGCTGCATCACGCCCATTTATATAGCGAGCACTTCAGTGAGTGCGATTTCACAAACTCCATGGAATACCGGTACTCCTTCAAAATCCTGCCTGGCAGGCTCAAACTGATATGGCTGTATCCTTGTGGGTCTCTCGGGCAAAGTATCAGTTTTGTCTTCGGAGCTCGAGTTGGCCATTTTGCAGCGACTCCCCAGAGTGATGTAGTAGGCATATATGGTCACGTGATTTGGGCGTCATGGCGACGCTTTTGGTATGACAGAAAGTGCCTTTTTTCATGCATTTATAACCCTAAGATCACAGTTTCACCTACATCATCGTTCTCAGTGAGTTTTAATGGAAGTCGTGTCAAAAATCACCCTAACCTTGGACTTGTCCTTTAAACTGCACATCTTTAATACAAATGGTGCATCAGTGGCAAAAATTGGCTGGATATTCACACACAGGCGTGTTCAACTGCACATCTTAAATACAAATGGTGCATCAGTGGCAAAAACTGGCTGGATATTCACACACGGGGGTGTTAAACTGCACATCTATAACACAATACAAACTGTGCTTCAGTGGCAAACACTGGCAGATACTCACACACAGGGGTGGAAGAGTTGCACAATTTCTACAGCAGCGCCATTGGCAAGTTTGTCAGTGAAGCTCATAGCACCATACACAAAGGCACTGGATCCCTGAAACAAACGCTGTAATGTTACAAATCTGAAGCAGAACAAGGCCCAGAGTGCTCGTGCAGATTCAACCCACAAGGGAGGTAATTAGCGCTCGAAATACGCAATGCAAGTACAACAACAAAGAGATCTTACAGGAGGTACCTCTGGTGGAGTTTATGTACCTTGCATATGCATGCCAGGTGAGAGTTACCAAAGGTGAATCAGGTCTTTGTACAACATACTTGTGTTACATATTTTGAGAGTACCGGTTGACTGGGCATAAAACATCAATGGTGGAATGGTGGGAAGCATAGATCTAGGGGCATCAAGAGACTGAGTTATATCCGTGTATCAGCAACTATGTACACACTGCACGCAGCGATTAGTCATATTGTTCAGCTATGCATGCTTATACCTCCAGCAAAGATCAAATAGCTAGGCACTGCTTTCGCCATACAATCTTTGCTTGGTTCAAACAATTTTTCATCAACAAAAGTGTACCTACAGACAATAACAGAATAGATTCGGGAGCATGAAACAAGTAACCATAATTATATGAGACACGATCTTTGCTTATTAGGCAGTCCAGTGAAGCTGGTTTGCACAAGTGAATGCCCTTTCTAATCTTTCGTGAAGAAGTCACGAGAGGTTGCAGCGTCACTTCCGGGCCGATTTCTGAGTATGCATTGCTTCACGCTGTGTATAACAATGGAAGTTGAAACTAGAATTGCAAAGCAGTACAAATGCCACCACATTTGCAGTTGTGAAAATTATCGGGGAAAGGGGATAGAGTGTGGAAAAAAGTGCTTTTGTATCATTTTTTGGCTGACCAGAAGATCGTGATTTCATGAAAAAAATGCATTTTGGGGCATCCTATAGCATGAGCAACAAGTTATTGCTTGTTGCCAGACACATTCTGACTACAGGCCTCCAAAAATGCCTTTAAAGTTGGCAGTGTAAAATTTGCAAATTCACCTTCCATTGTGAAGAAAGTACGCACTGGAAGTAAAAGCAGCCAAGGGACTTAAGCAATGCCGGGCAAAAGTCAAGGGAGTTAACAGCCCTGCCTGAACAGCCCACTAGACAAGATGAGCAGGATCAAGGTCTTTACAACTGGTATGAACAAGTAAATCTCTATGGAAGTTATTCAGCCAAGATTGCAAGATGCTGTTTTCATTGCAGCCGAGAAAACGCCCACCATTATGATTAAGCTCTTTTCACTTTTGTTACAAATACCAAGCCAGACTAACACCTGTCATTACAACAGACTCACAACAACAGACTCGCATGACTTCCATGTAAGTCAATAAAAATGAATACTCTGCATGCCGCTAATGAGTTTTGTAATCACATAAAACATAATTATCTCGTTACCATAGATTTCACACATTCAGTGGGCCACATTTTCATTTAACCACTTCGCTGCACCAGCATGTACAATTTCTGGGCTGAAAGATGCACTCACATACCTGCAAATAGTATATTTTTCGGTCCTATAGCATACCTACTTTCAATGCTGTGCATTTTTGATGAAAATCATTTCACAAGCTGGTGCAAAAAAGAAGACAGAAAGGCTTAAGGATTTCAAATTTGGCACTTTTATTGGTCGTTTTCAAGTGACACCATGGCAGTGAAGGGGTTAATAAAAATGTTAGCAAAAGAAACAAAAACTTGCAAAGTGCAATTAATACATGAAAAGTCTTACTGTAAAGTCTCCAATCAGGTCAGCCACAAATGAAAGGGAGGTAATCAGCATGAGGGCACCACCCACTCCAATCGTGGCAGCAACGATGTAAACCATCCATATTTTATGTGCAGGAATAAAGTAGATAGCTATGGAAGAGCCAACGGCGAAAACCACACCGGTCAGATAGGTCAGCTGAAAAAAATACTGCATGTTATCAGTCACTGACAATGCACAAAAGAAATCCTTAATCAGTATTATTTTTATTATTATCATCATGAGGTAGGTATTTCCAGAAAAATGTCATGACATTACCCGCCCCCCAACCAAGCCCACAAACAATGTAAAAGAGTTATTCATCAGAGCATAATCTAAGTAAATGAGGCTTGATTTTGATTTCATTGTGGGAGCAACTACAGCGATCATTCTGCATATTCTGCTCTATAACACAGTATAAGTATGCAGAATCAGTTTCCAATAAACATACATGCACATCTGTAACACAGCAGAGTGCCTGCTTGAGCATTAGGTCTTCACTTCTGGGAAGGATGTCTGTGAGATCTTAAAAGTTTAACACGCACAATGGTGTTAGTGGTGCACGTGCACGCACACACCGTGACAGGCACTGATCAATCCACGCAAGGTTGACACGAAAAACTGAAAAATGCCCCTCAGCCAGCCCTGAACAAATCTGTGGCATTGGGACGCCAGGTATGGTGACATACAAATAACACTAAAAAGTGGTTCACCCCTCCCCCCACCCACAAGATTAGGGTCTAGTGTGTTAGACCTACAGGCTATGAACTCCTGTCAGATTATATGTGTATTATACTCATATTTTGTCTGGACATCTACATGCTCACTATGCAGACACATGCATGAAAACATACATTAACACACCCTCATGTGCCTGCATGTATGCACACACACACACACACACATACACACACACACACACACACACACACACACACACACACACACGTAAACATACATGCATGCACACATGCACACACACACATGCATGCATGCATGCACACACACACAAACTCATGCACACACACACACAAATATATACACACACACACACACACACATGCACGCATGCATGCATGCATGCACACATGCACACACAAACACACACACAAACACTAAACACACACACATACAACATACACAAGTTTGCTTGTCAAGCAAAAATGTAAACACAAAACTTGCCACTCTGCCGAGTCGTTTGTCCACAACCTTCAGCACTGTGGAGGTCACAAAGCTACTGGCGTAACACACCAGAGGCACATTGGCAATGGTCACCTGTAACAAAAACACAAGAATACCATTGGATGTTTAAACTGTAAAACATCAGCCTTGCTGTCCACTTTGTTATAACAAACCGTGAACCAGCAAATACACATTTAGTAAAAAAAAGAAAGTTGGTTAATATTTGCTGTTCAGTTTTTTTTTTTTTTTTTTTAGTTTTTTTTTTAGTTTTTCTTGTTTTGGGTTTTTTTTTGGGGGGGGGGGGTTGTCTTTGGTTTTGTTTTCTTGTGGCCCGTGTTTGCCACAGACACATTACATTACCTTGTCTAGCTGAATGCTCTCCGTAAGGTACATAGGCAGATAGACCTGGGAGATGTTCACAAACAGACGGGTGCACATGTAGATGAGTGCCACCTGAAACAACAGTAACAGTTGGAAATTAGAAAAACATTTCAATACAGGTAAAAATGGTCACAATCAAAGGAGAAAGAGAGAGAGAGAGTGTGTGTGTGTGTGTGTGATTGTGTGTGTGTGGAAGGGGGGGGGATTGCAGTTGTTGGATGGGGGATGGGGTGCAAAGTCTGTGCATAAACTAAGATTTTTTAAACACCCTGTCCACATTTGGAAAGGTTGGGGGGAAAGACCCACAACCTCTGAGACAATGTAATAGAAAACGCATATCCTGAGCTAACCTTCAACAACTTCATGCGCGCAAGACAGAGCTCAGTTAATTATATAACAGTTTTATCTTGCAGCAGCCTTCATGTGCCCAAGTCACTTTAACTGAGTCATATGCAGTAATGATCCTTGCCGGGATCAAATTTTTGACAGTCCAGCTGTTCTCTGTTGGGCTTTGCGGGAGCAAAACCCTGATCCAGCAGCAGAGGGGACTTTCGGTCCCAACAGGTTCTTCCTAAAGGGAGTAGGCTTTTCCTCTCTTTAGTTTTTAGCGGTTTTTTGTTTGTTTTGTTTTTTGTTTTTTGTTTTTCTCCATCTGATCTTTCTCTGTTATAAGGTCTTGCAAACCTAAATTATTGCCTCAATAATCAGTTTGCTTCTTTTTGTGTGGTTTTTATTGGTTAGATATGTACTGTATTGAACAGTAGAAATTATATAATATCTAATATAAAAACAATAATAATAATAATAAATTACCAGTCCATTCACACGACACTTAAACCCCTTTAATACAAATCTTTGATAACGCAGGGTGATTCCTCTTTCAATCATAAAGTCATTCAAACCTCACAACATAAAATTTGCCATTCTTCAGTTCTAAAAAAAAAAAAAAAGAAGAAGAAGAAATCATGATATATTCACACTACAGAACTTGCATATCCCCTATCCCCCCCCCCCCTCCCCCCCCCACACACACACCCAGCATGTTCAATGCCTACCTCTTGACCTCTTTTTCTGTCTCTGTCTGTGTGCACCTGTATGTTATAGCATGATCTACAATAGTCCTTTTTCAGGGCAAGAGCTGGGTGTAATTTGTAAACAAAGGTTTGTTGATGTTTGCTTATTTATCACCCTTGTAAATAAAAGAATTGTATCTCTTTCTGTGTTGTTGTTGTTGTTGTTTTTGTTTTTTTTAAATCACAAATCTTTCCACAACTGTTGCTGCTGCTGTTGTTGATCACTTTTGTATGATGCTATTCTCGCTCTTGGGCAGACCCACTGCATTCTTGTCGCATGTGATTCTCCGTAAATGACTAGCTTTTTACAGCACATTTTGAACAGCCACTTTACAGATTACTTATAGCACTGTTTGGTTGGTACATGGCTGGTGCCAGCTGAAACTGCTGCTATCTCGACACATTCTGTGTACACCATATAACCATGTACCATGTAATATCCCTTCATGCAAAGCTACATACACAGGGTGCATGCATGTTTAACTGTAACATGCCATCTGCACTTTGGGCCGAATGACTGGGGGTTTCTACGTGCTACTGCAGTAACACATGGGTGGAATGGATACCAAAATAAAAACAGTTAAACAGTGACTTGCATCAGAGCAGGAAGAGAGATGTGCCCCTGAGTACCCTCACCAAGCTACAACTCCTTTCCCCTGAAACAGTAGTGACAGGCACCCAAGACCCATCCCCACCAGTAAATGGGTCACCTGATAAAATCTGATGTCAGTAAACCACTGACACAGCGTGCGTCTGTGTGCTGTCACCAGGGTGGACTGTTCGATGGACTGGTCCAAAGCCTCTGCATCATGCGGACATATTGCGCCATACCCTGTGTCTGCAGGTGCCTGTACAGCTGCATGAGCTCCGTGCTTGGGCTCAGGCACCCCGATATGAAAAATGACGTTGGTCACCATCCCTATGCCAGTGACTACGAAGCCCAGATTCTGAAGAGAGAGAAGGTGTAGGGGGGAAGTGTGAACTGAGTGCATGAAAGTTCTCCCTTCAGGCAAAATACAGGGAACTCAGTGCATTACCATAAACATACAATGATCAGGAAAGCATGAAAATAAACTTCCACTTGATCATTTGCTGAGAGCAAGTTTGAAACATGGAATACTTAGAAAAGTACAATTATGTAACACAACCCCAACCAAATCTAAGGTACAATGCTCTGAACAAAAAGATGCATGCACACACAGACACAGACACACACACCCACAACAGATATAACAATTTTAGTAACTAAACACATTCATCACCAAATCTGACCTGAGCACACATGTAATACAAGTAGATCAAAAGTTATATAACAATTTTAGTAACGAAACACATTCATCACAAACTCTGACCTGAGCACACATGTAATACAAGTAGATATTACCGCACTCCCAAGTAATAATAATAATAATATTTTTTACAAACTAATTACCCTAAAATGGTCAGAGTCAGCGCTGGTCAGTTTGTCCGGATTGATGTTGTGCCCCCCTGATGACAGGATAACCCAGGCGATGGCGTACGTGGCCAGATTGGCAACACCTGTGGCCGCATACCTAGTGCCAAGCAACAACATGTTACCAGTCTGAATATCCAACATATGTATAACGTATCATTCAGATAAATGTGAACTGTTTGAGTACACAACATAGATGACCATGCTTTGATGGCTACTGAATAAATTCACCATAAGGATCATTGGGGGATTAAGTAGTAATGGTGGTCGTGGGTGGGTTGGGGGGGGGGGGGTACTATGTGTGGTGGATACCTGATGTACAGCTGTATCTGGAGGTTGGGGAAGCTTGGACAATGGATGTTCTCCTTTTGCAACATTACAATGCGTATACAAAAGATAAGGCAAACCATGAATGACACTCAAATGTGCACAGAGCAAATCATAACTGCACGGAAACACTCTGCCTTCCTTTTCTTTATCTTCCATGCACTAGAATTCCTGTATAACTCAACGTGTAGGATCTAGCAAACATTCTACCTTCCTTTTGTTTGTTTTCCATGCACTGGAACTCCTGTATAACGCAACATGTGGGATCTGGCGCTGCAGAAATTTGCACAGTTTGTGTTCTGCTATCATCCTCCAGTTCACCATCACAATCACTGCCATCACCACTATCATAATCATAATATGTCATTATCATCACAATCTTCAATATCACTATTACCTTCATCAACATTATAATAATTGTGCTCCTGTTATTACATGAACTAAAACATTGACTAACTCTGGCACTGCAACAAAACAAGAAATTACAGCACTGCAGATATTGGGTTTTTTGTTTTGTTTTGTTTTTTGTTTTTTGCTGTTTCTGAAACCGACATTGAAAGATTTCTAACAGACAGGTAGGTCAAATGTGACAGCCTGATGGTTGATTCGTTCACGTGAGGCTGATGTCACACAGAAGCTGTGACACACCCCATGTGACACTTTATGACACACACACACACACATGCGCATGCGCACATGCAGGCACGCATGCATGCACGTGTCTGTCCAAGCTGTTGCCATTCATTTTTCTCCCTTGAGCAAAATATGTAGTGAAGCAAAGACAGTATACATTATTAATCCCAGAACAAATCTAACAGCAGTCAGCACATCATACTGTCAAAGAATAGCAAAGTAAAAAAAAAAAAGAAGAATGCACACATGTGGAAAATTTACACACACACACACACACACACATACACTCACTCACGCATGCGTGCACCCACAAACAAACACACACACACACACCACATGCATGCATGCATGCACACATGCACGCCTGCATGCATGCACACACACACATGCACACACACACAAATGTGTGTGCCAAGGTCCCAAAACAGATTTCAACTAGTATTGGTAACCCAAGGCATGCCTATGGCATCAGATCTGACCTTAAGTGACATGGCTGACGTTGACATTTTATCTGATAAATGATGTGATTTAAATGTCTACATTTGTCTCTGATTATAAGGAGATACGGCCTGAGCATTTGTCCTTGTCCAGAACACTCACTAAAAGCAGGAACATTTGTACCTGATCACTAATATGCAGCCTAAACAAGTACATCCTTACCAAGCCAGACATGTGACCTAAGTGGGTACTTTCATCGTCAACTGACTGACAGTAGACATGAACCACTGTCTCTGCATGAACAAATACATTTTCCTTCATTAATTACGTGTGACAACACTGACCTAAAGTATATCTAACCTTGACTGAATAATATTTGAAGCTCGTGCACTATTGTTTGAAAACATCTTTACACACAAAGCAAACACATGAAATAGTTTGTGCAAAAGATAATTCCTTTCATTAAACACCAAGGACTATTGCAATAAACTCTCAGAACATAATCAACAAAAGCTATAAAGTGGAGCACACAGTTCACACAAACACTGAAAGCACAAAAACACTGCAGAACACAAACAGGTTTTCTGGTTCCAAGGACTTACTTCCTTTCTTCTTATACTGACATGGTTCTACGTTGCTTAACACAAACTGTCTATAACATGCACATTTTTGGGCCTTTAAAATTATTCAGTGTCCTAATAACAGTGATGTGAAGCACTTTTCTCTTCTTCTTTTTTGTGCCCGACTTTCAGTTTTCAGTTTCTTTGTTCTCTCCCCCCACCCACTCCCCTTTACCCTTCCGATACCATCCCTATATTCCCCCCCCCCCCCAAAAAAAAAAGTATACAGCAACCATGTGTGCATTAGTAAGCATTTTCAGCATCCCATCAACCACACAGGTTCATCCCAGGTGGTACACGTGAGTGGACTGCTATCTTATGAAAGTGAGCCATGTACACAACCAAGCTTGTCCACGTGCCATGTCGACCTATCTTTGAAGTCTGATGCAGTATCACAGACAGACATGGAAGTGAATACTAACTGTTGTTATGTGACTGTGGGCAGACAACCTAGTTTTTCTGTGACAGGGCCAACAAGACCCTGTGCACCTGGTTGTAAAACAGCCTGTCTGATCAGCTGAAGGTCACAACCTTGATTACTTATAACATCAGCAGCTCAGTCCACGGTTGTTACTAATTAACAATTAAGCTCTGTGAAGACTGAAAATATGCTGAAAGTCGAATGGCCAAATTAGAGATTTTGATTATTACCTCAGGAGGAGATGCTCAATCTTAATCTCAATAAAAAAGCAAACATTTTGTTTTTCGTCAGGGTATCAAGTCTCAAGACAAGCACTCTACCCCCTCTTTATTTCTTAACTCTCACTCCAATGTTACAACCCCCAATACTCCCTCTTTAACAGTAAAACAAAAAAGGTACTCTTTTTAACTTTCAGCATATTTTTTCTTTTCTTTTTCTTCTTTTTTTTCTTCCATTCTTGGATGACCCTCTGCAGTTGACAGGCTGTAAAAATCCAAAATTTCTCTTCTTGTTCTTCTTTGCATTTAGAGATTCTTCTCCTTCTTCTTCTTCTTCAATGTTTCAGAATAAATCAGTGATTCATACTGTTTGATTAAATTTCATGGTCACATCAACCCTTATTCAAAGTGGCTTTAGCTGGGGTATTTTCACTGCTTTCATACAGTGATGCACAGTGTTGCCTCAGCTGATAACATACGCATGGAAAATGGCATTCATCTTGTATGTCTGACAAAAGACAGTGTGAGGTTATCAGTCATCAAGTAATAGTGCACACCTGATAACCTGTCATTAAGCCCACTGATAGATTGCACAAGCTGCTGTAACAAGACAGACTTCGGTGAGAGTGAGATACTAAGAATAGTACATCTTTGAGTGTGTGCGGGGATAGCTCAGTGGTTAGAGCACCGGACTTGTAATTGAAATATCATGGGCTTGAATCCCTGCAGGAGCAGTGCGAGAAATTCCTTCTCTAGGGTCGACTTTCTGTGCTGACTCTTATTTTGGTATCTGTTCCACCCCCGTGTTGCAGCAGTAGCATGTAAAAGATCCCAGTCAGTCTGCCAAAAGTGCAGGTGGCAGGTTGCAGTTAAACACGCATATACCTTACGTATGTGGCTTTGCATGAAGTGACATGGAGCATGGTTGTATGGTGTACACAGAACTTGTGCCGAGACAGCAGCAGTTTCATGTGGCACTAGCCATGCCAGCGCTTCACTTCGGTGGATATTCAAAAAACACGCTATAAAAAGCTAGTCACTCATGTAGAATCATATGCAAGCGCAGTGAGTCTGCTCAAGAGAACGGAGAATAGTGCTATATAAGCGATCATCAATCAATCAAACATACTCCTCTGAGATGTTAAGAACAGAAGGTACCATTAAAAACCTCAAAGGAGGTTTGTTAAGAAGGGTGACAGAAGAAACAGCCTCCCTTCCAGTCAACACAGTAAAGACTGCAAGCCTACCACTAAAGCCATGACTACTTAAGTAAGTTTGCTGCCATCTCTGAGTCTCTCCTCTGTCTCTACATGTCATTATCAAAGATTTCCTCTGGTTTAGGAAACATGTGGTGGTGGGTTTTTTAATGTGAAAAATCCTGATCGATGAAGCCCTCCCAAGGTATTGCCTAAACATTTTTCCCAACAACACAGCCATGCTGCTGCAGAAAGGAACTGCTCCTTGGGTGATGCAGTGCAGTGAGGTGTGTGTGTGTGTGTGTGTGTGTGTGTGTGTGTGTGTGTGTGTGTGTGTGTGTGTGTGTGTGTGTGTGTGTGTGTGTGTGTGTGTAAAGATAAAGGAAATGTAGTGCAGTGAGTTGTGTGTGTGTGTGTGTGTGTGTGTGTGTGTGTGTGTGTGTGTGCGCACGTACACACGTGTGTGTGTGTGTGTGTGTGTGTGTGTGTGTGTGTGTGTGTGTGTGTGTGTGTGTGTGTGTGTGTGTGTGTGTGTGTGTGTGTGTGTGTGTGTGTGTGTGTGTGTGTGTGTGGTGTGATGTGGTGTGTGTGTGTGCGTATGCGAGTGCGTGTGTGTGTCTGTGTGTGCTGGTAAAAAGCAGACTTAAATACACAATGAGCAGCCTTTGATCAGTCTTTTGGCAGCCACATGCAGAATTGGCAGTAAGCATTCAAGTCAGTGGAATAATGCATGATAAAAATCAATGTCATCATTACCACCATCATTATTACACATATCTACCATTTTCCTGTGCATTTCTTTTCCACACCAAGAGAACTAGTCTGATTCTTTTGTGGAAAGAAAGTCTGCAGGCATACCAGAGCAGGTATTCTGTGGTGTTTCAGAGTTTTTAACATCAAAGCAGACATTTGCATGTTTTTTTGTTTTGTCTTTGTTCCTAACTGCTCTAACTGCTGCATCTGGGTCCTGAGCTCTCCTCTTGATGGAACGAACAACACCTCTAGTCTGAACGCAGTAACAAAAACAGCCTCTCCAGCCACAAGGACTGACTTCAATATCTCAGTTGTAAACTTGATCAAATCAGCTTTCACTTGAGTCACTCTCATCACACACACACACACACACACACACACACACACACACACACACACACACACACACACACACACACACTGATACATATGCATACACACACACACACACACACACACACACACGGTCATGCACACATACACATAAGCTAATACATATGCACACACCCATACACACACACATATAGATAGATAGATACAGATATATATAGATATATTGTGCATGCACACACATACATAAAACACAGAAACACACAAATACCATGAACCTATCCAACAACCAAGAAACCATCACTACCACCACACTCTTACTTCACCTCCCTTCTCCCTGCAGGTGAAAAAGATAACAGAAACACAGCAATTCTGACCTCCATCCATTGAGTCCTGCCACTTCAGACTCATCAGACGCAAGTTGCGGAATCAGGGAAAGATGTGAAATTTGTACGCTGGCCCAGCCAATTTGAAAGATGACAACAAAGGCAGCATAGTAGATGAAGAGTGCAAAGTCTGGCGTCGCTGGTGTGGCACCAAACACAGGCGCAAAGATGAAGGGAAATGAACATGTTGTGCAGATTAAACCTGAAGCAGAAAGTAAAAGGTATCTATAAACACTGCAAAAATATGAGGAAAGAAGAACAAAACTTCAGCTAATAATACACAACAGCAACTGTGCATAAAGACTCACACTGCTGGACAGTCTGTAACAAGCAATTTGGTCCATGTAAGGTACCACTCAATACAGCAACAGACGGTGACAACTGATAAGATCAGATCAACACATAAGGGAGTTAATTAGCGCTTGAAATACATAACGCAAGGACAACAACAAAGACAAGAGTCACCTATGGTAACTCTCACCTGGCATGCATGTAAATACAAGGTACAGAAACTCCACCAGAGGATAAGACTAGAGCTGGTATGTTCTGATCAAGTGAACTAATCACCAACGTTATTTAAACATTCTGATGGTGAGGATACAACGACTCATCAAGGTTACTTAGAGGATGAGGATTCACTTAATCATCAGTGTCACTCTGAGAAGGAAGGTTCAGCTAATCGCTAACGTTTCATGGAGTTTTGAGGATGAGGGTTAAATCAGTCATTAACATTACTAAGGGAGTGAGGGTTCAGGTAATGAACAACCTCAGACCTAGGAGTGTGGTGGTTAACTAAATCAGAGAGGTTATTTAGATGGTGAAGATCAACTGATCATCAGTGTAACTTTGAACGTGAGGGTTCGGCAAATCACTAGCTTTGCTCAAGAGGGTGAAGGTTCAGCTAATCATCAAGCTTTATTTAACTAATGACCAATTTTCCTTGGAGGGTGAGGTTGTTCAACTAATCATGAATGTGACTTGGTGGGTGAAGGTTAACTAATCATCAACATTACTTAGAAAGTGACAGTCGAATTCCCACCAGGGGCAGTCAATTTTCACCTCAAGTCACTTAGACACATACCAATTCCTACTGAGCTAAACACTTCTTATCTGCATAAAACACATAAGAAGGATAAATCCTTGGTTCATCTGCACAGTAAAAGTAAATACAGTGGTCACAATGGGGTTTTGGGGCTGCCAATCACCTAAGCATCACCAGCCAATCAGAAATCAGAGATAATAGTATCTGGAGCAAGAAGCCTAAAGAATGGCCACCATGCTTGGCCCGTAAGCTACAGCACAGCAACAGAGCAAAAGACGGGTAGATTGTACTGGTACCCAGAGGGATTAGGACTCAGTGTAACCAGGACACAAAGGGACTGGGGGCTCAATGGGACTGTGATACAAAGGGGTGGGGTCTCAGTGGGGCTGGGACACAAAGGGACTGGGACCCAATGGGACTGGGAAACAAAGGGATGGGGACTTGGTGGGACTGGGACACAAAGGGACATGGACTTAATGGGACTGGGACAGAAAGGGATGGGGCTCAGTGGGACTAGGACACAAAGGGATGGGGCTTAGTGGTACTGGGACACAAAGGGATGGGGCTCAGCGGGACAGGGGCACAAATGGATGGGGCTCTGTGGGACTAGGATGCAAAGGGATGGGGACTCTGTGGTACTGGGACACAAAGGGATGAGGCTCAGTGGAACTAGGACACAAAGGGGTGTGGGAATCAGTGGGACTGAGACATAAATGGATCAGGTCTCAGTGGAACTGGGACACAAAGGGATGGGGATACAATGGGACACAAAGGGATGAGGACTCAGAGAGTCTGGGACACAAAGGGATGGGGACAGAACACGACTGAGACACAAAGGGACCAGGAAACAGAGAGCTGACCTCCGCTGTTTTAATCATCTTCACACAAGTACAATCACACATACTCACCAAAAAGATGCCAGGACTTTCGCTTGGTGTACCCACAGCAACCCGAGGCAGCATCTGCTTCATAGCCTATCAGCGGTGTGGCAATGGCGTCAGCAATCTGACCCACCAGTAGCAATGTCCCTGCGTAGACGTTGTTGAAATTCTTCACCTGTAAAATAGGCACAAGAGGAGAAGAAAGACAGTGAACATGAAGCAAACAGGAGATGCAGTAAAAGCTCTGATCAAACAGGATGCTGAGGAAAGACCAGCTGGCCACTTTTCACGCCACTTTTACTTGATACTACAGAGCAGTCTTAAAAGAAGAGTTTTCCATGGTATCCTGGTGTGTGATGGGTTACCCTGTGAACAGTGTGATCGTGAGCAATAACCATGGCCATAAACAGCAAAAACATACTCATTAGAAATGACAAAGTAAAGACCACTGGTTTGCAGTTTCTAATGCTTTGTTCTAACCTGAAAATCTGGTATAATGCCCATTGTTATGACAAAAAGATTGTATTTGCATTGATCATTACCAAACTGCGTATGATGAATTGGAAGAGACATCACTTAACACCGCTGATGTGATTCAGCAGCAGTGTGGTGTCTCCTTCTGAAGGCAGCCCGCCAACAGTCTGAAATCTCCTTCTGTGGACCTTTGGCAGCAGGGCCACAATGCAGAATGAACTTTGGATGTGGCTGGGGCTAGGGGTGCCAGGCTGAGTGGCATGGGGGCAATAATAAATTATTATAATAATTATAATGGGTACTAAGTGCTCACATTCTTTAAATGTACATTTTCAAGATTCAATGCCAACCACACGCGCATGCACACACACACACACACACACACACACACACACACACACACACACACACACACACACATAAAATACATACACCATACACACACACACACACACACACACACACACACACACACACACACACACACACACACACACACACACAGTCATATATCAGGGCAATGGGACTGAACAAAAGGTTTTATAAAAGGGAACCTTTTTTTAAGGAAGATTTAAAAGAACCAACAGAGGTAGAATGACGAACAGAAACAATGTCTCTGAAGTCGACACAGATGATGGTAGACCCCTCACCACACCCACACCCCTCAAGAAATTGGCGCTATAACAAGTCTGACACTACCAGTAACTATCACCATACTCAGATTATGCAACAGATGCATAATATTTATTCTACAAAATTCATCCAGAGGTAACCTATACAGTCGACAGGACAATAAAATCCACAAATTAACCATTCTACACTCTGAAACAAGGCTGACTCCTACCACTCTAAAACAAACAAACAAAAACAAAAAAAGGGGTAAAAAGAATGCTTGTTTAATTTGACACAACGCAGCTTGCGACTGTTCAGGGTAACCCCTTTGTTAAGAAACAGAACGACACTTAAAAAACAGACCAGTAGCCTACATTTCATTTTTCACTATTTAACTGTAGTAAAAGTGTTGTGTTGCTTGACAAAAGGGCTTACCCTGAAAATGTGCATAGTGTGTTGAATCATATTTATTAAATAGGCATTCTTTTTAACCTTTCATATGTTTGGATTTTCACTCTGCTCTCAGAAAGAAAGAAAAAAGCATTCAAACTGAGAAAGCCCACCTGGTGCAGGTAAACAAGCAGGTAGCTGAACCACATTGATGCCATCAGATCATTCTGAAAATGGCCAATACTGTAGGCAAGGCGAACACGCAGCGGTATTTTCCTAGTCGGCATGGTGCTAGTGACTCATCCACTGTTACTGTAGATGTTGAGTAGTGGCAGCTACCTTCCAATGATGAGTATTAACCAGCCAGGTATATATTTGATCTGGAAGCAAAGAGAAAATGATTAATTGTACTTTATAACCATTGAGTTGACTGAGTTTATTTAAATCCTCAATACAATAGAAATGACTGCCAGCATTTCTGTGTACATCAAAACCCACCTAACAACCAACCAGGACCATCAGCAAACCCTGATTTATGCCATGTATGGCCATTTTGTCTCAGGTCCCAATTTTTCCTGCTATTTTATAGGATGCTTGGAGAAATAATAAAATAATAAAAACAAATACAAAAACCATTGCTCACAACCTACTAATAAGTAATATGGGCATTCACTGCAGTCAATTCACCTTGTCGGTACCTGTTTTCTGATCCCAAACTATCATTTGGAACTCAATAAAGTCAACACCTAGGCTTCTTTCTCTCTATATGATTGGTGATTTGGCAAGATAGATAAGATACACAGATATAAAACAACAGTCCAAGCATGTTCTGGTTTTCAAAAATGTGTTCCAAATTTTCGTTCATGGAGGCGTGGTCAAGGCCTGCCCGATCAGCTGTGCGTGCATGCGTGTGTTGTGTGTTGTGTGTGTGTGGATTCCTGTGATATATATGTATGTATATTATATGATCTGTCACCAATAAAGAGTGCACTGCAATAACCAGCTGTACTTTCTGCTCCTCTTCAAATCTTCAAACAGGGTGGAGTACTGGTATCAGCTGACACATGCGTAATATATGAGGCCTTCAAGCCATCCATGTCTGATCTGTTGGATAACATTAGACTGAGATTTATATGGAGCAAGCAATCATTTGACGTACAGATGAAAGATAAAGCCTTTCCATCTGACTTCTTTTGTGTCTTTTCTTGAACAACTGATTACTGCACAACATGGCATATTCATCATCAAAATGGTTTGCGATTGGAACTCTGGGGTAAACAGTCAGGGGACATCACTCCACATGGTTGCATCAAGTGTTCCTTCAGTAAGACTAAGAGTTACCAATTAAGCAATCGCTATTATTCTGTCTGTGATTGCTGGGTCATCGAGGATGAGATCATTGTTTTTAACACCCAATCAACCATGATGGTTATATAACAGTACTTCTGCCCAGACTATGATATCAATTACAATACCCAGTTTTTGCAACAGTCAGTGGGGGTGTGGGGGTGTGTGTGTGTGGGGGGGTGTGCGCACGCGTGTGCGTGTGCGTGCACACACACACATCCATACATGTGTGCAGATCAGTGTACATGTACAAATGGTTTTAATTCATTATATTTACTTCTTCATTTTTATTTTTGTAATGGAGTGGAGTGGTCAAAGGACAAGACACAGGCAGCGGAGTCAATAAAGTGGAGACCACAGCAGGCGTATGGCAGCAATCAGTTTTTACTTGTTCAGCCGCAGACAGTTTTCAGCACACCCCCAAAATCATCACGCTCATGCATAGATAAGAGAACGGCGCGGGCCACAGGGAACACACGCTATCGCTACAGTAAAATCGCCCCTCTGGACCACAAAATGGCTGACAATTGTGTTTCCCTGGCCCGCACAAATACACTTTCCTCTACAATAACTAAACTAATTAAAACATCAAAAACATCAAATAAAAGCTACAGTTACAATCTTTTAAACCGTATAAACAAAATGTACACACATGACTTATTTTATTTACAACAAGAGTGGGAAGCGTGGCTTGCGCCTGTCTATATACAGATTCGTACAACTAAATCACAACTAACACAATGTACAAAATATAACTGTCACTAAAACTTACATCGGAATAAAGAGCACGCTCCCACGGTTAAAATGGTACATAACAATTACAATACAACGCTCTGTAAGAGAAGCAAGACAAACTCAAAGACTAGCATTAAAACAATCGGTGCGAACTTTCACCTGGGGCGCGTAACCTTAGTCGCAGCAGCGCTGATAGTGAGATTAAGTAGTCTATGAATACAACTTAGCTTCTACAGTACACAATACTTAATAAGTTAATTTCAGCCCAAAATAAACACTAAACATGAAGTCAGCTAAGCAAAATACTATACGACAATGCAGTGATCGACACAGAATTACTTTAATCGAATCAAAACAACATTTCACTACCATTTACTAGTACTAAACAAAGCGCGCCATGCAGACGACGGCTATAAAAGAATGGACCTAGAGAGGCATCGGCTACTAATTAAGCTCGATCTGGCGTCTGAATAAACGTTAAATAAACATTCTAAGATGCCAAAATATATTACTCATGGCTTGGTGCATAAAAAGGACTAAGTAAACAAAGAGTAGGTAAACAAACAAGCGGTCAAAATGTTAAGGGAGAAAAACAGATTTGAAAAAGGCGCGCACTGGCGGCTATCGCAGGTCGGCTGTGTGAAGGCCATGTGGCGTTACGCCACACGCCGCGCTTCAAAACAAAAGCGTCGTCTGCTCCGGTTCCCGGGTTACTAAAGTACAGTAACTTAAAATTGCATTGATCCGTTAAGCGGGGCGGGATTATTGTAAAACGTACAAAGAGCACTTGCTCACATTTTTATTTTTAACTTCATATAATATGTTATGTAAACTGCATTAGAACTGTGCTCTAAGTGTGTATGGCATAATGTGTTTAGGGTCATATGTATCATGTGAGTGTTCTGGGCATCTCTGAGCACAAGTACGACAAACATACATTACTGTTTATATCAGGATGCATGCAAAAAGTAACACTGACATGAAGTTATATAAGATGATCAACATTACCACTGTATCCACTGGAACTACACACAAGCATTGAAGCTGCAACAGCCTTTTGTGAATTGTCGTCTCTCACAGTTTTCTCTTCTTCTTCTTCTTGTGCTTCCAACTGACAACCACAGTCAGTGTTGATTATTGTTGCTGTGGGGATACTTTCGTTAGTCTTCCATTTCTGAATTTTGTTCTGTGGTCAGTCTTTATTAGTTTATATATTCGACCCGAAATCCAATTACCCCAAATCCATGAGATCACGGGTTGCTGCATGTGTTCTCAGTCTCGAGGTAAAACTTCAGTCAATCGGATTTCCCTCCTGTTGTCACATGCGCACACCACGGGTCGATATATACATAAGTCACGAGTCAGACACCTACTTTATCTACTGCTGTATTACCGGAACTATTATCGCCGCATGAGTGTATGACAGCCCTGGATGGCTAGTATACTGGTGTGTTGCCAAAAAAAAAAGAAGAAAAAAGTGAGATAAAAACAGGTTTACCTGGTGACCAGGTCGGCGATCCGCAGATTACAAGCTAGCATGGCCATAAATAAAAAGCCAGACGGTAACGTTCTAGTTAGGTTTCGTTCGGCTGAAGAGAGGGAGTGACATATAGTCATGTGATACAGGTCATGTGACACGGATCATGTGAGTGGAAGTATGTTAGCTAATTGAACTGGCCTTTCAGAATGTATGTAAGACGTTTTGTCGTTTGGATTAGATGGGGGCGGGGATAGCTCAGTGGTTAGAGCACCGGACTCGTGATTGAAAGGTCGCGGGTTCGAATCCCTGCTGGAACGGCGGGAGAATTTTCTTCTCCAGGGTCGACTTTCTGTGCTGACTCTTATTTCGGTATCCGTTCCACCCCCGTGTTACCACAGTAGCACGTAAAAAATCCCGGTCATTCTGCCAAAAGTGCAGGTGGCAAGGTTACAGCTAAACACGCATACACCTTACGTATGTGGATTTTATTGAACCGTGCTTCGGCATTGGTCACAACTTGTCCCTAATATGTCAAATGACATCTGAGGACATTAAGCATCAACTCATCATGCAATGTCTGCGATTCAAACCCCTTAACCAAAATAAATCAAAGGGGCATCGACCCACTGGAGTTGTTTTCGATAAAGTTGCTGTTGGTTCAGAGACATAATATATACACTGAAAAAAAAAAAAAAAAAAGAATCCGCATTTTCGATCATGCTGCTTGATCGTGATGTTGCAGAAATTGATTTTTGTTGTTGTTTTGTTTTTTCTTTTAATGTTCCAGCGAGCAAAACTGGAAAATTGAGCTGCCACTTTTTCGATATGTTGGTGTTTCAGGAGCTGAAATTATATTATGTATAGGTTCCCTGGAGGTTTCAGCACCAGTAGCCAGTGTAAAAGTTAGACCTTCCTTCTAAGAACCAGAAAGTCCATCATAGTCAAAGGTCGACGAGACTGGAACTGTTTCAAAGACAAAAGTTTTAGGGAACTGAAAGACGCGCTGGAGCACATAATTATGGGATCTCCCGAGCGCATAGATACCATCTTGAACTGCAGTGAACTGCGCGAATCGATCAGTTTGTTTGCTGGAGCAATTTCAACAAAGAAAGAGATTAAAATAATGTTCGATATGCGTCAAAGGTCTAATAAGGGACGAAACCACAGAGTTCAGATTTGTGTAGCAATGATGTAATTATATATACATGTCATGGACCAAGATCTGGCGTAACTGTCACTGCTTGCTGCGTGTGTGCAGTAATTA
>OY757550.1:13045418-13105936 GCA_963584105.1 Alviniconcha strummeri
GACAGAGAGACAAAGAGAGACAGAGAGAGACAGAGACAGAGACAGACAGACAGACAGACAGAGACAGGCAAACAGACAGAGAGAGAGAGAGAGAGAACTCAGAACTCACACACAGACAGACAGACAGACAGAGACAGAGAACTCAGAACTCAGAGAGAGAGAGAGAGAGAGAGAGAGAGAGAGAGAGAGAGAGAGAGAGAGAGAGAGAGAGAGAGAGAGAGAGAGAGAGAGAGAGAGAGAGAGAGAGAGAGAGCATCTAACATCGAAGACGCCGTTTCCTGGACAAGCTATTCGTTTTCTTTCTATTTTGATGGTCGGTTGCCTGGCCACAGTGAAGGAGATTAAACCTACGGCTGGAGTTGTTGATGTTTTTTGTTCTTGTTTCTTTGATCGTTTGTGTGTGGGCGTCCCTTTTGGTTGGTTGTTTTGAGATGTAAACATGGTGCTGTTTTGATGATGATTGCTTTTTATATAGCGCTATTCTCTGCTCTCGAGCAGACTCACTGCGCTCGCATGTGATTCTACATGAGTGACTAGCTTTTTATAGCGCGTTTTTTAATATCCACCGAAGTGGTGTACTGACAGCGCTGACATGGCTGATGCCGCGTGAAACTGCTGCCGTCTCGACACAACCATGCACCATGTCACTCCATGCAAAGCCACATACGTAAGGTGTATGCGTGTTTAGCTGTAACCGGCCCCCTGCACTTCTGGTAGAATGACCGGGATCTTTTACGTGCTGCTGCGGTAACACGGGGGTGGAACGGATACCGAAATAAGAGCCAGCACAGATAGTTGACCCTGGAGAACAAAATTCTCCCGCCGCTCCTGCAGGGATTCGAACCCGCGACCTTTCAATCACGAGTCCGGCGCTCTAACCACTGAGTTATCCCCGCTCCCCGTTTTCGGTCCCGTCTCAAGACCCCCACCCTCTCGACCTGCAAACCAAACCCTTCACTGGACCCCCGCACAACGGAGAAGAGAAGGCCGATACTGAAGTGGCACGAGACCACAGATAGAGACCTCCAGCTCGTCAACCGACGCTGACGTGACGCAGCAGGACTGGCACCAGGCCATAGACAGAGACCTCCAGCTCGTCAACCGACGCTGACGTGACGCTGCAGGACTGGCACCAGGCCATAGACAGACCTCCAGCTCGTCAGCCGACGCCGACGTGACGCTGCAGGACAGTGCCAACCAGACAATGTCCGCTGGAACGTTTCGACAGCCTCCCGCGTCTAGATAATTTTAAGCTTTCACCTCCCGCGTCTAAGTAATTTTAAGTTTCACCTCCCGCGTCTAGATAATTTTAAGCTTTCACCTCCAGCGTCTATGTAATTTGAAGCTTTCACCTCCCGTGTCTAAGTAATTTGAAGCTTTCACCTCCCGTGTCTAAGTAATTTTAAGCTTTTACCTCCCATGTCTAAGTAATTTTAAGCCTTCACCTCCCGCGTCTAAGTAATTTTAAGCTTTTACCCCCCACCCCCACCCCCCGTGTCTAAGTAATTTTAAGCCTTCACCTCCAATGTCTAAGTAATTTTAAGCTTTCACCTCCCGCGTCTAAGTAAATTTAAGCTTTCACCTCCCGTGTTTAAGACGGTAATTTTAAGCTTTCACCTCCTGTGTCTAAGTAGTTTTAAGTTTTCACCTCCCGTGTCTAAGTAATTTTAAGCTTTTAAACTGTTATGAACACTTCATGCCATATCAGCCCAAAGCTAGGACAAAAGTATATGTCTATATACTTGAAAAGGAGACTTCGAAAAATCGCTGTGTTTTGTCATATTAAATAAGTGTTCTTTAAAAAAAAAAAATATGTGTCTGAATCATGCCTGCTTCAGCCCGGAGCACTGATCAATCTCTATTCTCTACAAACCTGACGCCCAACCCGCTATTAACTAACTCCCTGCTGAGCGTACCTGCTGCCTTTGATACTATTTATCACAGCATTTGTGTAACTCCATTATAAATATTTCTGTTGGGAATCTCTGGTTCAGCCATTCGTTGATTGCTTCCATACAGCATGACTTTTATTTCACACGGTGGTTGCTGCAAGCCGTGTACAGATCTAGTTCTCCCCCCCAAAGAAAGCCTCGACTTCGGGGTCCCTCAAAGTTCAGCGTTCAACAATACTATTTTTGTTCTCAGCACTCCACCTATTTCACGCTTCATCTGTCAGCGTGTGTTTCGCCCTGATCTAACCGTACTGGTTGACTGGGCGTATATCACCAAGTTGCTTACTGTCAGTGTGACTGACTGTCACAAGTTTTCAGACGATACACAGCTTTTCAGTTCTGCCAGTCCGGTTGATTACAGTCTTCTTGTAAATCAGGCAAAGCTGAGTGTGGAGTGTGATTCTACCACACTCCAGTTTAATTAACGACGTCAGAATTGAAGCAATGGATTGCCAATAGTTGACGCCGAAAGACACTGAGTGCGAATGCGCAGATCAGTAAACAATGGGCTTTTTCCACGAGTGCTCATGCGCACGATGGTAAACCATGGGGTTTTCAACCCGTACTTCATGACATGCCTATAAAGTCGTACGAAAAAAAAAAAAGAAAAAAAAACGTAATCGAAGACTTTGCTAGATCGATCTTTTGAGTTTGACGACAGCTTTGAACGTCGGCCAGCCATGTCGCAGTTCAAGCCTGTTAAAAACTTCTTTAAAATTCCAATTATTGCAAAACAGTGAGTCCACACTTCGTCAGCTAGTAATGTCAAATGAGTCCGTTTAGAGACACAAAGACAGCGAAAAAGCAGCATTCCATTCCATTCACTTATAAACAGCATCAAAATCTGTTCTTGTTAATTTTCTAACACATCACTGATACCTATAACTGACCATTCCCTTCAGATATACGATACATTTCGTTCTTTTCGAACAGATCATTGACTCATTCCATTCCAAACTTATTCCATTCCATTAAAAACAGTATCAAAATATTTCTTTGTTAATTTTCTAACAGATCATTGACACTTATAACAAACCATTCCGTACAGTTATAAACTGCATCAGTATATTCCATTATTATCTAACAGTTCGTTGACTAGTTCAAGTTCAGTTTTGCTTTACGTCTACAGAGACCGTAAGGACTGTTAGGGACGTGGAGCCCAGGACGACCACCCCGACGTTCACACAGCTCCTGCGATTCATAGTTAAGGCCCCAGCTCTGATCGTTGAACTGCCCAAATTCAAGCTGATGCTCGTCTAACCAGGCAGCTTTAACTGAGCACTGAGGTGGCAAAGAGCCGTGAAGCTTCGGGACCGTCTGCTCAACAGCAGGGAACGGCCAGGGATATCGGCTATCGAGACAGGCCTTTGTTACTGAGGAATAGATTAGCATCGGCTAGAGCCCATCGATCCACAAGATCACCAAGAGGGAACCATTGTCCAACTCTAGGCTAGGTGGGACCTCGCACAAGAGTGTGTAGCCTACATTGACGTCAGTGTTTCACATTTTTTCGAGCCGGGGAGGCGAAAGGGGAGGGGGGGGGGGTGCTGGGAGATAGAGTGAAAGATTTGTTGTACAGTGGAACCCCTTTGGTAATAGGCGCCTAAAAATCAATCAAAAATGGTCTTAAAAAAAAAAAAAAAAGTTGGGGGGACGGGGCGGGGAGTTGTCAGGGGCAAATAATATTGTTGATCACTTTTATATAGCGCTAGCGTCCGCTCTCGGGCAGACTGACTGCGCCCTTGTATTTGATTTTGAACGAGTGAGTGACTGTAGTATTTAAAAGCACCCAAGTAGTGTACCTACAGCGTTATTTGGTTGTTACATGTCTGGTGCCACGTAAAGCTGCTGGAGCCTCGGCGCACGTTCTGTGTATATCATACAGCTTCACCCTGCGCCAGTTTTGTTACAGTATAGTCACTTCGTTCCGAGCCACATACGTAGGGTGCATGTGTGTTTAGCTGTAACCTAACGTCTGCACTTTTGGCAGAATGATCGGGATCTTTTGCGTCCTACTGCGGTAACGAATACCGAAAAATAAGAGTCAACACAGGCAGAAGGTTGACCCTGGACCAAAAAAAATAAAAAATCCCTCGCCGCTGTGCGAGGACTCGAAACCGCGACCGCCTTTCGATCACGAGCCCGGCGCTCTAACCAATGAGTTATCTGTGCTCCCATCGTATTAATGATTCAAAATAATCCCTGTGACCCCGAAACATAAATAATAATGTACATTTATCATGCGCTCATCAACGCCCTGAGCGCTCACATGACTCAGTCGAATAGCCTCATATTAACCTAAATATATATTCTATACACATGTAGAACATAGTCCTACCGAAACAATTTACATAAATTAGACAGGCTTCGGAACTCTCTGTGTGTGTGTGTGTGTGTGTGTGTGTGTGTGTGTGTGTGTGTGTGTGTGTGTGTGTGTGTGTGTGTGTGTGTGTGTGTGTGTGTGTGATGCCGGAACTGTCACCACCCAAACTTTAATGGTTTTCTGCATTGAAGGAAACAGCCTCCTCAACACATGTTTTGTCCAACAGCTAGAAGAGATCGAATTAAAAACAGCCCCTCGGATGTGGCCTCAGCGGAACTAGTTAGCTTAATTTTTCTATTCCAGACGAAGCTCAGTAACTGCTGGTTTGATGGCAGGAAACAAAATACTAAATGTGAAAGTCATGGCCAGACGGTCAGTTGCGCGTCAGCTTTCGTCCTAGAGACCACCTTCGGTAAAGTACTAGCCTCATTTCTGGGGTCAGCTTTCGCTGATCGCTATACGCTTCGCTTCCGTCATGTCTGACAGAGCACTCGACTCTTCCGACGATCCTGAGCCGCAGGTCAGATTTTGAATTGATTCTTCATTTTGCCGTTTGTAGGCAAGTTATAACCAAGACTGTGTTCGCGTGTGAAGTCCAAACAGCAACAGTTTGTCGCATTGACCACAGCGAGAGCTGCTCCAGGCGCTCATTGTTGTTTTTCGTAGGCGTGTGTTCTTTCAATTTGACCCCCCCCCCCCCCCCCCACCAGCAGCCCCCAGGGATGAAAGTTAACACAGAATCGGAACAAATCATTATTCTGTTGACTTGTTTTTGGTCGAGTGGGCGTCATCGACACTCACTGGGAAGATTTTTGGTCGATTCAGTGTTGTGGTCAGGAAACTAGGTCACGAGGTCAAGTTTGTTTTGAAAACCTGCGGAGCCACGGAGTTCAGCATCGCGTAACGTTTCATCACCTGTCCTACAAGGTAGCCACAAGTTATTTTTACGGAATCAGATACCTAAGTAAATGACCAATTTTGGGTGTGTTACACAGAATTCACTGAATATTTGTAATGCGGTGATAGGCGTACTGTACTGTGTTTGGCTACTTTCGATTCTAGCCCCTTGTGAAGCATTCGGAGAGTTCTGCTAGCAACAGCTTACAGTTTTCACCGTTGTGTTTATGCCAGATACCCGGATGCTGCAACGTGTCCAACAGATACAGCTGAAACAATGCTAATGCATTATCATTATGATTAACATCTACGCACATGTAAAAATTCCGAAGAGTTGAGAGTAAACAATGGACTCACAAACATCACAGCACACACTAGGTCACACACACACACACACACACACACACACACACACACACACACACACACACACACACACACACACACACACACACACACACACACACATCAGGTCAACCACTGAAGATGGTTTGTGGCAGCTCAACTGAAAATGTTGACACATGCACTTGTCTCTAAAAAAATGGCTAACTAAAAAGAAAAAGAAAAAAAGGAATGCAGAATATACAAGTAAAACCAGTCACATAAATTGATCATTACATGAACTAATTTAAACAGACTAAGCATAAATTACATCTTATTCAGGTATAATATTTATTTTTATAGAGAAATAAATGTATATAAAACTGATTTCCTGCATTTCCACCTGTTCATTTTTGACACTGCTTGACATTTTCGATCCAGTTTCAGTTTCCAGATGTGATTGAACTCAATGTTGGAGGCCGCATCTTTGAAACAACCCTGATGACCTTGACAAGGCATCGCGACACAATGTTGGCTGCAATGTTTAGCGGACAACATCCTCAGCCTCACGACAAAAAAGGGCGTTACTTCATCGATGCAGATGGAGACACTTTTGCCTATATTTTACGCTATTTGCGACACAAACAGCTTCCTCCCCATGACGTGATACAGGAAGTTTATGGAGCTGCACAGTACTTTGGTCCACAGGCGCTTATAGATGAACTGGAAGGAATGCCACAAATAGCCCTGAAAAAGGTAAGCACCTGTTGGTGTGCTTGTGTTTTTTTTCACATGTTGTCTTGATGCATGAATACTTCCACATTTTCACCCCGGCTGAATGAGTTCAGCTGTGTTGTATTGAGTTGTATTGTGATTGTGTGTGTGTGTGAGAGAGATAGAGAGAGAGAGAGAGAGAGAGAGAGAGACGTGTGTGGGAGTGTGTGCGTGAGAGAGACGTGCGTATGTGTATGTGTGTACGTGTATGTGTGTGTGGGAGTGAGAGCGAGAGAGGGAGAGAGAAAGAGCTTTTTTAATGGATTTATCTCCCACAAAACTAGAAAGCTCACCCATACCACTGTTCAAGGCAATTCGTTATTTAATGTCATGAGTCAGGAAAATTGTGAATATAAGCCAGCTTGTAATTTGAATCACCTGCACAAATGCCCAGGGAACAGTTCTGGGCTAATGCACTGGAAGTGAGCCCTTGAAAGTTTCTTTTCCTTGAAAAGTTAGGTCATTTAATATACTCACAGCTTTTAAATCATCTTTGAAATCTATCTTCTTTAAGCTATCCTATTAACTCTGTGTGTGTGTGAGTGTGTGTGTGTGCGTGCGTGTTTGTTTTGACTGTGTTTTGGTTCTTTGCTTTGTTATGGGCTATGTGCTCCAGTTTGGAGAAATAGCATATAAAAGAGTACGTTACCATATTATTATACAGTATAGAGCCTGGAGGCTGCTGGTCACCTGAGCACTTCATCCAATCAGAATGTTAAAATTAATATTCTGTGCAAAAAACAAAACAAAAAACAGAGCAGCCACCATGCTTTCCTCATGAGCTAAAGTGTGAGCAACAGATTGAAAAACTGGCTGATTAAAAACCAAAAAAACAAAAATAAGCGGTTGTTTTTTGTTTTGTCCTGATAAAAAGCATTGAATCTTTTATGTGTTTGGATCTTCAAAATAAGTATCAGTGCATGTTCATTGATGATGAGAGATATCAGCTGTTAAGGTACTAATGAAATGGGGGGGAAAATTGATGATCAAGGCTGACTTCAGACATGGTGATTTGTAGATCCTCAGGAAGAACACCACACTCTGCCTACCAAGGTGGTCAACTACCAAGTAGAACACATATTCCTCTGTTGGATCCACAAATCACCATGTCCAAGAACTGAGCTTTGGTCATCTGACATTGTTATTAATGTGTTACTGCGCTCTTGGCTGGTTCTCAGATCCGAGACGGTTTCACCAGTGCCAACTATGGAGCCATGGACAAGACCATCAAGACCATCATACAACACGCAATAAGCATCAGCTCAACAACAAACATTTTACCCAAGATCTCCATCCTGATCAGCGTTCGACACAAAGACAGACAGAGTGCAGAGCATGGTGAAAACCACTCCTGCACCTTTTCCGGACTGCCAGACTTTGGCAAAGGTCGTATATTGTGGCACAACAAAAAAGTGGATGTAGTGGTTGACACACTGGTATCATCATATGTTACAGAAGAGACGTACATGGATGCTCTGGTGAGAGAAATGGAAACCAGAGGGTATCTTGTGCAGCATAAAAATGTCGGCATCTGTACTGGTGCTTGCACCCACCCAGAAATTGAAGGGCAGTATTGTGGTGCACAATTGTTCTGTCTCCAACTAAAATGGCAATAATAGCACTAGCTCTGTGTGTGTGTGTGTGTGTGTGTGTGTGTGTGTGTGTGCGTGCGCACATGTGAGTGTGTGTTGTGTGCATGCTGGCAAGTCTGTTGTTACCAAATGCTTCCATGATGGTTACCCAAACATCTCACAATAAACTCCTCTACTGCTAATCTCAATCAACCAAGCTATTTTGCAATGCAATAAGGTGGCATGGCCCTAGTGCTTAATGGCAGAAGTTGAAAACAGAAATCCGTTCCCCAAACAAAACCAGTCATTTTGTCCCTGATATAATGGAAAATGGAAATTTGATTATTCCATTTGGTTACTGACACTATGGCAGTCATAATATATGGTGAAGCAAAACTCGTCAAACCACATGGAAAACTGCGATCCACTTTTGATAAAATAAGTCACTTTATGTTTTAAGAGGATTTGCTACAAATGAAGCTGAATGAACTGAGTAGGAAAATATTACAAAGGTGTAGCTTTAGGCAGTGGGCTTAGCACATAAAGCCAGTTTCTGAACTACTGCAGGCTTGAAAGAAGGAACTTTCAGAAGTCCTGGATTCTCAGTACCAGCTGATCTGTAACTGCATTGTTACACCCCGTTGACCACACAGGGTCATCCTGGGATGAAGGATGGAGGGGACCTTGATCAGTGAGCCCATGGTACCCCAAATGCAAGATTCCATTTAGTAAACTGAACTAGACAGAGAAAAGAGCACCCTCTATTCATCTGCAAACAACATTCTACCAAAGTGATTTTTTTCTCTCCTAAAGATGATTGAAGTGTTACAATGTGGTACAATTTTCAGTCTTTTGAAACTACCTTGAATTTGATTCAGTTTCCATTTGCAGTAGATTACATGTGCACACACACACACAGATCAGTGATATTTACTATTCTGAATCATAATCATGATCGACTATCACACAAAACAAAGAAAGGCTTTAAAACTGAATGCCTTTTATTATAATAGGCAATGACATGCACATTTTGTGCAAGACTGCCTTCAGGAAGTAACAAATGGACATTTATTTTACAAGCAATAATTGGAAAATGTTTAATAATTTAAAAAAAGTTTAATAAAAATACATTCACATAAAGTGTTGGCATATTTTTTCAATGTTTAAGCAGGCCACATTTGTGCACACACACATGCACACACACACACTCTCTCTCACACACACATAAATAGATCTTGCCTCTGTCCAGCATAATATTCTCTCAGTCTTGCTGTGCCTTAAGTAAAGGCCACAAAGCACTACTCCTGTTCACCAAGGTGAGGGGGCATAAAAGAGTGCAGCCTGTACTTTGCTGGACTTGAGATTCCCTATGGGAATTTCACACTTCTCTGGGGGCAGGGGGGGAACCAGCAGGACTGCGACTGCAGCCCGTCACATTTTGCCAGGCAAGCTGCACTGATTCACGCTGACTGGTACCCAAGCAACCCCACAGCAGGCAAAGAGAGACCGCTTTTCCAAAAACAGAGTGCACAGACTTTTGTGCCACGCCCAAGCGAGGAGGAGCCACAGCGCTGCAGTGCCACGTAGGTAGCTTTATCAGCAGGCTGCAACCAGCAGGACTGCAACTACAACTCCTCACATGTTGCCAGGCAAACTGGACGACTCCTGCTGACTGTTGCTTCACACCAAAGCAACCCCACAGCAAGCAGAGAGACCGCTTTGAGGAGGAGCCACAATGCTGGAGCATTGTGCAGTTAGCTTTACCAGCAGACTGCACACCACGCAGCCCACCAGGCTCACTGGCGCTGAAAGGCAGACAGAGGAACACAAGCACAGTCTCTCTGGTCACTGAACCAGGGTGTGGCTGCAGAGGCACAGTCCTGGGCTAGTTTCATCAGGAGGTGTGGCTGCAGAGGCACAGTCCTGGGCTAGTTTCATCAGGAGGTGTGGCTGCAGAGACACAGTCCTGGGCTAGTTTCATCAGGAGGTGTGGCTGCAGAGGCACAGTCCTGGGCTAGAGTTTCATCAGGAGGTGTGGCTGCAGAGGCACAGTCCTGGGCTAGAGTTTCATCAGGAGGTGCGGCTGCAGAGGCACGGTCCTGGGCTAGTTTCATCAGGAGGTGTGGCTGCAGAGGCACAGTCCGGGGCTAGTTTCATCAGGAGGTGTGGCTGCAGAGGCACAGTCCTGGGCTAGTTTCATCAGGTGTGGCTGCAGAGGCACAGTCCTGGGCTAGAGTTTCATCAGGAGGTGTGGCTGCAGAGGCACAGTCCTGGGCTAGTTTCATAAGGTGCAGCTGCAGAGGCACAGTTCTGGGCTAGAGTTTCATCAGGTGTGGCTGCAGAGGCACAGTCCGGGGCTAGTTTCATCAGGAGGTGTGGCTGCAGAGGCACAGTCCTGGGCTAGAGTTTCATCAGGAGGTGTGGCTGCAGAGGCACAGTCCTGGGCTAGTTTCATCAGGTGTGGCTGCAGAGGCACAGTCCGGGGCTAGAGTTTCATCAGGTCAATTTTCTTGCTCAGCTGGGTTTCTAGGTGGGCCTGCCGTATAATGACAGAATGCAAAAGAGCTAACTTGAGTTTCAAAGAAGAATTTCAAACATGTAAACAAATCCCAGAAGGCTTGTGTTAAACAGGAGACAAAGCTGAAATTCTTTAATTTCTTAATTCAGGACTAAAGTTGCACTCTCCATTAGGTGGACGGATATTGTTCATCTGTTCAAAAAAAGTCTTAGACTTCCTGCTTGTATTAAGATTGTCTTTATTCCCACAGTCCGTTAGCACATTCCAGGCTGTGTGCCTACATGTGTATGTGCACATGTGCATCAGCATGCATGTGAGTGTGTGCATACCTGTGCTGCTGCAATGAACTCTGCACTTGTTTTGGGGGGTGTTTTTTTAATGTGGATCAGACACTAAACCAAATCCCCCATACTCATTTGCTGCTTCACTGCAGTCAGGAAATTGGACAAACCATGAACCACCCTGCTGTGTGAGTCCAGTGTGAAGGGGAGCAAGTCAATGCCCTCAATTTGGAAGTCCAGTTTGGATACACACAGACATGGTGACGTGCATGGTCATTCCAAATTACATTGAAGATGGGGTGCTATATAAACTACAAATGTTCTTTAATATCACAGATATTATTACACTGACCGCTTCAGCTGAAGGTGATTTCAGTAGGATGTGGGAAAAGTAACAAAAGAATTTAAAACCCTGATGGAACTCACCAAATGCTTCCGTAGTTCAGCAAGTTTGAACTTAGCCTGGGAAATATCCTGAAAGCAAAGAAATAACACAGTAATACCCCCAGACTAGATAGATGTGTGTGTGTGTGTGTGTGTTTGGGTGTTTGACTGTGTACATGTGATAGTCAGCTAAAAACCCTGGTGAAATGTTTCAGACATACATTTGACTATGGCTGTACATCTAGTTAACCTGATCCAAACTGTTAACTTTGAACCACATCATACCAATACGCCATTACCTCTGTGTTTAAGCCACCGAAGTTTTTGTTCCTTTCCCACAAGACTACTGTAATTCCCTCCTCTCCAGATTTCCACAGTACCTTCTAAACAGGCTTCAGAAGGTTCAAAACACTGCAGCTCATCTCGTCTTAAAGTCTCCAAAGATAGACCACATTTCATGTCATCTTCACACTCTGCACTGACTTCCAATCAACGCTAGAACCAAAATACAAATTTCCTTTTCTTTGTTTAGTGCTATGGCTTCTGCTGGCTTTGTCTACCTTTCCGGTCTACTCAACACCTATGCCTAGACAACTTTGATCTTCCACAGGCAGTTGAATACTGTGCATTCAATCTGTCAACACTAAATACTGTATAGTGAATGGTCTTGCTACTGCAAAGCTCCAACACTCTGGAACACACTTCAATTTCAAAAGAGATCAGATTCTCTCAGTTGGCCTCTCCCTCTTGATAAGCACCCAAAACCTAGTTTTTTTTGACATGCTGCTGATTGGTGCGGGTTGGGTGATAAGCAGGTTATACATGCTTGACTCAGTGCATCTGCAGCACTTGTGTCTTTCTGTGTTAGCTGCAAATGTTGTTAATAACTGGAAGGCACAATGAGCTCCTGTGAGAAAGGGCACTTCATAAATATATACATTATCATTATTAACATTTTAAGGGTGAGATGGAAACAGGGAAGTTTACATTATAATGAAATAATCAAACAAAGTGAGAAGCAATGACGAAATGATTCCAGAAAACAAGTAAATAAACGAATAAAAACTGAACGGACAGATAAAAATAAAAAAATCAATAAAATCTGAAAGTACTGATTATTATGTATAATTACTGGAGGAAGGTCATGGTAATTTTGAAGTTTCTTCTTCAAGGGCTCCAGCTCTTCTTCCACCTTTTGAAGATCCTGGAACAGAATGACAGTGAAAAATGAAATACATAAGAATGTTATTCTCCCCAAGTAAAAGTAAAAGAATGTTTTTTAATGCTGGTTCATTCATTCATCATCACTGTCACACCAATACCTACAACCCAAAACAAGCTGTTCACACATACACACACACACACACACATACACACACACACACACATACACATGCACACACACACACACACACACACACACACACACACACACACACACACATGCACACATACACACATACACACACACACACACACACACACACACACACACACACACACAC
Organism: Alviniconcha strummeri; assembly: GCA_963584105.1. Lineage (NCBI taxonomy): Eukaryota > Metazoa > Mollusca > Gastropoda > Provannidae > Alviniconcha > Alviniconcha strummeri. The sequence goes on from OY757550.1 coordinate 13,057,945, forward strand.
ATGCACACACACACACACATGCACGCACCAGTCATGAAATAAAAAGTTCTTACAACATTAACAAAAAGAGGGTAATTTTTTTTCAGATTACCAAAAGGCTGGATCACATTTACACATCTAAGAGCAGAATACTTTAAGGTGTTACACATACAAACACTATTCTCATGCGATTCCAACTCTAAGAGTAAAACATTTCCAACATTCAACTGAATTACATGACATAAGCACTACTTTTGCAGCTACCTGTCCTTGATTTCCATTTATAAAACCCGAATAAAAATCAATGAATCAGCCGTTGTTTTTATTTGAACTGCATGCATGTGTGCATGACATGGGCATGTGTGTCTGTGCGTACAAAGCAAAAGTTATGTGAATTTCGAAGCTCTGAAAGCTTAACAAAAAATAAACAAAAAACTCCTTACACAAAAATAATAAATCTTACAATGATGGGTACATCAACAGGGTCCAGAACTTCAAAAACTTAAGATGGATTGTGAAAAAAATAGCAAACATACCTGGGCTTTTTTAACAAGGGTTGAGTGAAACACTGATGAGTCCACTCCGGTCCTGGACAGTGTGTTCTTGAAAAAGATAAATAACAAGTGAGATAAAACAGCACACACTAACACAAAAAGACACAATATACACCAGCAGAGAGTTCAAACATTTCAATCCTAAACCTGGTTTCCTGACGCATGCATCAAAAGTGTCTGTATCTTTCTGCTATATTTCTACAGCCGTCCCTATTTAAAGGAGCCAACCTTCTCAAACCATTTAGTCCAGTAGGCTGAAGAGATAAAAATTACACACCACAACAAGCAGGCAGCATAGCTTTCACAAGTTTGAATAATATCACAAATCCCATGTGGTCAAAAGCTGTCCAAACTGACCCCATCTTTGATTAAAATACATAAATTTAACAATCCTTGAAAAATGAATCTGATATGATCACTGAGCCCAGTCCTGAAATGGATTAAAGAGATACCCATGAAAACCTGACGAAAGAAATCCATGTGAAATGGTTTTAATTTATTACTGAGAATCAGACTGTCATTAAAATAGATTAAAAAAATTGGTTGATGAATGTTCTCTGAAACTAGCTGATTACTGTTCAGATGAGGTTTGTGACACTAAAAGATGGTGTGTTAATCTATGCTGTCCATGTATTATCTGAGGAAATGGAAAGGCTGTAAAAATGATTAAAGTTTATTTTACGGGCTGTTGCATAAACCATGTCAACTTCTTACATACTGATAGTCTGAAAATCATGGTACAAATCTTTGTTGACATTGGCAGTGATCAACATTTACACATGAACAATATATGCACTGAGAGCAGCCAAACTGGATCACACTTGACAACCCTCACCAAAAACCAACCTTCTTTGATAACCACTGCTGATAGGTCTCTAACTGACTGTTCATTAGCAGTTATGCTACTGTGCTAGCACTATACTAAAGAAAATTCAACATAGTTGCCAAGTGTAAATAACTCACTGCATAGAAAAAGCAAGAAACAACATGCCTTGAGTTTGGATAGAAGTTTGGCATACTCCTGAGCTTTGGTGTGGAGAAAAGTGGTGTCCTTGGCTAACTTCTCCATCTTTTCCTCCTGTTGTTTGGACTGATCTTCCAGGCCTTTGTAGGTTCTGGCCAACAACCAGTGAGAGCCATGGGTTCAAGGCAAATACATGAGAACAGAATTTACATTCAACAAAGTGCACAGCAAGCTTAAACTATTACAGCAAAATGAAATGACAAGGTGGCATGGCCATTGAAATTTCTGTGCAATCACATGCACATTTACATGAAACAATAGTTACAGACTACTGGATGAAGCAGCTTACATATATATCAAGATCAAAATGAAACTTGAAAGACCAGATCTTCTTAATTTTGTTTTGGTCATCCCTTGTCCCTATGCAGAATAAGAAGGAAAAATGTCTGCATTCACTGAGCTCCCCTATTCTAGCTTTAAAGCAGAGAAGCACTTACCTAAGAATAGCACTGTGCTTAACAAAAGCATCCTTTGTCTTGTGAGTAAGCTGAGCCAGCAGCCGCTCTTCAGCCAGGAACTCCTCATGTACTCGGTCCCCTTCATCTTGCAGGGACTGAAGCGCTAACAGGTAACTGGAAAGGTAACCAGCCAAGATACTTTCCTGCAGGAACACAGCCAACTCTGACTCTGAGTCTACATGTACTTGTTCATGCCTTGGTTTGAACTTGCTTAAACATCTTAAGGTCATCTCCCACCACCTCACTCAAAGGCTGCCTCACTTGTTAAACAGGGCATAGTCCAGTGCAGGCAACAGAAAACCAGATACAAAGTTACCATCCCCCAAACACCTTTTATTTTTGTATGCCTGAAAATTAGCTGTGCGAGACACTTCCCAGTGGCCATCTGCTTTTATTTTTGCAATGAACTAATTCCAACCCTCCTGGTGGGGCACATGCAAAATGTTCAGGACAGCACACAGTACCGTTCACTTTGTTTGTTTGTACTCTCTAAGTACACTGTCCCGGATCGCTTTGCCAAAAACAAATACCTATGAAAACAGAACAGCTGCCTGAATGGTCTGAGACTGTACATTGTGCACACACACACAAAAAGAGTTTCATGTGCAAACCTGTCACCACTTCAGACTGGATGAACTTCTTACTCCTGAGCTTAGGTAAAAAGACACAAAAGAAAGAAACTGTCAGAAGCTGGGAAAAGTAGTAGAAATGTCACATAAACTTGATCTGCCACTGTGACAGTGTGAAGTGCCAACCTACCTGGTGTCGCTAGCATCCCGAATCTTCAGCAGCCAGGCCAGGTTAGCCAGAGTCCGCAAGCTCATCACTCCAGACTGAGACAGGTTCGCAGATGTTAACTCCAGTGTTGTCAAGATACGATCCAAACGCTGGCCTGTAATTATTGTAAATGACAGCAAATGAATAAATTAAAATATTATTAGCAGTATGAATGAGATAAATGAGGATGTGAAAATAGGTAAAATCAACTTATAAACCAATACAAGCAATAGTTCTTGTAGTGACACTGTGTTACCTGTGAGTGTGATGGATATAAAAGTTACAGATATATCATTATAAAATATGATATTACTTGTGGTGTGAATTTATTAACTATTTTGTGCACATTATTATTCGCATATAATCTGAATGTGAACATATAATATGGCGTCATCCCACTTCCAGTGGTTTCCAATAAATGACTCGGTTGTGTGAATCAAGTAAAAACAACTCCCACTCAAAGTCAACGACATCCCAGTAAAACAGCAGTCAACTTCCGCAATCTTTGCCACTAATTTTAATTGGCTTGTATTTTTACATGACTTGATCAAGCTGATGTCAATGACATGAACAGGAAAGACATGGATGTGTGCATGCATGTAACATGCTCCACTTCAAGGAGGAAAAGACTTGGGGCATGGGAATTTATTTTAAATGGTAAATTTAAATTTACAGCACTGATGCCTGTGTTAAAAAAGTTTTTAAAAAAGTTTTTAACACATACACACACTCAGCTTTGGGTCTGTCACAGTGGGGTGTAATTGTCCACTTCAAGGAGGAAAAGACTTAGGCGCGGAGACTTATTTCAAATGGTAAATTTAAATTTACAGTACTGGTGCCTGTGTAAAAGATGCTTTAAGTTTAACACACACACACACACACACACACACACACACACACACACACACACACTCACTCACTCGCTCACTCTCTCTCACACACACACACACACACAGCTTTGGGTTTGTCATAGTGGGGTGTCATTGTAATTTGTACTGAATGTAGTGAGGTGACACCACTATGGGTGTTGCTTTACTGGACTTGCTCAACTGGGAGTTGCTTTAGTGGAAGTCACTTAAGTGGGAAAATCTGTCATACATTTTAAGTTATTTAACAAAATCACAACGACACATAACTGGATTTTATTTTGTGGATGCTTGGCTAAATTTTAAAGCTAACATTAGTAATATCAACTAAACCGTCATCTATAGACAAAACAGTTCTTTTTGTGCATTTTTTACAACAGTTCATTTTCACTTTCAGCATCTGCACAAAATCAGCCAAAGAATTTTGAAAAGTAAGTTGTCATTCTCAAATATACGCACAAAATCAGCCAAAGAATTTTGAAATGTAAGTTGTCATTCTCAAATATGCCATTTATAACTGCACATGTACAAAGCATGTTAATTATTATACAACATACACCTAAAATTAAAATATCAAATATCAGACATTTTCCTTGCCTTCAGCTGTATATTCCATGGCTTTCTGTCGTAGATCCTGTATGATCAGCTGTGTATCTTGTTCCATGGCCATATTCCTCTGCATCAGTTGGTAAAGCAAATTGATGGTCAGCTCATTGCGCTCAAAACTTGGAACTGGCTTGCCAGCATAGAGGCTATCCAGCCAAGCTTGAACCTGTTTAAAAAAAAAAAATCACTTAAGTTTTAACTTTTATAGTTTTAGGCAAACTATGGATGTTAACACACACAAATTATATAATGATGCTATACATGTATTATTTATATCATTCTATATAATACATAACTCATTTAACTGACAACTTTCTAAATTCTTTTTTTAAATCATTTGAACTGCTCACAAAACGTCCTTGTCATGAAGCTGTGTGCAATACAAGACATGTATTTACATGATCCCTGGACCATACTTTTTCTAATGTGTAATAGTAATACTGTTACTAATAGCATCATAGCATGAAGAGTGGATGGAGCTGGACAGCCTTTGCAAACTGTTTTTGAGAAGGCAAGTTTCTTCTACACTTCCTTCTTCAGTATGGTATGTTGTGGTAATCCCAGTAGTTTGGGCAACAGTCGGAAATTCCACTTTACTAAACATTCCTGATTCCACTGTGTGTACAGTGTACTGTGTAGTTACCAAAATGTTTCAAATTGCATATATATTTCAGTTTCACGTAATTCTGTTACTAGTGTTAGTGATCTGAGCAGAATAACGCCAAAAAGTCAGTGTCATACTAGTTGTCTCTGCGTCTGCTGGTAACTAGACTCTTTTCACTAGCTTTTGAATCAATTAAAGATGCTAAGAGTAAGATTTACCTAAAGTGCATTTTACCAGATTTTCAGCACAAAAATACAGTTTCGTTTTCGGTCCGCCGGCCAAAAGGTTCCTTCGTTTTTAAATATGCGATCATAACAGGCATCTAAACTCATACCTTGCGGCATTTTGTACTTAAATCCATCGTCTGTTCAATTGCTGGTTAGCCCAGATTGCGGACAACTGGCATAATATACAAATAGGATCCAGTCTCCCCCCGACTTCGAAAAATGGCGGCGTTTAGAGGAAGCACTGTGTTGACAACAAGCAGGATTACTCCCCTTACCTCACGAAAGCGAAAGTTGCTTCACGCGTCCACAGACATTGAATAATATTATTCAGTGTCTGTGCCTGTGCTCCACGTTTAGGCAGTTCCAGTGCACACAGCGAAATACAGGTCCAGAGTATCTCTATAGGGTAAGGTTTTATGAATAGCTCGGCAGTTAAAAAAAAAAAAGATAAGTTCATGACGATTAGTGGCGGGTCTGACTGTACAAACAGCGTCAAGTGTGTTTGCTCATTTGTCACAGGCTGCAGCCTCTCTGTCTGCTCACTTCAGCTGAGGAGACTCAAATAAGATGGGGTATAGCTTCAGGACACCTGTAAAGTGATGGTGTTTTTACATATTCAGTCCCGCTTATGGTCACTTACGTGCAAAAAACAAAAACAAAACAAAAACAAAAACAAAAAAAACTTATAAAATCGATGTCAACTGGTCATTTCAAAACAAAACAAGGTTTTACTTTGACTCTTCTTTGATATGTTGGGCCATCATTTTGTTAGTATGCTATATACTCTCTCTCTCTCTCTCTCTCTCTCTCTCTCTCTCTCTCTCTCTCTCTCTCTCTCTCTCTCTCTCTCTCTCTCTCTCTCTCTCTCTCTCTCTCTCTCGTTTGTTGTTGTTGTTGTTGTTGCTCACGTTTTTGTTGTTGTTGTTGCGGCATTGATTACTGTCTGTCAGTTTCAGTCATGTTCATCTGCCAAAGTTGCAGTGCTAAACGAATATATCATTATTAAGGTCAAACAGTGAGCTTGCCAAAGTTCTGCAACATTAAAACAACAAACAGACATTCAAACTCTCTAATGATTACCATTTCGTTTGACGCAGTGTACTTTCAAGTTACGCACATTACTACACAGTTTGTTTTGTCATTATGGTGTTTGTGTTCCAACCGATGAATTTTACCAGCTCTTACTGTTAGACTGTCTTCTTTTGCTAGCTTTGCCTGCGGTGAGAATATGAGGATAGAAACTTCTTTAAGGCTGCGCAGAACTGGGGGGCTGCCGAAGGACAACGGTCAGGCAAAGGCGAAAACGAAAGTACTTTTACCAGCCTCGTTTTTACTTCTTCTTCTTCTTTTTTTTTCTTTTTTTTCTTTCTTTTTTCCCCCCCAAGGGACATAACTGTCAAATTGCGGGAATGGTCTGCAGCTAAAATTGTAAAAACGCGTGGTTTTAACTGTCACAGTTTCAGACGGTATCTGTGGTTACTCTGTGCAGTATCAGTTTAGCCAGCAAGAAGCAAGTACGTACTGTCAGACAGATTCAGTTGTAAATTATACATGAAAAAATATTTGGCGACTAAGTATTTGTCGATCATACATAGAGCATCGGCCATCGGCTACAGCTCCGCCTCACGCTCTTATCGACAAGACACAAGTCGGTTGAGGGGCTGGTGCTGGCTAGACCGGCTAACCTGTTCCTAACACTTCAAAAAACAGGTCGTCTTGGAAATGGTTAGCGGTATGGCTGGCAATAAACATGCACTTTAGGTGCAGGGTATGGCAGGCCCAGATTCTGTGGATGTGATTCGTCGTATTTTACGAACTTCAGCAACGCCTTTCGTCGTGTTTTGCTAACTTCTGCAACGCTTTAATTATCTGTACGAGGCACATAGATTAGAAAAGCCTGTGGTACTTGGTTTGGCATGAAAACAATAACCTACCAACATCATCAGTTATTCTTTTGTCTCTCTTATTTGTTTTTTGTTTTTGTTTTTCGTAAATTGAGCATTAAAAATTGAATAAAATTAAAAAGTGATAGTTGTAGAACCATGCTCATGGCATTAAACATGTTTTTGTTTTGGACTGTTCATGAGTCAAGCTGTATTAACTATTATCTACTGGCAGGCCAGATGTGAACATGGAGATTCCCCAGAATGTCAAAATTAACGTCTTGGCAGTGTTGCTGTCAAATGGGCGAGACAAAGGAGTCAGACTCGACACCTTCTGTGAGACATTTCAGAAAATCATGAAAGAGCAGCTTCATTACCAGGCACTTGGTTACCGCTCTCTGATGGAATTCTTTCAGGCTATGCCAGATGTGGTGAGGTATGTGATTTCTGTACGTGTATGCATATATATACATACAATATATATTATATGCTAATATAGCAGCAGAACCTTTTTAATTCTGTTAAAAAATATAATTCACTTGTGCTTAATTAAAACAAAGCAATTAAAATGCCACTAGAGCCTACAGTACTGTTTGTCTATATTTTTGTTTTCATTAATTTTTGGTTACAACTTACAGTTATGAAAAAGTAACATGATGATTTAGACAGTCCTAGTCATACCCACACTGATATTTCCTTCCCTCCAACTCCTGCTCCAGCTATTTTGTCTTTTAGAAAGTTTTACTAAAAATATTACACACTTACAATTTTAGTTTTAGAAGGGGTATGAAGAGTGTTCTTAAAAATAATACACTTTTTAAAGACATTTTTCTCTTAGGCTGAAGTGTAAAAGAGGAAAAGGCAAGAAGTAATTTATTGTTGAGGCAATATTTATAAATATAAAACATCTGGAAGACCTTAGTTAACCAGTGAAGTTTGAGAACAAAATAGAGGGGGGAAAAAAAAAAAAGAGAAGAAAGGCCTACCCCCTTCATAAAGGGTTTATAAAATTGGATACATCAGTTCCTCCTGTCGTCATATCAGATATAAATATATATATTATGAATCATTGAATGGTAAGATAAAGGTAATATATATTATGCAATAAACTAAAACTTACTATGCCCACAGGCTAAAATACCGCCAGAGGGAAGAAGCATGGGAGGCGTATGGAATTCCAAAGCCAAATACATTCTCACCATCTGAGCGTGGTCACCTGTCACAATTTCAGAAGCAAACAGTCACCCAGTCGCCTGTCCTTCAGATGCAATCCGGTGTTAAGAGGCCTGGTATGAAGCACAGTTCCATTGAATCTATGTAGTTAATACTATTAGTATTACTACTACGCAGTGCATTCTTCCCAGTCTGATGCTAATGTGCTGTTGTCTGTTTTGTTGCAGCTGTTGATATGGCAGGCATCAGTCACAAACAGTAACCTTGGTGGTATTGTTTAATGTCAGAAAACCTCACTTTGTATTTTTGCAGGCCAGTTTTACATGGTCAGATTCATAAAAGAATCATATGTGGCACAGAGCCAGATATTAATCATGTAATGAATCTGTAATGTCAGTAAACTAACCCTGGTTTCATCAAGCACTTTAGTTTGATTAAAATGGCCAGTATGTTGATCCTTACAAGTTACATTGGACCTATTGCTGTTTGTAGACTAAACTCCTTGTGTGTGTGTGTGTGTGTGTGTGTGTGTGTGTGTGTGTGTGTGTGTGTGTGTGTGTGTGTGTGTGTGTGTGTGTGTGTGTGTGTTTTGCCTCAAGTTTTAAATCAGCTGAGTCACTGCACATTTTTGATGTGGCATGAACAGGACCCAGATCCCATCATCTCTCTCTCTCTCTCTCTCTCTCTCTCTCTCTCTCTCTCTCTCTCTCTCTCTCTCTCTCTCAGGCGAGCAATCAAAATTGTTCTTCTAAAACGAACTAGCCTTACCGATAAAGACTACAAAGTGGCTCAAATTCTCCCGCTATCTTCTAGGTTAATGAGTAACAAAGGGCGTTTTGTGCACAAAATTTTATCGGGTAGGGCACCGATGTATCTATCAACAAAATTATTTATTAATCAAAGTTCGAGGAATTCATCAAGAAAGCTAAATGTGCCAATACCAAGGATAGATTTATTCAAGTCCAGCCTGGTTTGTTCTGGTCCTGTTCTCTGGAACTCTTTGCCCAGCAAATTGAGGCTTCCAGTCAGTCCTTCAGTGTTTAAAAAGAATCTTACGCTTCATATGTTGTCTCTCTTAGCCTAGGTGTTACGTGAAACCATGATCATAGATAATATATATATATCTGTCCATGTGCTGCTCCAACCTGTGTTGTGCTGCTTCAGGCAGCCCATACATTTTGTGTGTCTGTGCTCTATCTACATGTAGTTTTCGATGACAAACATGTTCTTAGTCTTATGTGCGTGCACGCGTGTATATATGTTTACCCTAGATCAAGCTGATTTTTTTATATTTTTTTTTTATTTTTTTAATGCTCATTATCTGCTTGTTTCTCGGTTTGCTGGTGTCCATTTTAACATGAACTGTATGAATGTACATGTACTCAAAACACTGTAGCTCACTGTATCCTTAGTTAACAGTAGTTTCCCTCATGGGCGAGGGCTGGATGTAAAAAGACCTCGAGTCTTCTCCACTACCCTCGTAAAATAAAGTTTATTCATTCATTCATTCTCTCTCTCTCTCTCTCTCTCTCTCTCTCTCTCTCTCTCTCTCTCTCTCTCTCTCTCTCTCTCGTGCATCAGTCCAATGTGATTTATTTGCTGATGATGGCACCCTTAATACAGTTAATGACAAGATAGATAATATACGTAGGGATTTACAACAAAGTCTATATGATGTCTCTGGATGGTGGTGTAGAAATCGGATGGCACTGAATCCGATGAAAACAAAATGCATGTTGATGGCGACGAGACAAAAACACCAGAAAAAAGCTCCCTTTAAATCTAAAGTTCGAGACCACGCCAATAGAGCAAGTTTCAAAACATCGCCTACTTGGAGTAACTGTAGACGAACAGCTAATGTGGCAAACACATATTAACAACATGTGCAGAACCGTTTCTAGAAATATTTTTCTTCTTCGAAACTGAGCCAAATTGTCAGCCAAAAATCCAAATTAGCCTTCTTCTTCGCACACATTATGTCACATATGAACTATGTTACAAATGCATGGGATGGATGTGCCGGTGTGCACATGAAGCAGCTGTATTCTCTCCACAAACATGCCGTAAAATTCTTAATACCAATTCCTAATTTAGACTCCAAACAAAGGTGCTGTGCCCTCAAACTACTCCCTTTAGACAAACAACTATTGCTCAACAAATGTGTTCTAATGCAAAAGGTTGTTCACGGCAAAGCCCCGTAGTATCTGAAAGATCTCATGATTCCATCTGAACGTCTTCATGTTCATGGGAATAAACAGCTTTTGCCCAGAACAAGGATTGATATCTTTAAAACGAGTTTCTCCTTTTCAGGCTCCTTAGTGTGGAATAGTTTAGCTCATCATCTCAGATACCCCATGGAATTAAAAACGTTCAAAAGGGCAGCATTTCAGGCACTTGCTAAGCCACCTTGAATACTTCGTTATACTTCTTGTTTTTGTTTTTTCGTTTTTTCTTCTCGCTCGTCAGACACCTTGACACAAAATGTATAGAATATTGTTATTGTTTTCCCTTCCTTGCTCTTGTAAAGTTTTAGATTTGTATTTGTGTGTGTGTGTTCGTGTGTGTGTGTGGTATTTTCATGAAATATTTACCTTTGTTTTCCTGCTGGTCATCTTTTTTTTCTCTCTTTTTTTTCTTCTCAGATTTAATGTTTGCATATATATGATTGTGGGTGTGGGTGATGTGCTTTGATTTTGGTTAGGTGTGAATAATGCACCATCGCTTAGCTTCCACTCCTGTTAGATGTGATCTTGTTTTATATGTAGATAGTGAGATAGTCATTATTCTGTCGCTTTCTTTTATTCGTTAATATGTTTTTGTAATTCTCTCTCTCTCTCTCTCTCTCTCTCTCTCTCTCTCTCTCTCTCTCTCTCTCTCTCTCTCTCTCTCTCTGAAAAATAGTTTGAATTGGTCTTTGCTTTATTATTGCTCTGTTCGTGATGTGATGTTTTAGACAGAAATTAGTTTTTGTTTTGAAGTCATTTTTTTTTCTCTAGCATATTTAATTGAATTTTTGTTTGATGTATTGAGTGTTGCTGTGTTTGTCATCAGGGACAGATTTGCATAAACCCGACACGTGTTTAAATCTTTATCCCTGTGTAATAAAGTATTATCTTATCTCCCTCTCTCTCTCTCTCTCTCTCTCTCTCTCTCTCTCTCTCTCTCTCTCTCTCTCTCTCTCTCTCAGGACTAACTGTGTCCAGACTACACAGAAGGCTTCCATCGCACAAAGGTCGCTTGCAACTGCCAATCTGCAGCCTTGCTTCCAGCTGTTTTTTATGAAACCGAAGACTACACTCGTTTCCCTCTCATGGGACGACTGCCACTACTCTTACAGTATTAGGGTCTGCCACATCACATAATAGAGTAGATGTGCATCAGTGAACAGAACCTGATTTTTGTTTTTTGCATTAACAGGTTTTGATGTGGCCAGTGTATGCAGCACAGAGCCAGACCCTGACATGGTGCCGGTTGACGTCAGCAAACTGGTGCTGGTGCCAGATGAGAAGGGGCTGTACACTGTCTGCTTCACTCCTGACAAGAGACCAAAGGACTGGAAGGTGAGTCTGGTGTGGTCGTATGGGGTAGGCAGTGTGATAGCGATGTATTCTTTTATGTGCATGCATGCACCACACACAGACACACTGAAACACACACACACACTGTCACTGGTAGGACAGCTTGAAGAGGTGAGATTTAGAGCCTCAGTCATTGGGACGTTATTTAAATCTCACCTCTTCAAGCTGTCCTACCTCTGTGTGTGTGTGTGTGTGTGTAGAACGATAGGGTTGGCCAGCTTACTTGTTGTTTGGATGTTTTCCTCTTTTTTTTCTTCTTTTTTTTAGTTTGACAATATTAAATGTGCATTTGTATGAGTCAGCTTTTTGTGTCTGCTTGTGCCCAGGTTTTGTACTTTTTTTTCTTTTCTTTTCCTGCTTCTTCTTGTTCTAACAGGTTCTTAGAATCTAGTTTATAAAAAAATTATACTTCATACATGTTTTTTGTCATTTCTCCAGGACCTGAAAGAAATGTTCAGCATGGCTGGGCCTGTAGTTGCAATTAACAAAACACCAAAGTGAGTGCTTTTTTTTTCACCATTGCTTATACTAGTTATAGAAATTTTAGGATAAAATGCAACATATTATGAGACAACTCACTGTGTAAAGACTAACGTTCTGTTCATATGGCCAATTTTGCAGTGACTTTATGTGATCTTTAGTTTGACATGATCCAGAGTCAAACATCTTTGGCAATTTTTAGTTGTCCATCAAGGCAAAAAAAGTCCAACAAGTAGAGAGAAACATTTTAGCATGATAAACAAAATAACACTCTAAGTATGCATCATGACATCAGATGTTGTGATGACTGAGCTTACAGTATCAGTGACTTGAAATGTTGTGATGGATGTACTGTCAGAATCTCTCGAAAGGTGAGATGCATGCTTGGCTGGCTATTGACATGTCTTTGTTCACTTTTGGTGCCAGGATGATCTTTGTCCGCTACGGAAGCGCAGACGTGGCACAGCTTGCCATGAAGATGTTCCCCTTTTTGAACCTGAAAGTGGCCACAGTAAATGATGGAACAAAAAAACAAGGGATCAGAAAGAAGGGTGAGAATGCTGTCATGGGTGAAAGCATAGTTGAAAAGAAATGCTGACAGGTAGAATGTCATGGCACCATGAGCAGTGTTTTTATAAAACTTGCGGGTGCATGCCAGAAACAATAGTTTGACTATTATGAAGAAAGGATAAAATAATATGGGGAAAGGAAAAAATGTTTCAATTATTGACAAAGAAAACTGAAAGTGCAGGAACATGAGGGATGTGAAAGAAGGGAGAAAAGTCTCCATGTGTAAAGTGCCTTGCGTGTGTGTATATAATGTGGGGATATGTTGTAGCTTTTCAGACGTGCATAGATAAAAGGTGACCTCAGAATATTGTTTTGAATATTGTTACATGTATCTGTACATTCATACACCACTTTTCAGTCCTGGGGTATTGTCCTATGTCAACTCTGGCATCGGGGTAATGTGCACACAGAGTTGTGCCCTTCGCAAAGTCCATGGTCAGGTCCATATAAGCTTGACAGTCTCCTCCATGTGGCCAAGCGAGTAACTGCAGTTGCCAGTAAGCAATGATTTGGTCATCATCCACACTGAGTAGAGAGACTGCTTGTACTTTCCCCCAGCTTCTTTTGTCTTTTTTTTTTTACGTGCGAAGTTTCCAGGCCCTACCCAGCTGTTTGCTCTTCTTTCATTTAAGAGCTGGGCCTCCTTAGACGTAGCTGTCTCTGGTGTGGTCAGTGTGTAGACAATATGTAAATACCAAAGACTGCAGATCAAGCAAAGCACACTGAGTGATATGCCATCTTCTTCTGCATAGCATCGAACCATCAAACTGAAGACTCTGACACTTTTAGTGCATGGTTGTTTTGTTTTTGTCTTTCCATAATCTACCAAACTCTGATGTGGGCTACAGTATCTTTGGCGTGTGTGTATGTGATCTTTTTACATATAATTATGCCATGTGTCCGTAAAAGGTTTTGCCAGCCAGATGCTGAGCCTTTTAATTGCAGGCCAGTTTGACGTTTACCCATGTACCCATTTGATTTTTGATTTTTTTCTTGAAGAAAAGAAACATAAACCCCACCTGGAGGTAGTTGTGACCAATCTGGCCAGTGGTCAAACCCTAACAAAGGTGAGCGTAAATTTATTTTATACTTTAAAAAGAAACGGGTGAAATAATGGGTTTCTGCTAGGTATGTGTATATGTTGTTATATGTATGTATATATACCACTGTTGTTTGTTTAGCACTATGTACTAAAAAGTAACTGGCACCAAGACTGTGTTAGTATTAAAAGACATCATGAGGTAACCCTCTGAGGTTGGTGGGATGCTAAAACCCAAGAATTCATGAGTATTGAGAGCTCTGTAGTTGCTTCTTTCCTCCAGACGTTTTTCTCTCATCCAAACAGGCCTGAGTCTGTCAGTATTACTGTGCAGAAAGAAAAGAAAAGAAAAAAAAAGATTGCCAGTGTATAACTGTAAATGACCTTTTTTGGCTGTTCCTTTGTATACAGGTGCATCTGGAAGAGCTGTTCCTAGGCTACAGATTGCTCAGTGTCAACATCATCTACAACAGAGACATGTCCACAGAGTGAGTAACAATAATAATGACACGGAATATGTTTCTAATGCGCCAAATCCCTCCATGATGCATATGTCAGGCTCAAATGCGCTGTACATGAAAGATTACGAAAGCACACAACCTAATTTGCATCATGTAGCTCTCTCTTCTTCACTCTCTTTTACACACACACACGCACTCACTCACATTTGCTTACAGGCACAATCTCCATGCCTCTCACCTCCTTCCTGTCTCTGCCCCAGTCTCTAAACCAGAGATTACGTTGGTAGATGGAGCTGTTTGTCTCCTAGCAACATGTTAATAGAGCATAAATTACGTGGCATGGGAATATTTGTTCAGGATCTTAGAAATAAGAAATAACAGTAATAACTCCATTTCTGGTGTGCTGAATCCCTCAGCAGTGTGTCCAAGGGTGAAAGCGCTCTAAGTAAAAACAACAAAATGAGCCAGGATATTGTCAAGTCAGTGTACTTTAATCATTGCCCTCAGGGCAATTCAATACCCTGAATAGCTGTAAAACATTTCAAAAGTATACTGGTTAATTACATTGCGTAACACACCCATACACACACACACACACTCACACGCACACAGCCTTTATCAGTACCTTTGTTATACATCTTGTTCTTCAATTATTTCAGTTGACTGATGTGCTGTGTGTGGGTGTGTTTGTGTGTGCACTCTCGTATGTGTGTAATGTAGGACTTGCTTGTTTTGTTTCTTGTGATTTGAACTGCTTGTAATCATTGTTATTCTCATGTTCCACTTGAGTTGTCTCAGTGTGTATGTAATTTATATTTCAATTTTGCACAGTGCTCCAAATTCTATTTTTATTTTAGAGGTTTGCACTTCATAAATATTTCATTATTATCCTTTTAGGCCTGTAACCTATAATCAAACTCTTCACTGGATGACTCACCCCACAAGGGAGTTAATTAGCACACGCATGTAAATACAAGCAAGCAACTTGGCATTTTACGCCCAGTCAACCATTATGGTCATATCAGGGTGAACACACTGTACAGCCACCTGCACAAACCCAATCCCACTATGTAAATACAAGGTACATAAACTCCACCGGAGGTATATCCTCAAATTTTATTCTGTACTGGATGAGCCATTGCGTTCCTGCAGGATTGCAATGGTGTTTTTGTTTCAGTTGTTGCTGACATGTGTACCAGTGGTAACGGTCATTTTAGTTTGCTACTTAGAAACAACACTTCAACAATTGGACCATGCTGCATTGTGCAGACGTGCGTACGTGAAACTGCCAACTGAGATGGAGGCGCAGGAACTGATCAAAAACTTCAGTGGATTCATTTTTAATGGGAAGCCCTTGGACCTTTTCTTCAGAGGTAAAGCAGCTTTCGTTGTTCGCCTTTTCTTTCTTTCAGGCCAAACAAAATGGTGTGTGCTCACTCACTTCCGAGGGAAGTAGACTATTGAATGCTAACCATCCTGCTCTCATTTGAGTCAGTGTTGAAATTCCATGCACAGTAGCTTATAATCAATCGCTTAATTGCTTCCTTTGCCCCCCCTCCTCCACTCCAGTGCACCCTACATCAGTTGCACTCCCCTTCCTGCTTTTCCAATTGCAGTTGAATCTTATCCATGCAGTTATAAAAGATTATCTTAAACATGCTCAAAATATTTAAGATTCATCAAAGTTTTTAATTGATATAGACTGGTATAATATTCACATTCCTTTACAAATTTGTGTAAACGGTTTACTACAACAAGTTTTGGCTAAACGTAGCAGTTTGCTCCAGCTGTATTAATCCAGAAGTGTGCTGAGCAACATGAACATGTAGGTATGCATGGACACAGATGTTCTTGCGTGAAAACTCAGATGATCGCCCGACTGAATGGTTTGCTTGTGTTGATCCTTGTAGTTATTTAATAATAATAATAATGTACATTTATCATGAGCTCATCAATGCCCTGAGCGCTCACATGATACATATTAACCTAAATATGATATTTTATACACATGTAAAGCATAGTCCTACCAAAACAATTTACATAAAGTATTATTTAAAAAAAAAATTAAAAAAATAATAATAATAAAAACGCACTACAAACACACACACACACACACATGCGCGCACACACGCACACACACACACACACACACACACACACACACACACACACACACATACACTGACTGTAGCAGAAACTGAGTACAGATATTAGTTAGGATGGAAATACTGTGAGAAGAGGAAGGTTTTCAGACTGCATTTAGGATCGTGCTTTTGTTAAACTTTTGAGTACATGCATTGGGTTGAATTGTTTCAGTAAAGTACGCTTCATTGTGTGTTTTTTACAGATGACTCCATGTCTTTGAAAAAGAGAGCAGCATTCGTGGCGGAGGTACACAACTTGTTTGGCTTTGTTTGATAAAATGAGCATATCCTTCTGTAAGTGCTCCAGGCTCTTACAAGATGGGGCGCCATAAATAATCCATTATTATTATTATTTTGTTTAGAAAGAAACATTGTTCTCATAGCTTATATTTATTTGTGTCTTAATTTGTATCTCATTCCAGTTTTTTTTTCCAGTAGTCTTTGGGAGACATAAAAAAAAAAAAAATCTGGTGAGAAGCAGTGTGCAAAACCAACAGCACTTTTAGCAGAATCAAACCCACATTTATTGTGATCAATGTTGTTGTTTTTACCTATTCTTTTCTGTTTTTCCTATATTTCCGTGATTTATGACTGGAGCAGACGATTACCAGCATGATCATGAAACTGGTTCTTTTTGAAACTGTCTTTGGTCCATGAGGTGCTTACTCCTTTCACTTGCTTTCTGGAACTGCAGTTTGGGCTCTCATTGCTTCATCTGTGGAGATCAGCTGAAACTGTTTGTGTCTTCGGACGGTTGCAGGCTTCCAAAGAAGAGGCAGGCACTATGCCACACTCTGTTCCCAGTGGGGGTCCTGTGTCCCCTGCTCTGAAAGGGATGCCAGGTCTGGAACAAGTGTGCAGCCAGGAGCGTCCAAACCTGCCAGACCTGCCAAAGTTTCCGCTGCTGTCCCCATTAGAGGAACGCATCAAGCAGAGTGGTGTAGAGATCCCCACCATCTTTGTCACCAACTTCAGGAACACGTTTACAGAGGTTAGTGCATAGCACCAGTGTTTTAAAAGGAGAATGAGAAATGTGTAGAAATACCCACCATCTTTGTCACCAACTCCAGGAACATGTATACAGAAGTTAGTATGTAGTACTAGTGTTTTGAAAAGGGAAGTTCTTTACTGGCGCAGGAGTACCTACGTAGGGGTTAGTACCAATGTTTTCAAAAGGGAAGTTCTTCAGTGGTACAGGAGTGCATGCACAGATGTTAGTGCATCAGGCCCAGGACCTTTTTGTGCATGAAATCTGACCTTTTGTCAGTTTGTGCATGAATTATGACCCTTTGTGCATAAAACAATACCCTTTGTGCATGAACCTGGAGTCTTTGTGCATGTAACATGACCTTTTGTGTGTGAAATATGACCCTTTGTCAGTTTGTGCATGAAACATGACCCCTTGTGCAAGAAACAATACCCTTTGTGCATAAACCAGGCAGATCCATTGTGCATGTAATGTGAACTGTTCTGTGTGAAACGTGACCTTTTGTGAATGAAACATGACCATTTGTGTGTGAAACAACACTCTGTGTGTGAAACAACACACTTTGTGTGTGAAACAATACCCTTCGTACATGAAACATGACCCTTTGTGTGTGAAATGTGCGTGAAACATGACCCTTTGTGTGTACAACATTCTTTGTGTGTGTCTGAAACAGGACCCTTTGTGTGTGTTGTGTTGCAGAAAGATCTTGGCAAGTGGTTTGCTGATTACGATCCCATCTCCATCTGCTTCGTCCCATCTGCCAAGGGGCTGTAAGTAGCGTCCAGAGATACTCCCAATGTGATCAGTACAGTGAAACCCCTTGTGAAAGACTGCCTCCGTGAGAGACTACCTTTGTCTTGAGGTGTAAGTACAACTAAAGTCAGGTGCTGGGTTAGCAGAACCAGTTGTGGTCAAGCCTTTAAACAAAGAACATTACCTATAATCTGTTTTGCCCTGGAGTCGCAGTGTATTTAGAAAAAAATAACGTGCAGTGAACATTCTGGGGATGTCCTTGCAGGCAGAAGGCTTACATAGAGCTGCCCAGCGTGCACATGATGAAGAGGGCGATATCGGAGATGTGCTACAAGAAGATCCAGGGCCTGAATCTCAAGGTGGATGTGCCCTACTTCCTGCCCAAGCTGCGGGAAGAGATCCTTGGCACAAACGGGAGGATAAACCCCCGGGGATGGAAAGTGCGCAAGCATCCTCAAGTCATGGGTGAGGAGTGTAGTCTTCGGACATCGGGCATGTGAAAACCCTGGACACCTTCCAATGTTTTCACTGTCCATTTCATTGATTAACAGTCCTACCATTGTAGCTGCTGCATGTGATGTGTGTGTGTGTGTTTTGTATTAGTATTGTCATAATTTTATATTATTTTAAGAGCATGTATGAGTGTGTTTTTGTGTTAGTTTTACAGTAGTGTTGTATTGTGTGAGGTGCTTAGATCTTCTGTGGATTCGTAACATACAAATATTTGATTGATGGATGGATCTTTGTCTTACATACCAGGGTCTAGTTTCATTGCGTTGAAGCTTCTGACACCTTTGGCTCAGTAGGGTTCTAACTCAGCCACTGCCAGAAGGTTAAATCAACTCTGTCACCGCCAGAATGCTTAATTCTGTAACTTTCAGAATGCCAGCTCTCACCACCAAAACATTTACTTTTGTCACCACCTGACAGCTCTGGAATGATACCCCCATACACATCTAAACATGAGATAAAAGTCATTTGACCTGTTGTCTTTTGCACGAGAGTGTTCTTAAACTTAAAGAGGTGTTCTTCAGCAGCAGCCTGTGTGATCGACTGGCAGTGGAGAAAGAAAAAAACATTTCTGCTTCAGTTCAGGTCAGAATCAACACACAAGGCATTTTATTAGCACTCAGAAGACATCACACAAACACAACAACAAAGACCTGAGTCACCTACAGTAACTCTCACCTGGCATGTGAGTAAATACAAGGTGCATCAACTCCAGAGGTACATCCACAAATGTCCATAAACTCCACTTGAGGATGTCCCTCTGGCGAAGTTTATGTCCCTTGTATTTACTCGCATGCCAGGCGAGAGTTACTGTAAGTGGCTCAAGTCTTTGCTGTTGCGTTTGTGTGATGTCTTTCGAGTGCTAATCAACTCCCTTGCGGGTTGATTCTGCATGAGCACTCTGGACCTCATTCTGTTTGAGACTGTGTCAGTTCAGATCATTTTCTGAGAGCAGTTGACCAGCACGTCTAGATCCTGTAATCTGTTTCAGAAGCCTTGAAAGCAGGAACAGACTATAATGTGCAAGTCTGTTGCTGCTGCGGTAGGCTGTGCAGGTCAAGTTGAAGTGTATGATGATTCAAGCTGTCGCAGGACCTGCAGTTCAAGCTTGTATGTTGGCATAATTATTTCTGGAATGGTGGACTGTGACTGGCATTGCAAACTGTGGTGACAGGTGACGCAGGGATAATGCTGGAGCTGATTGAGGCGCGCAGCAACGTGATGACCGCTTTGATGCTGCCAGAACAGAACCTGGCACCCGGAGAGCAGGTTGAGGTTGTCGTCACCTGCGTCGTCAGTGACTGCCTCTTCATGGGACAGATAGTCGAGAGGGTGAGCATGCGACATTTTCATCAACAGTGATCGACTGCCAAGATCTGATGCCTGTGAACCGTGAAGGTCATCACATCAGGCCAAAACCCAGTGCAACAGATCACCAGCAAAATTCATATATCTTCATTAGTCATGAAATTATACATTTCTTTATGTTTGAAGTGTTTGAGAAGAAGAAAAATGACTTGAATGAACTGGGAAGACAGAAGTTCATCGCAGGTGTAGGCAGACATAATCACTAGTGGTGATTTATGTATTTTATGTTCTTACTGCCAAACAAATCAACCCATGGGAATGGTAAAGTTGTCTGCTAACCAGTACCAGGGTGACCTAGCATCCGTGCAAGGTCTTCTCAGGATGGTGGCTTTTAACATTGTGGCAATGCAACCGTGCAGAACAGACATTATTCATATGTGGCTGGGTGAAGGGTAGCAGGACGAGTGGCACTGGGAGCAATGCTGTTTAAAGGCAGCACAAGAACAGCAACAACAACAAAAAGAACCAGAAAAAAAGAGTTTGTCCCTGTTGATGCTGCTTATTTTGGAGCCTCACCTGTGTATTCACTTCTTTTTCTTCTTTTTTCAGGACTCACTGGAAAAGCTGAAACAGATTTCAGAAAAGATCAACAAACCTTGCACCAACCCTCCAGTCGCCAAGTGTCAAGGTCCTTGCAGCGCCATGTACAGCAAGGACAAGCAATTTTATAGGTATATTGAGCTCCATCTAAAAAACAAGTTTTTTTTAAAGTTTTTTTTTTGAAGTTTTAAACTTCTGCTTGAGTGTTTTCAGTTGTTTTACTCGATAGGCCACAGCATGGTAATACAAGGTGCACCTCTGTTTCACTTCTGGTAATAATAATAATGAGCAATTAGGGTGCCTAACCTGTGGTGGCCCAATATGCTTACAAATCCTTAGCCCTTGTGGTGATGACTTTGCCAGTCCATCTGCAGCAAGAGATGCAATGAAAGGGTTAACACAACAAAAACATTTCCAGACATCACTTGGGTTCAGTGTTTGCTCCAATCTTCCATAATTAAAAAAAAAAAAAAACACTTAGCAATGCATGGGGCAACTAATTTGTGTGATTGAGCACCCTTTTTACTTTTTCTCGTTTTCTCTTCAGAATCAGTGAATGAGCAGCAGTGTCTTGTTTCAGGGCTAGCCCTGATATAACCCTATGTTATTTGACTGGGCTCAAAGCACCAACTGACCACCCTTTTTTTTTTTTCATTGTGGGGTTTTAATTCATATAGATGCATCTGTCCATTAACAGTACATTCCCTCACTGATTCAGTCCCTCACTGATTCAGTCCCTCACTGATTCAGTCCCTCACTGATTCAACCTCTTTGCGTGGCTTTATCTCTGTTATATCCACCGCACCCCAGGGTACTGGAGAATGACCAGTGTACATGCCTGCTATAGAATACAAAAGTTTTAGGCATACACATAAACAGAAGTTGGAACAAAGGTACCCACCAACTAACCTGTTTCAGGGCGTGGATTCTGTCCAACATTTCCAAGTCAAAGGATGCGGAAGTGTATTATGTGGACTATGGGAACCTGGAGACAGTGGAGTGCTGTAACCTGCGCAGTAACACAGAGCCTTGGATGTGGGAACTGCCGCCCTTGGCTGTGCCGTTCAACCTCACAGGTAGGTGTACTGTTGTTGATGGGTCATGCAATAGCAGGGATCGGTGGTGCTGGCTGAACGGCAGCTCTGCAAAATTATAAGCCACTATCAGCATCAGTATCTGGGGCAAATTCCAAACTAGGCCTACATTGCCCGAGTTCACTCGGCCGTGAAGGGGTACCCTCTCTGGCCTCCATTGCCCTGGTTATCTCAGCTGCGAAAGGGTATAGAACCCTATCTGGCCTCTGCTACCCTAGTTCTCTCATTTTTAAAGGGGTATAGTACCCTCTCTGGCCTCCATTGCCCTAATTCCCTCAGCTTCATAGGGGTATAGTACCCTCTCTGGCCTCCATTGCCCTAGTTCCCTCAGCTACAAAGGGGTACAGTATCCTCTCAGGCCTCCATTGCCCTAGTTCCTTCTGGCCTCCATTGCTCTAGTTCCCTCAGCCAGACCTGCCTACCTTTCCGGTCTCTCTGTAATATTTCCAGACAGACACCCCGAACTACAGCATTCTGGAGACTTGGCCAAACTTTCCGCTGGCTGGCCAAGTCAGCCAGATATTTATTTTTTTCCCCTTCACTGAAGTTGTAAGAGTTTGTTTGCACAGAGAGCATTTGCATAACTTGCTGGGTAACGGTCGAATGACCTTGCGCATGCGTAGTGTCAGCTAAAAAAGTCTGTAGTTTGTTTCGCCTAGTTGCAATCCTATTTGCATGAGCTGATCCATACATTTTATGTTACCGCTTCCCGTATGAGCTGGTTTGAAAATTTCGCGAAACATAATGGCAATTAAGAGAACAAGAGAAGCACCTAGACAAGACTGAGATGCCAAGAAGCCATTGATTTTACAGAAGTTTCAACTTGATTACACCACTGACTGGCCAGTCCTAAAGCCTTCTACGAAAGGTGCAACCTTTTGCTACTGTTGCACTTGCCGACTTGACTTTAGCATTGGACATGGCAGGCGCAATGGCTGCAAGAGGCACATGGCATGCAATCTTCACAAAGAATATATATGCAGAATTGCGAACGTGCCCTTCAGTCAGTTCAACGTTCAAGCAGAAGGAAACTCCTTGTGTTTAAAACAACAAGAGCGGAGGTGTTACTGGTGACAACCCTCATGGACAGTAATCTGCCTTTGTCGGCAGCTGACAAATTCACGAAAACCCTTAAGGAAGTGTTTCCAGACTCTGAAATCACCCGCTGTGATGCATTCCTGACAGAATCCTTAAATTTCCTGAGAAATCATGTTTTTCGGCCCTAGTTTCCTGAAAGGGCTTTTTATGGGTAGGCAGGTCTGCTCAGCTACAAAGGGGCATGGCACACTCTGGTCTCCATTGCCCTAGTTCTCTCATTTATGAAGGGGTATAGTACTCTCTCTGGCCTCCATTGCCCTAGTTCTCTCATCTGTGAAGGAGTATAATTAATAGTATCCTCTCTGGCCTCCATTGCCAGAGTTCACTCAGCTGTGACTGAGTACCCTCTCTGGCCTTTGGTTCACTTGGCACAGAGAGGGTGCCCTTCTCTGGCCTCTTCTGCCTGAGCTCACTCAGCCATGACTTGAGCACATTCTGTGGCCTTTAGTTCACTCAGCTATGAAGGAGTACCCTCTCTGACCTCCACTGCCCCAGTTCTCTCAGCTGTTAAGGAGTACTCTCTCTGGACTCCAGTGCTGTAGTTCACTCAGCCATGAAGGAGTAACCTCTTTGGCCTCCATTATCCCAGTTCTCTCAGCTGTGAAGGAATGCCTCTCTGGCCTCTGCTGTCCCAGTCTCTCAGCTGTGAAGGAATGCCTCTCTGGCCTCTGCTGTCCCAGTCTCTCAGCTGTGAAGGAATGCCTCTCTGGCCTCTGCTGTCCCAGTCTCTCAGCTGTGAAGGAATGCCTCTCTGGCCTCTGCTGTCCCAGTCTCTCAGCTGTGAAGGAATGCCTCTCTGGCCTCTGCTGTCCCAGTCTCTCAGCTGTGAAGGAATGCCTCTCTGGCCTCTGCTGTCCCAGTCTCTCAGCTGTGAAGGAATGCCTCTCTGGCCTCTGCTGTCCCAGTCTCTCAGCTGTCAGGTCTCTCTCTAGACTCCAGTCCAGTGCTGTAGCTGTCAAGGAGTACCTTCTCTGGCCTCCAAAATGCCAGTTCTCTCAACTGTGAAGGAGTACCCTCTCTGGCCGTAAGTTCACTCAGCTGTGAAGGAACATCCTCTGTGGCCTTCATTGCCCCTGTTCACTCAGCTGTGAATGAGTGCCCTCTCTGGCCTTAAGTTCACTCAGCTGTGAAGGAACATCCTCTGTGGGCTTCATTGCCCCAGTTCACTCAGCTCTGAACGAGTGGCCTCCATTGCCCCAGTTCACTCAGCTCTGAATGAGTGCCCTCTCTGGCCTCCATTACCTCCATTTCTCAGCTAGTTTTAGTTTTTAGGCCATTTTATACCTATTCGATGTATACATTATATGTTAGCTTTTGTTAAATTGCTGACATCCTTTTCCATCTCGATGTACTTTTTGTGTGGTATGTTTGTTCAGCTCTTTGAGCTGCAGAGTAAGCGCTTTACAAATTTCCATTATTATTATTATAATACAGCCAGTTGTTGACGGATCATCAGGGTCATGGCCCCCCTCGTCATCAAAGAGTTAATTAAATGTTTTGATACAGTTAATTGTTTGGCATTCACTGTTGAATTAAAGCATGATCATCTCTGCATAATTTCATCATCAAGTTTAAATTTCTCTCCTTACATTTTGCCTAAGAGTAAGAGCAGCAGAAAATGAAAGAAGTGCATTCTGGGTAAACACGCAGAACATGCTTCACAGGTAAACATGCCTTGTGTTATCAGTTGTTGGCAAACTTGCTGTTACAGTGTTAGTTTGCCAAGATGTCCTTGTGGACTGGATGTACAAAAAACACAAGTTAGTTACCTACTTGCCAAGCCATGGGGAAAGACATTACTCGAGCATGACCTGATTAAGGCCACAGGGCACCTTCCTAGGACTTTTTGGGGATGGTCAGTCATTTATTTATAAGGTAAAAATAATAGATCACTTTTGTACAGAATTTGGGAATAGAGGTTGTTTTTGATGGCAGTGAATTGTTTTTATTCTTTCTTTCTTTCTGCTTCTGTGTTTGTTTCATAAGTTAATGGGCATTATCTGCTTCAGATCATCCTAATGTAACTGTACTGGTTGACTGGGCATAAGAAACCCAAGTTACTGCCTCAAGTAAAGTGTTTTGGAACTGCTTAAAGAGCACCTTAAAAACTTCAAAATGATTTCAAAAGAGGGGTGGTCATTATTAAGGGGTTCATTCACAATGAACTGTGCAGAGTCCAGTTTAAGTAATGGGTCATTGAAGAGGGATGGTTGCTTGGGATGTGGTCTTTCATCAGGGCTCTCACTGAATGTTTATTGTGCTTTTCTCTTTCATTTTCTTACTTCAGAACCAATCTTGAAGTTGAAGGAACGACTGCACACCCATGTCACTCTGGAGGTCATTGCCGTTAAGGTCAGCTTTGGTCTTTTCTCTCTCTTAGCTACAGCCTGGCTAATATTCAACTTTCTGTTTAATTCAGACTGCCTTTTATGAGGGGGAAAAACACAGTATCTTTAGTTTTAAGTGGAAGCCGTTTAAAACATTCAGAGTATTTAAACTAAAGTGAGATCCAGGCTACACAAGAGCATTTTAAATGACTGAAGGAAAAAAAAAAAAATTCTCTTTCATTTTATCTGTGTCTCTGTTGAGCTAAAGGTCTGCAAACCAACATATTTGGTAAGCTTAATCCATTAAAGGAATTTAGAATTTGATGATGCTCAACAATTTTTGGCTGTTTTCAGGATAAGATGGTGGTGGCCAAAGCAGTGTCGCTGCTGCCAAAGTGGAAGATGCCACTTAACACGGACACTTTACTCTGCTGATGGGAGGATGGAGATGCTGGGTCCTGCAGACACAACTACACACACTGGTGGGAGGATGGAGATGCTGGGTCCTGCAGACACAACTACACACACTGGTGGAACTGTGAGAAGTTTGCACAAAGCTGTTTAGCTGGGTTCTGCAAATGCAGGCTGATGGAACTGTGAGAAGTTTGCACAAAGCTGTTTAGCTGGGTTCTGCAAATGCAGGCTGATGGAACTGTGAGAAGTTTGCACAAAACTGTTTAGCTGGGTTCTGCAAACACATGCTGATGGAACTGTGAGAAGTTTGCACAAAACTGACCATTTAGCTTGTTCTGCAAACACAACTACACAGGCTGGTGGAACTGAGAAATTTGCACAAAACTGTTTAGCTGGTTCTGCAAACACATGTTGATGGAACTGTGAGAAGTTTGCACAAAACTGTTTAGCTGGTTCTGCAAACACATGTTGATGGAACTGTGAGAAGTTTGCACAAAACTGTTTAGCTGGTTCTGCAAACACATGTTGATGGAACTGTGAGAAGTTTGCACAAAACTCACCATTTCTGCTGGCTGCCCAATGTTTCAGTGTCCATGCTGAAATTACATCTAAACAAAGAGAGTCCGTCCTCTTTCCCCACAGTTCAGTTTAGTTCAGCTGCCTGGGGATACAGGGCCTGTCTGACAGTAAAAGTTGGATCAGCCGAAGTTGAGAAATGTTGAATCTGCCTGTGGTCTGCGTGCAGTGTGATTAGTGTACTGACATGGGTGCTTTTCCTTTGTGTCGTGTGGATGTGAGTATTGGATGAAATCATTTGGATTTTTTTGTTTGTCTTTTCTTTTTGTCTTTTTTGTTTTGTTTTTGTTGGTTTTTTGCAGTGGACCTGTTCTTATTGAGATGTCCAGTATTGGCCAAAATATTGACAATCATCATCCCTGGACTGACTCATTGAGTATTGTACGCACAGTCGCTGACATTGATTAAAAACCATCATACTTTTTAACAAATAATTTAAATGGGTAGATTAGAAACTATTGATGAATATTTTTTTTTTTTAATTAGTCTATTAGAAACAGTGGATGGATATTTTTTTGAAATGTTTTTCAGCATGAGGTAATCAATTGAAACGGTTTATCATTGAGAAAAATGCATTGGCAAGATGACACATATTATGAAAACCTTCCTCTTCTCACAGTATTTCCACCCTAACTAATATCAGTACCCAGTTTCTGCTACAGTCAGTGTGTGTGTATGTGTGTGTGTGTGTGTGTGTGTGTGTGTGTGTGTGTGTGTGTGTGTGTAAATTGTTTTGGTAGGACTATGCTTTACATGTGGATAGAATATCATATTTAGGTTTATATGTATCATGTGAGCGCTCAGGGCATTGATTAGCGCATGATAAATGTACAGTATTATTATGTATACCCTTGGAGATATTCATTTGCCATCAGAGAAGTGAACTGTTTCTGGTCTACAAAAATATTAAAACTGAGTTGTTGTTTGGGGTGGGGTGGGGTGGGGGTGGTAGATAACCTGTTTCTTTACACCTGTCAACCATTTTGGTTTTGGAACTCAAACTTGAAAACTTTGTTTTACAAGGATTGTAGTTTAGGTTCAGTCAAAAACCTGTCTAACAACTAGTCCTTGCTAAGCTATTGATGAGTAGATACCAAATTACAGGCATTATTTATATACATATAAGCATGAATGAGTGAGTGAAATGTTATACATGAGTAGTTCCACACAAATATAGCATGTTTGGCAGGGTGGGGAGCACCTTCAAAACAAAAGTTTTTCCAAGTTGGTACTGTGATAACTTCTTTTGATCTGTACCCATTTGTAGCAGTTTTGGGTGACCTCGATCAGGATGAGTTTTTTAACTTCTGATTGATTTGCTGTATTGCATCATCTAAAACCCTTAGACTACCATTCCCTACTGCTGGAATTGTGCTGACAAGGAGTAGTAGGACATTGGAAGAAAGGGCTTGCACTGGTTGAGGTTTTGCTGGTCTTTGTAAGGAACCTCACTGCCACTAATGGAGGACCATAAAACAACAGATAACACTTTAAAAGCAGGTCACCTCTTTCCAGCACTAACGTATGATCAAGCGTGTTTAAAAATTCCTGGAATTTCAATGTATAACTTTGATACAGTTTCTTTCTTCTTCTTACATTGATGTATGCATTTTATTATTATTTTTTGTTTGTTTGTTTGTTGTTGCTGTACACAGCCAGAAATGTAAAGAAATGCAACCTTTACTGTTCATATTTGTATACAGCGGGTGCTTTTATTGAGGCGCTGTAATGTCAGTTGCTGATGATGGCAGTTAAAACAGAAAATGGAACACTGCCCAGCTGAGCCTGAGCTGAAACACTTCCCTTATCTTCAGCTGCCGAATGTTTTGCATTCAGATCAGAGTCATTGCTGTAGGGCGGCATGCGTGCCTGTGAAGGAGCGTGGGGCACTTGCTGCACTGATCTGACCTGCTGCAGATCTTTGCCCCGCTCTTAAATCTTAATGCATAGAACCAACAGACAGATCCCTGTGTTGGTTTGATGTTGGTGGTGCTGGCTCCTTGTCCTTGTTGCCATGGTATTCATAGCCACTGCTGCTGTCTCGGCGCCCAGTGATCCCTGTTGCATTAAGGTAGATCAGCGCTGGCATTAGAGAATTTTGGGGGGTGGTGGTGGTGCTAGTGTCTTGTTTGCCTCCCGTTCATGCTCTGTGTTTTGTTGGTGCATTGTTAAAGGCAACCTCAGGGGAAGAAACAAGTCGGCCTGAACACACAGGAAATGTGCAAGTAATTATAGTTCCATTTGCTGGCTTTATATTGTTGTTGCCAATATTTCTGCAGTGGAAATACGGGGTGGGTGGGGAGGCTTCAAACTTGAGCTTTTCAGGGAGCTGCACTGAAGAGCTCAAATTTGAAGCACACACACACAATTTTTTTTTTTTACCTGGCATACAAGTAAACCATGCTGTTTCACTCTTTGCCAATAAAGAGCAGAGAACAGTTGACTTGTGATGTAACACACACTTCTGTCATGCCAGCTACAGTCATGATGTCACAGACTTTGTCAAAATGACAGCACTAATAGCTGTGTTTGACAAACAGGTGAAAAACACTGCTATGACTGTGGGTGTACTTTTTGTATAATTCCATTCCCATCAGTAAGGCCTGTGATGCTTCTTCACTTGGTGTCCCATTTAATCTCACAGCAGTGCCCAGATGGTGGTACAGTAACCCTGCAGATTCACTGCCAGGATGCCTTGGCTTTGGCTGTGTCACAATGCACTACACACCAGCAAGAACACCAAGGTGACGTTAAAATGCTGCTGCGCACTGCCTAGTT
Source organism: Alviniconcha strummeri (assembly GCA_963584105.1). Lineage (NCBI taxonomy): Eukaryota > Metazoa > Mollusca > Gastropoda > Provannidae > Alviniconcha > Alviniconcha strummeri. The sequence continues at coordinate 13,086,814 of OY757550.1, forward strand.
ATGTGGGGACCATCTTCACACAAGACAGGCTTCCTGCACAGCAGCGTCAGGCTGTGTTAAAATGCTGCTACACAAGTGCACTGCATAGTTATGTGGGGACTGTCTTCACACAAGTGTGCTGCATAGTTATGTGGGGACTGTCTTCACACAAGTGCACTGCATAGTTATGTGGGGACTGTCTTCACACAAGTGTGCTGCATAGTTATGTGGGGACTGTCTTCACACAAGTGCACTGCATAGTTATGTGGGGACTGTCTTCACACAAGTGTGCTGCATAGTTATGTGGGGACCATCTTCACACAAGTGCGCTGCATAGTTATGTGGGGACTGTCTTCACGCAAGTGTGCTGCATAGTCATGTGGGGACTGTCTTCACGCAAGTGTGCTGCATAGTTATGTGGGGACTGTCTTCACACAAGTGTGCTGCATAATTATGTGGGGACTGCCTTCACACAAGACAACCTTCTTGCACAGCAGTGTCAGACTGTGTTAAAATGCTGCTGTGCACGGTGTAGTTATGTGGGGACCATCTTCACACAGGTGCACTGCATAGTTATGTGGGGACTGCCTTCACACAAGTGTGCTGCATAATTATGTGGGGACTACCTTCACACAAGACAACCTTCTTGCACAGCAGTGTCAGACTGTGTTAAAATGCTGCTGTGCATGGTGTAGTTATGTGGGGACCATCTTCACACAAGTGCACTGCATAGTTATGTGGGGACTATCTTTACACAAGACAACCTTCTTGCACAGCAGTGTCAGGCTATATTAAAATGCTGCTGTGCACTGCCTAGTTATGTGGGGACCATCTTCACACAAGACAAGTTTCTTGTATAGCAGTGTCCTCCCTCCAAAAATTGGAGATAAATCTTCCAAAGGTGGCATGTAGCTGGGTAATTGGAAAATGGTTGCACACACACTCCTCCTACCCTGTGGAATGCATTTGCCAATGGGTTTGATTGATTGATGATCACTTATATAGCGCTATTCTCCGCTCTCTTGAGCAGACTCACTGCGCTCGCTGTGGTTCTACATGAGTGACAAGCTTTTTATAGCACATTTTTTGAATATCCACCGAAGCGGTGTACTTACAGCGCTGGCATGGCTGGTGCCACATAAAACTGCAGCCATCTCGGCGCAAGTTCTGTGTACACCATACAACTATGCACCATGTCACTTCATGGAAAGCCACATACGTAAGGTGTATGCGTGTTTGGCTGTAACCTGCCACCTGCACTTTTGGCAGAATGACCGGGATCTTTTATGTGCTACTGCGGTAACATGTGGGTGGAACGGATACCAAAATTAGAGTCAGCACATAAAGTCGACCCTGGAGAAGAAAATTCTCCCGCTGCTCCTGCAGGGATTTGAACCTGGGACCTTTCAGTCACGAGTCCGGCACTCTAACCACTGAGCTGTCCCCGTAACATACTGGTGGCACCCAGAGTGGTCAGCTGGGGAACACTACAACAACAACAACTGCCGGGTAACTGTGCTGCTTACTCATGGGCTACACAGTTCCTGATTCCACATCTTTGACACAAGTTAAAGGACTCATTGTGCTCCTTTGTTGACTGGTTGGACAGTAGCATGGTTGCCAACTGTTGTTTTAAAATATCTGCATGAGCAAGCTGTTTTTTAATGTTCATACAGAAATTGGTATGTTTTAACTGCTGAGTACTGAGTTTCAGAATTGTGAGTGTTTTGCAGCCCTGTAGTGGGGTACTGCCAGTGATCGTGCTGCCCTTTTAAAACCGTGTGACATCTATAAGGTGGTGAAAGTGGTTCACACAAACCAGTCAGATGATCACTGTAACCAGTCAGGCACACGGTCATCCATATTACTACTAGAACTGTACTAGCAGTAGCAACCATCATGCTCCCTTCCCCATCTAGAACACACATGCATGCGCACACACCCACACACGCATGTATGCACACACACACACATGCACACAAACCATGCACAATGCGTGCTGCATTGTGTTGGGGTGTTTTTTTGTTTGTTTGCTTTTTTTACACCAGTCAAACAAAATAACAGCTGGTATGTCTGATTGATATATTGCTGATTTTGTTTCCAGTTTATGCTGATCTAACCTGGTAAATTACTGGTTTACTCAAACCCTAATACTGCCAATGCAGAAATTAGAAACGGGTCCCCTCTGCTGAAAACCCAGATTAATGGATGGTTCTCTCTTTACAGCCTGGACGTGGTCAGAATATAACTTTGCACGTTTTACCTGCTGCCGGGAATTCTGCCTTTGTAATTTTGATCTTTCCACTTCATTTTTTCCCCCAAATCCTCTTCCTCTACACAGTGGCTTGTGTCAGCAGTCAGTTGGACTTTTACAGACGATTTGATGAATTGTGTTTCTCCATTGTATTTTTTTGTGATCTTTTGACTGATTAGAATGTTCACTGTTTTAATGCACTCATGGAGACAGTCTTGTGCACCAGTACTTTTTGATTAATTGAAATCTTTCTTCTTCTTCTTTTTCCTTCTTTTTTCTTATTCATTGATTTCTTGTGGATCCCAGTCATTTCTCACTGGTTTAGGAAATCAGAACTTAAGATATGGGTCTGCATTGGCTTTTTCTGTAAATAGGCAGCTGTGTTTATCCTGTGAACATACTCATGCTTGCCAGCTTTTCTCTGTTTCTCTTGCATCACAGAGTTCAAGAAAGAAGAGTTGCAAAACAGTGTCCAAGTAGCTCTTGGGGAATCTTGCACAAACATTAACTGAACATGGCTCAGAATTGTGTTGTGTGTTTTACCTCTTTCTTTCCTTTATTTTCCTCTCCCCCCCCCCCCCTCCCCTTCTCTCTTTTTTAGTATATATTTTGTTTTTTTCTGTCTGTCTCAGTGTTGAGTGTAACTGCATATTTGTTCTGTTGGACTTCAGTGTTGCTTTTTTGTTCTTGTTTTTTGTCATGGCATGAGCAAAATCATCTGTTCGCATGTATCCTGTTTTGGCATTTTGACAGAAGTTACAGTGTTTTGTGCAAAGGAAACTTTGCAACCATATGATGGAGTACAAGGAAGAAGGGGGAAAAGAGAGCTGTCAACAACAACAGATAAAAAAATTAAAACACACACACATTAAAAAAAAAAAAATTGTGTATATATAATTATGTATGTGGGTGTGTAAAGAGAGAGAAGTCAGTTGCCACCTTGTTCTTATATTTTTTTCTGATGGTGTTGAAATTACAGTCAGTTTGCATTTTTATTGTTTTTCAACTTATACCATGTGTTTGCTGCTTTGACTTAGCATTTTTAAAGTTACATTTTATATTGCTGTATATGATTGAACATGTTTTTGAAAATTCACAGAAGACCCACCATCGAAATAACATACTGTAAGGATAAGAGACTTGTTAGTTTGTTGCACAATGAAGGAATGTACTATTCATGTGTGTGTGCACAACCAAACTTTTTCTGTGGTTGAATGCTTTTTGTCATGAAACATGTCTGTTGTGTATTCACAGAAAAAGATTTCCCCTGAAAAAGATTTGAAGTCAGTTTGAACTGAACGTCAGCAGTTTTTGCCCAGCAGCTATTGTGAGGCTGGGTTAGTTCCGTTCCTTTACTGGAGACAGTGAAGAGATGTGTGGAGTTCAGATTTCCTTTTCTACAGAATGGTAACTGTGTCTGCTGCATGACTGTCATCCAGTCAGATGTTGGATTGTACAAGTTTCCTTGCCCTAACCAGCCTTCCACTTGATAACTTGCAGCATTTGCATTTTGTTTAGCTATCAGAATGGGAATTGTTTAACATAGACATAGCTAACAGAAATCATCATCCTCATGAAAGTTACCTGTTTTTTCTTTTTTCTTTTAATTTGCATCTTTGTCTCTATGGCTCAGTCCTCCCTCAGTTCACAACCTCCTCCCCACTTTTTTCTCTTCTTTTTTTCTTCTTTCTTTCCTTTTTGTCCTTCTTTCTCAGGGGTTGGTGGGGAGCAGGAATAAGTCATTGTTTTATTAACCCCAAAGAACTTTGAATGTGTTTGTGTGGGCAGTAGGGGCCAGTCTTTGAAATTCTTCAAAGATATGGGTCCTGCTGTGCCCAGTTCCACCCTTTCAGGTCCTGCTTTTTAAACCCATAGACCAGTGGTGGTTGTGATGGGTTTGTGTTAAACCCTGAGACAGAACCAGAACCACTAGTCTAGCCTCCAGACTTTGGGTTATGGTAGATGTTTGTGTTAAACCTTGGCATACCCAATGGGGTTCTGTAATTTAAACCCACAAAGTTGTGATGGGTTTGTGTTACATTTCATCTCGAGATGACTCTGTGGTTGGCAGCACATTAAACTCTGACCACTAAATCTAACTTGTGCTACGTTTTCTTGACGCAGAACCACCAGTCTGTATTTGTGGGTTCTAACCTCAAGACGTAAAGTTGTGATGGGTTTGCGTTAAACCCAGATTAAAATCCAAGGAGTAACATTTGAAAGCCACATGCCTATATATTTGTAATGAGTTTGTGTTAATGATTGATACAGCCCTTCTGGTTTTACATTGCAAACCTGCAGGACTACAGTTGTGGCAGGTTTGTGTTACATTTTGACACTCTTTCATGTCCAGCAGGCCTCTTGTTGCACTGAGTTTATGTTAAAAACTTCACTCAACCTTTCAGGTCCTACATTTCAAACCCACATGTGTGTTGTAATGGGTTTGTGCTAAATCACTTTTTAGATCCTGCATTTAAGCCCACAGACCAGTAGTTCTGACGGGCTTATGTTAAATCACCTTTCAGATCCTACATTTCAAAGCCAAAAACATATGGTTGTGATGGGCTTGTGATTAATCACCTTTCCACTCCTACATTTCAAACCGACAGGTCCATATCCGTGATGGGCTTGTGCTAAATCACCTTTCCGATCCAACATTTCAAAGTCACAGACCTATAATTGTGATGGACTTGTTTCAAATCCTACATTTCAAGCCAACAGGTCTATAGCTGTGATGGGCTTATGGTAAATTGACTTCAGATCCCACATTTGAAACCCACAGGCCTAGAGTAGGGATGGGCTTGTGTTAAATCGCCCTCTCTCAATTTTAGATCCTACATTTCAAACCCTTAGACCAATAGCTGTGATGGGTTCACGTTAAACCGCTAAAATTGGTATAATGTTCTTTTGAACGCTACGGCAGATAACAAATCTACGCCTATGGCCTCTTCCCTTGACTGCGTGGTCCTCGCTGTTCAGAAGTATCTCGTTTTCAGAACCTGCGCCACAGACTGGACGTTGTTCACGCCGACAGACCTTCTCCAAACTGAAAATAAGATGGCTTCATAGAGTTGAATTTCAAGTTGTTCGTCTGGCGGGTGATCGTATCGTGGAAAGAGCTTCCAGGAACGCCATGCAAGTGCGTTTCCTCTGCTCCCGTCTCTTTACTCCTTCACTGGTTTCAAAGGAGCATCACCCGGAGGTTACCCTGTGCTCCCGTCTCTTTACTCCTTCACTGGTTTCAAAAGAGCATCACCCGGAGGTTACCCTGTGCTCCCGTCTCTTTACTCCTTCACTGGTTTCAAAAGAGCATCACCCGGAGGTTACCCTGTGCTCCCGTCTCTTTACTCCTTCACTGGTTTCAAAAGAGCATCACCCGGAGGTTACCCTGTGCTCCCGTCTCTTTACTCCTTCACTGGTTTCAAAAGAGCATCACCCGGAGGTTACCCTGTGCTCCCGTCTCTTTACTCCTTCACTGGTTTCAAAAGAGCATCACCCGGAGGTTACCCTGTGCTCCCGTCTCTTTACTCCTTCACTGGTTTCAAAAGAGCATCACCCGGAGGTTACCCTGTGCTCCCGTCTCTTTACTCCTTCACTGGTTTCAAAAGAGCATCACCCGGAGGTTACCCTGTGCTCCCGTCTCTTTACTCCTTCACTGGTTTCAAAAGAGCATCACCCGGAGGTTACCCTGTGCTCCCGTCTCTTTACTCCTTCACTGGTTTCAAAAGAGCATCACCCGGAGGTTACCCTGTGCTCCCGTCTCTTTACTCCTTCACTGGTTTCAAAAGAGCATCACCCGGAGGTTACCCTGTGCTCCCGTCTCTTTACTCCTTCACTGGTTTCAAAAGAGCATCACCCGGAGGTTACCCTGTGCTCCCGTCTCTTTACTCCTTCACTGGTTTCAAAAGAGCATCACCCGGAGGTTACCCTGTGCTCCCGTCTCTTTACTCCTTCACTGGTTTCAAAAGAGCATTATTCGGAGGTCACCCTGTGCTCCCGTCTCTTTACTCCTTCACTGGTTTCAAAAGAGCATCATGCGGAGGTCACCCTGTGCGGTTGACGGAAAGTTATTATCCCAAAACGGGCTTAAGAAGAGTCAAAACAGAAGACGAAAAAGAAGGGGGGGGGGGTTGTTGACCAGAATCCCAAAGTTACGCCCATGACTGTTGTGTGTTTTGACAGCTTTGAAGTACTTGCGTGAAAAATGTTGGTTGCGGACAAATCTCTCCGCAAAAGTCGCGGGACTTTTCGCCTTGATATTGACTATCATGTATTGCCTGTCTGCTACGTCCCTCTTCTCCTTGCTTCCGCCGGTTGCGAAAATGATGCAAAGAAGATAGCGCTAGTGGTCACTGCGGCTGCAACACAGCTGTATGAGGCAATCTGACCTCGTTTTCGTTTTTCTCACGCAAATTGGAAAACGGAACCGCGTTGTTTTTCCCAACTTCGTTTTCGCCGACTGGAAAACGGACTTCGTTATCCGTTGTTTAGGTTTTTCAGTTAAAATCAAATGGCAAAAAAAAAAAAACTTAAAAAAAAAAAAAAAAAAACCCGAGGCAATTTGATTTTGTTTGTTTTCTTCAGTTTTGGGGTTGGGTTCCAAAATTTAAGAAGAAAAATCTTTCTTTTTTTTCTTTTTTTTCTTTTTTCTTCTCCTATTTGTTGGAAAACGGAAAGAGAGAGGGGGAGAGAGAGAGAGAGAGAGAGATTTCGTTTAGATTCGAAATGGGATTCAGACTCCAAATCCGTCTTATCATTGTCGTGGGAAGAAATACTGTCAGTTTTGTTTGTCTGTTGTTTGTTCGTTTATCTTTATTCAAATTCTATTCAATCCATTTTGTTATTGCATGCCGGCTGTTATTTTTGACTTTTTTTTTCTTTTCTTTTTTTCTTCTTCTTCATTGATGGATTGGCCACGTTTCCACGTTCATTAAAAACATTTTTTATGGGGTTGTTGCTTTTCCATCAACAAATAAATTTGGCCCGTCGTACCCGGTAACAGTGTGCTTGGAACAAAGATATTAGGACTACGAACACGTGGTGTTCTCATGGTCATGATTTCTGTTTCTGAACGTCCAGCGGAATTCATTGCCTTTGGCACTAGGAACTAAACTTTTCCGAAACTTTATAACGTGTGTAAAATTAGTTTTTTCGTTCTTCAAAGTTTTTTCAGTCCACTTTGTTATGGGACCTTTCTTGTCTTGCATTTTGTTGTCTTTCTGCAAACTCCGTAACTGACACACTTTTCGGCAATGGCATTAACGGATTGACCGCATTTCCACGTTCACTTCCTGAATAGTTTGTTGCTCCCCCCCCCCCCCCCCCCCCCCCCCACCCCTGCACAAGTAAATTTGCTGTTTATCCACCAGAAATGAAACCAGTTCATATTCTAGAGCATACTGATAGTGCCATTTCCTGTCTGATCATCATACTGCGTCTTGCGGATTTAAAATATTGTTTTTGACCCTCCCCAGCACTCTTTGGATTCAAAAAATAAGGATTTCCTGTTGTTTCTGGGTTTTGACAAATTCTTTGATCTGGCTTCGGTAAATCAGATGGAACGGCCAAAGATGCCAGCGTGTCTGACTTTATTTGCTTTTTTTAATTTATTTTTTAGACATGGTCAATGTTGAAAGGACTCTCTCGAAAGTTTGTCTTTGGTGTTTTTGAATGTATTTTGTAAGATTTGACTTTGGAAAGGATTTATATATAAAAGATGTGCGTTTGCTTTAGAAAGAGTGCGATTGTCTTGAGATGACCCTGTGCAGTTACTAGCTAACTAACCCTCAGCCCCCACCCACCCCTCCTCCACACACACACGCACGCACGCACGCACGCAACACACACACACACACACATCCATCCCAGTATATGGTCCTCCTTTTTCTTGTCAAGACACTTTCCCCACAAACCTGCGTCCGGGATAATTTCTCATAAACGGTTTCTGACTTAGGTACTGCCATGGACCAATATTTAGGTCCATGGGTACTGCCGTTTGGAATGCGTGTGTAATTACTGTGTATGTGTCAAAAGCTGAATGAGTGTGAAAAGTTGAATCATATTCATTTTTCTACACAAGTAGAAGTGAACTGATACTTGGACTTCTTTTTGTAGTTTGATGACTTGTTTCGCCCCGATTTAACCGGAATGGCTGACAGGATGTACACAAATGTGCAAAGAAAAGTTATGTGGCAATTCCTTAATTTTTTCTTTAAAGTAGTACCTTCGATATGCCAACTGACAGTACATACACTTTCCTGTCAAATCGATTGGTTTCTGAGGACACAAGAAGCCAAAATGCCCAGACCAGACCTCCGTGAACCGGTTTGGCCTAGCGGTAAGGCGTTAGGCAGGTAACCAGAAGGACTTCGGTTCAAATCCGCTTCGGCTCTCCTTTCTCTTCAGAAGTTATAGTCTGCGGACACTGTCTTGTGACTTCGTTCCCCACAATTAGTGCAACATTAAAATGGCTCTCATCGCTGCCCATCTTAATGCAGGAGTCATTCTGGTGGTGACAGCGTAGTGATAGTATATGTAGTCTCCCTCTTCCCCCACCTCCATGCCCCCAACCCCCTTCTCCCCGTCCCTAATAAGCCTTATGGTTTCTCTGGACGTTAAGCACCATGTTTACATCTCCATTTGCCCGTCCTTAATAAGCCTTATGGTTTCTGTGGACGTTAAGCACCCTGAAAGAAGAAGAAAGGCAATCCCTTTGATAGGCCATTTCACAGTACATCAACCTTCCTTCTAAACCCTTCGGTTTCTGAGGACACACAAGAAGCCAATTAAATGTCCGGACACAAGACACTGCTCAACCCTGTCATCTTTTAAAGCCAAACTGAAAACCTCCCTCTTACAGTATTTCCGCACCAACTAATATCAGCACCCAGCTTTTGTTACAGTCAGTGTGTGTGTGTTGTGTGTGTGTACGTAAGTAAGTAAACATGGTGCTTAACGTCCACAGAAACCATAAGGTCTATAGGGACGAGGAGATGGGGGTGGGGGGGATTATATGCCTATCGCTACACTGTCACCACCAGAATGGCTTATGTATTAAGGTTGGCAGCGATGAGAGCCATTTTAATGTTTCATAATTGTGAGGGACAAAGTCACAAGACAGTGTCCACAGACCACAACTTTTGAAGAGAAAGGAGAGCCGAGGCGGATTCGAACCGAAGTCCCTCCGCTTACCAGCCTAACACCTTACCGCCAGGCCAAACCGGCTCGCCGTGTGTGTGCGTTTACATATAATGCCTTATGTCAACTGTTTTGGTAGGACTGTCCTCTGCGTACGTGTAGAATATTGTATTTAGGTTAACATGTATGATGTGAGCGCTCAGGGCGCTGATGAGCGCATAATAAATGTACATTATTGTTATTATTATAAAAGCTCTATGACCAGACTAAGTAACTGCGCGTAGAAGTGGGGGGGGGGGGGGGAGGGGGGGGATTAAATGAGTCAAAACAACCCCGGCCAACTCAAGCCTCCAGCTCGAGTCCACAAATAGCGCTATAGGTACTAACACCACTTCCGGTGGACTATTCTAGGACCTGCCGCAGGGCGTTTAAAGAAATCTGCGGCAAGGTTTAATTGGACTGTTGTTAGCCTCACAGCGCTGCGCGGAGCGTGTGTGTGGTGACTGCTGCAGGAAGATGGGTAGGTAGGTAGTGTTGCTTAATGTCCTCGGATGTCGATTGACGTATTAGGGACAAGCTGAGACCAATGCCGAAGCATGGTTCAGTATAGCTTTACGTCCACGGAAACCAGAAGGCTCGTTAGGACGGACAGCCCAGGACGGCCACCTCGACTCTCACACAGCTACTGAACTATGACCGCAGGAAGAGCCACCGCCCCCCCCCCCCCCCCCCCCCGAGCAAATTGAAGCGGCTAGCGCAGCTCGCACACCGTGACACGAGTACGGCAGTCATGTGGCTGTGCGTAATTAATCCCGCCAAGTCCAAAGTTCGTTCGCGTCACTCACTGTACAAAGCGCCCACGTGATTCACTCGCGTCTCGAGTCTTCTTCTCCCGGAAGACGGCGTGTGGCAGCCCAGGTGGCGGCGTGGTGAAAAACGGTCACACGCGCTATTAATCCTCTCCCCCTGTGCAATAATAACAGTGGAATGTTCTACAGCCGCCTCGGCCTACCTGCCCCGCGGCTCAAAGCCCCGGAATGCATCTGTCAAGGTACGGCGTCTCGGTGCATGCACCTGGTGACCCGTCAGTTGGGTGTTCAACTGGGGAACGGCTACAACGACAACAACAACAACAGTCTGTCCCGTCAGTGTCCATGTCACGTGCTTGTCAGAGGCCAGATTTGTAAATTCGGGCTGCCTTGCCTACGGAAACGTGAGCCGGTTTGGCCTAGCGGTAAGGCGTTAGGCTGGTAAACAGGGGGACTTCGGTTCGAATCCGCTTCGGTTCTCCTGTCTCTTCAAAACTTGTGGTCTGTGGACGCTGTCTGGTGACTTTGTCCCTCGTTAGTAATGAAACGTTAAAATGGCTCTCATCGCTGCCCATCTTAATGCAGGAGTCATTACGGTGGTGACATTTTAGCGGTAGGTATATAATCTCCCTCTCCCCCCCACCTCCATACCCCCTTCTCCCCGACCCTAATAAGCCTTATGGTTTCTGTGGACGTTAAACACCATGTTTACTTACTTGCATACAAAAAGGCGAGCAGCCACAGCTCAGTGCTACTTAAATTTCTACAAAGTCTCAATGCATATGTGTGTAATGTGCATCTATCATTTATTTACCACAGCATGACTCATGAAGTTTGTGGGGTGGGGGGGGGGGGGGGTATCTGTAGTCGGTAATGTTTGTTAGTCACTGAGAAAATCCCACAAGCCCCTTTGGCGCGCTTGGAAAAGGGCTGATATTATTAGACGTTACGTGTCCGCAGTTGTGTTGTTCACGGCATAGTTGGTAAGTAAACATGGTGCTTAACGTCCACAGAAACCATGAGGCTTATTAGGGTCGGGGAGAAGGGGGTATGGAGGTGGGGGGGAGAGGGAGATTATATACCTATCGCTACACTGTCGCCACCAGAATGATTCCTGCATTAAGATGGGCAGCGATGAGAGCCATGTTTAATGTTTCAGTAGGAAGTGATGGACAAAGTCACAAGACAGTGTCCACAAACCACAACCTTTTTGAAGAGAAAGGAGAGCCGAAGCGGTATCGAACCGAGATCCTTCCGCTTACCAGCCTAAGTCTTACCGCTAGGTCAAACCGGCTCACTAACGGCATGGACATAGTAAACATGGTGCTTAACGTCCTCAGAAACCGTACGGCTTTTTAGGGACGGGGAGAAGGGGGGAAGGGAGTATGGAGGTGGGGGGAGAGGGAGATTATATACCTATCGCTACACTGTCACCACCAGAATGACTTCTGCATTAAGATGGGCAGCGATGAGAGCCATTTTAATGTTTCAGTAGGAAGTGATGGACAAAGTCACAAGACAGTGTCCACAAACCACAACCTTTCTGAAGAGAAAGGAGAGCCGAAGCGGCATCGAACCGAGGTCCTTCCGCTTACCAGCCTAACGCCTTACCGCTAGGCCAAACCGGCTCACTAACGGCATGGACATGATGATGATGAAGTGATGCTTAATGTCCTCAGATGTCAGTTGACATACTAGGGACAAGTTGTGACCAATGCCGAAGCACGGTGCAATAATTCTTTATGTCCACGGAAACCCGAAGGCATGGACATAATTATATATACATATTTATATAGGTCGATGGTTCACGGCCTGCGTCCGCGGCCCCTGCCGGAATGACAGAGTCAAGTTCCGGGGCTGGCCGTTGGAATCACGTTGTCCGTGGATCCGACTGGCTGGTTGGTAGCTGATAGCCGTTATGCTCCAGTTGAGAGTTGGCACGTGGAAGTAGACTGGCCGTATCTCATCTCCAACCCTCCTCCTGTCCTCACACTCACACTCAGGCAGTTGGCGGGTCGTCGCCGTTGCTTCGACGAAAACAAGGAAACGCGTTTAAGGGTTTCGCCGGTTCAGTCGCTGTGGAGACCTTCTTAAATTGTGTCGTGCAAAGTGAATACATTTCGGAAATTACGACGCGTGTTTTGTGTCGTTTCTAGCGTGTTTGTGTGTGTGTGTGTGCGTGCGTGCGTGTGTGTGTGTGTTGTATGATGTCACTGAGACTCGGAGGGGGGAGGGGAGGGGGGTATAATATGACTATGGGTTGCACAATGTCACTGACGGCGTGTGTGTGTGTGTGTGTGGGGAGGAGATGGTGGAAAGGGGGAGTTGTATAACGCAACTGAGATTGTGTGCGGTTATGGGTTGTTTACTAGGCCGGTTATGGGTTGTTTACTAGGCCTTGCTGGGAAAGAGTATTACGACTGTCAATACTCATATGTGTATACATGCGCGCATTCGAAACGGGGGGGGGCCTATATATTACCCCCGAAGAAACCGCTAAAAGGGTCAGGGCTGACTTTGCATTGTTCCACGCGTATCTGATGTATACACTTTCCGGATGTTGCTTTTGCTGGTGACATTTTCTTCTTCGAGGTCTCCCCGCTGGCTACTTAATCCCGACAGTCTGGCTTAGACTTAGAGACGATAAGATGCCTACAACAGCGTCAGTAGTCTGCGATCCGGGCCCGAAACACAAGAGGTTTAAAGCGAACAACAAATAATCCGAAACAAGAATGACCGCTGTGGACTATTTAGTCTATTGTATGTGTTTATTATTATTTTTTTTAATCAATAAAAAAAATCTTTCTTTCTTTCTTTTTACTGCATCTTTTTGTACGGCGCGTTGTGCCTTGGATTGGGATTTATTATTAGTGTTCTGAGACAAAATCAGAACACATAAAAGGTTCAGAAGAACGCTGTTTATTGTGACAAAACGTGTGTGTGTGTGTGTGTGTGTGTGTGTGTGTGTGTATGTGTGTGTGTGGTCATAATAAATAGCGTTCTGTTTAACCTTCCACGTATTTTAAAAAGAACGCTATTTATTATGATAAAACAACATTTTTGTTTTGTCGTAATAAATACCGTTCTTTTTAACGTTTTATATGTTTAAACAACAACTAAACTCAAATAGCGGTGTCGGTGTGGGTGCTGCGTAAGCTCGTCTGTGTGCGCGTGCGTGAGTGTGTGTGAGTACGCGAATGTGAGCGTGTGTGTATATGTATGCGTACGCGAGTGTGCGTGTGTGTGTTCGTGAGTGTGCTAACGTCAACGTGAATGCTAAAGTAAGTAAATAATTATGGTGCTTAACGTCCACAAACACCATAAGGCTTATTACGGAGGGGGGAAAGGAGGTATGGAGGTGGGGGGGAAGAGGGAGATTATATACTTATCGCTACACTGTCACCACCAGATGACTCCTGCATTAAGATGGGCAGCGATGAGAGTCATTTTAATGTTTCATTAATTGTGAAGGACGAAGTCACAAGACAGTGTTCACAGACCACAACTTCTGGAGAGACAGGAGAGCCTCAGCGGATTCGAACCGAGGTCCTGTTTCCCAGCCTAACGTCTTACCACTAGGCCAAACCTGCTCACCCATGAATGCTTGGGGGGAAAGCATATAATTTTTGTATAGAGAGAGAGGCCCTAATGTCTTCATTATTATTAGTAGTAGGTAGGTAGTGTTGCTTAATGTCCTCAGATGTCAGTTGACATATTAGGGACAAGTTCTGACCAATGCCGAAGCATGGTTCAATATAGCTTTACGTCCACGGAAACCAGAAGGTTCGTTAGGATGGACAGCCCAGGACGGCCACCTCGACTCTCACACAGCTCCTGAACTATGTGTTTATTATTATTATTAATGACTGCTTTTATATAGCGCTGTTCTCTGCTCACGAACAGACTCTGTGCGCTTAGGTCGCATGTGATTCTCACTGAGTGGCTGTAGCCTTTTATAGCGCGTTATTATTTTTATTTTTATTTTATTTTTATTTTTTAAATAGCCACTGAAGTTGTGTGTACTGAGAGCGCAGTTTGGTTGTTACATGGCTGGTGCCACCTGAAACTGCTGTCGTCTCGGCGCACGTTCTGTGTACACCATACAACTATACACCAGTTTACAATGTCAATTCATTCGAAGCCACATATATAGGGTACATATATGTTTAGCTGTAACCTGCCACCCGCACTTTTGGCTTTTTTACCTCTTACTGCGGGTGGAACGGATACAAAAAAGAAAGAAAGAAAGAAAAAAAAGAAGAAGAAAAAAAACTCAGCACAGAGCGTTGACCCTGGAGAAGAAAATTCTTTCTCCGCTCCTGCGGGGACTCGAACCCGCGACCTTTCGATCACGAGTCCGGCGCTCTAACCACTGAGCTATATCCACGCTCTCTTGATCATGAGATCAGCACTGAGACATGGAAGATGGGTGTGCTGTAAGACTGACTTTCGCTAAAAACAGCTCACAGAAAGCTCTAGATTTGGCTGAAAAATGGCACTCTAGTTGTGTCCTCCGCCCCCCCCCCCCCCCCCCCCCCTTGATTTCAACGCAAAAGTGTGCAACACACCTCAAAAAACTCAAAACGAAGACGAAACGCGTGTGTGGGAGACATGCATGAATCATGGCGAGGATGAATAGCCTACTCTAACACCCGGATTTATTACCCTTAATGTTTTAACACCCGGATTCATTACCTTTAACTCTCCTTTTTTTTCTTTCTTTCTTTCTTTTTTCTTTTCTCTCTCTCCATTTATGACAGTAACAGTTCAAAACAGCAGAATGATGACAAACGTATTTAACGACATCAAATCATCATCCGCAGCCAAACGTTGGGCATTCGCGTGGATGAAGGAGCAGCATGAGAGGAATCGCGTACAGCGGTACTTGGAGTTCGTGTTGATGTGGACAGTAACGTTTTTAAAGGAACTAGCCTTCTCAGATTCCAATCGAAAATAACCCTTAGAGTGTTTGGAACGTGTAAAAAGAATGTGATCCGCAAAAGAAAAAAAATATTGCGATTGAAAGTACCGTTGATGTATTATCGTGGGTTTTTTTTTTTTTGTGTGTGTGTGTGTGTGTGTGTGTGTGTGTGTGTGTGTGTGTGTGTGTGTGTGTGTGTGTGTGTGTGTGTGTTCTGACGCTTCTTTCCCGCGTTAGTTTTTGTTGTTGTTGTTTGTTTGTTTTGACGACACCAGAATATCTTTGACGTCATGGATAAAGCAGCAGGAGCTCTCAGTTCTGCGAATAAGTCACAGAAAAATTACACAGCTTTTTTATTATTGTCACTTTTTATTATTCTGCAGTGTTTTAGCTCTGTGGAGTGAACTTTTGATGACGTATTACAGCGTTTTACAAAATGACTGACCTACCCATGACATTTTCAGCTCACTATATTTTTTATATTTTTTATTTAGCCAGTTGATAATTTTTTATTTTTTATTTTTTTTAAATAATAGGGAAAAATAATGACCCAAATAGTTTTTTGGCAAGAACTACAAAGACTAATTACTTTAAAGTACGTCGAGAATTGCCTATAATTTAAATAAAACATTCTCAGGCAAAAGCAGGAAAGGGTTCGTGGAGAGAACATCTCGATATCAGTGTATCAGTCTTACACCGCATCTCATTATGTTCGACAGGATGAAGAAACACTCAAGCTGAATGGCCCAGGTAGGCAGGCTGACGCAGTGGGCAGATCTTGTAATACAAATTCTGACAGTTCAATTCACTTGTGTTGCTTGATGTCCTCGGATGTCGGCTGACATATTAGGGACAAGCTGAGACCAATGCCGAAGCATGGTTCAATATAACTTAACGTCCACGGAAACCAGAAGGCTCGTTAGGACGGACAGCCCAGGACGGCCACCTCGACTCTTACGCAGCTCCTGAACTATGAGCAAATTCTGACCTGCAGACGCCAGGCTTTAAAGGACAGGGCCTTTTGTCGTCTTTCTACCTCCCCGGTCCGTTAACATCATTAAAAAAAAAAAAAAAAAAATCAAAATCCTCTCCCTTTTTTAACTGCGTTGGTTTCGACTCCTACTCGCTTTCCCTTGCGGTCCCGCGGCTGAATAAAGCGGGTCATCCTGTTCGTCGTCACAATGTGAGCCGGTTTGGCCTAGCGGTAAGCCGTTAGGCTGGTAAGCGAAAGGATCTCGGTTCGATACCGCTTCGGCTCTCCTTTCTCTTCAGAAAGGTTGTGATTTGTGGACACTGTCTTGTGACTTTGTCCATCACTTCCTACTGAAACATTAAAATAGCTCTCATCGCTGCCCATCTTAATAATAATGCTGATAATAATGGAAATTTGTAAAAATGCGGCTCAAAGCGTGGGAATCATTCTGGTGGTGACAGTGTAGCGATAGGTATATAATCTCCCCCCCCCCCCCCCCCCCCTTCTCCCGGTCCTTAATAAGCCTCGTGGTTTCTGTGGACGTTAAGCACCATGTTTACTTACTTACTTACTTACGTCATCACAGAGCTCAGGAGCTGTGTGAAAGTCGAGGTGACCATCCTGGGCTCCCCGTCCCAAACAGTTCTTACGGCCCCCGTGGACGTAAGGCAACATTGCGATTTAAGCGGGTTCCCGTGCTGAATGTTTGCACATAGTTCAGGAGCAGTGTGAGAGTCGAGGTGGCCGTCCTGGGCTGTCCGTCATAACGAGCCTTCTGGTTTTCGTGGACGTAAAGCAATATTGAACCATGCTTCGGCATTGGTCTCAGCTTGTCCCTAATATGTCAACTGACATCTGAGGACATTAAGCATCACTTCATCATCATCATGAATGTTTGCGGTACCAGAACATGTTACTGTGCATCGTAACCGTGAATTCGATTTGATAAACAATGTTTTAACGTCATACTGAGTACAGCTTAGGTGAATCTTCTGTAAATACTTTTCTCAGTAATAAATCATTAAAATGTAAATATCGAGTTGTGCTAGTTATTGACCGTTTTGTCTTGGCTGTTGATTGTGATGTGTCTGGAACTGCGAACCAGCTTTTTACCAGCAAAACGGTGCCCGACGGGAGGCTGGGGTTTGTCTGGTGTAACTCTCCTGTCTGGAATCTCAGGGCAGTCCTTTGGTTCCGCTTTCCTATCTCCTGTTTCTTTCATCCAACCAGTCTTCGCTCTTTTGTATTCGTCATTTGTGTCCCTGTCTTGACCATTCTACTGACGTCTTTTCTTTTCTTTTCCTTCTTTTTTTTCTTTTTCTTTTCTTTTTCTTTTTCTTAACAACGGAATTTTGTTGTTGTTGTAGCAAGGGCATTTTAGTATGGGACCAAATCTTAGAAAATATGTATTTGCTGACGACAGTTTCGAAGTGTGTATTTGCTGACGACAGAGTTTGATGTTACCCCGAGAGATTAACTTGACGTTGAAACCCATTACTCTGTTTTTGATTACTTGTGTTTTCATCTGGTTAACTGTGAGTGTGCATGATTCGACCTGATGTGACCCTGTGTGGTTGACAGGACGTTAAAATGTATACAGTTACCAACCAACTAAGCCTGTTAAATCCGATTCGGCTCCGGGGTGGGATGTTAGGGGGGTGGCTGATGCACCCAGCAGGCTCTTTATAACAGACTCTCTCTGTCTCTCTGTCGCTCTCTCTCTCTGTCTCTGTCTGTCTGTCTGTCTGTCTCTCTTCCGGATTTACTCAGTGTAAGGTCTCAACAATCAGTTACGTGCGGTTTTTTGTTGTTGTTTTTTTTACACTTTGATCTCATAAATAACTGTTTCGGTGGCTTCAGATTCCAGCTAATATATATATGACGGGATATATATAGCCCGAGTAATTGTGAGTGTGTGATTCGACCTGCTATGACGCGGTGCGGTTGAGTGGACATCAAAAAAAAATCCAGCGATTAACTAACTTCGATTGAAATGCATGCTAGCTTCTACCGAGTGCTATACCTGCATCCACGGAGACTTGGCCGCGAGTTCTGCACGGTCAGCGGGAATGAAACCCAAACCCCTTTAGGCTGTTCGTTTCAACGCCAAGTTACACTACAAGCTAGTCGCTACGGTGGACGGCCGCTGCCGCGCGTGCGTCAGAGCCCACGACCTACGTGGCAGATCCAGTGTCAATGACCGCACATCAGCAAAGCCAATGACCCACGCCCACCCTGACTTACTTCCCCCGCTTTGTAAGCCTACTACTACTCCTCCCACTGCCGACGAAAGCCCAGTGTACACAGAACAACTGATTCAAACCAGAATCACCAAACAGCGTTGTTAAACTCCAGATTTGTCCAGTTTTGTTTTTGTTTTTTGTTTTGTGTGTGTGTGTGTGTGTGTGTGTGTGTGTGTGTGTGTGTGTGTGTGTGTGTGTGTGTGTGTGTGTTTTGGGGTGTTTTTTTGTTCATTTGTTTGCTTGTTTTTCCCTGCTCTCTTTTTAAACTATATAATCTGTGGCACTGCGCAGTTTTCTTGTCAGTGTCGGAGTAGTTTTAAGTACACTTGACAAAATTAATCTCGAATTGTGACACATTCTTCGGTCAGAGCGTGAAATAATCCTAGACAAAGGCGTTGACATACAGACTTTTTTCCTTTTTCTTTTCTTTTCTAGTTAATAGATGAAATAGCCTGCTACCGAGACAAAAACGGTGTGGGTCTGAGTTAGTAATGAGGATAGTTTGCAGTATTGGTACTGCTATGAGTGTTTGCAGCTGAATAAAAGTAGGCCGAATCAGCTCTTCCGCTACCAACTCTGTTTCTGTCTCTGTCTGTCTGTCTGTCTGTCTGTCTGTCTATCTCTCTCTCTCTCTCTCTCTCTCTCTCTCTCTCTCTCTCTCTCTCTCACACACACACACACACACACACACACACACACACACACACACACACACACACACACACACACACACACACAGTTTTTGCTTCTTCTTCAAGTTGCGACATTATCTGACACAACAGATGGAACCAGTGTTGCTAAACATTT
>OY757550.1:13106136-13171163 GCA_963584105.1 Alviniconcha strummeri
CGTGTGTGTCAGTGAGTGTAACTCACCACCAAGCATGTGTGCAGTGAGTGTAAATCACCCCCTAGCGTATGTGTCAGTGAGGTTAACTGAACCGCGAGCGTGTGTCAGTGAGTGTAACTCAACCCCGAGCGTGTATGTCACTGTAACCCCCCCCCCCCCCCACCCCCCAAATGTGTGTGTCAGCGAGTGTAACTCACCCCCTATCGCGTGTGTCAGTGTAACTCACCTCCCGAGCGTGTATCAGTGTTACTCCCCCCCCCCCCCCCCGACCTCCATGTGTGTGTCAGTGAGTGTAACTCACCCCCGAGCGTGTGTGTGAGTCAGTGCAACTCACCCCTAGCATGTGTGTCAGTGTAACTCAACACCACCACCCCAAATGGTGTGTGTCAGTGAGTGTAAATCACCCTCTAGCGTATGTGTCAATGAGGTTAACTGAACCCCGAGCGTGTGTCAGTGAGTGTAACTCACCCCCGAGCGTGTGTGTCACTGTACCCCCCCCCCCCCAAAAAAAAAATGTATGTGGCAGCGAGTGTAACTCACCCCCGAGCGTGTGTGTCAGTGAGTGTAACTCACCACCAAGCATGTGTGCAGTGAGTGTAAATCACCCCTAGCGTATGTGTCAGTGAGGTTAACCGAACCCCGAGCGTGTGTCAATGAGTGTAACTCACCCCCCGAGCGTGTGTGTCACTGTAACCCCCCCCCCCCCCCCACCCCAAATGTGTGTGTCAGCGACTGTAACTCACCCCCTATCGTGTGTGTCAGTTGTGTAACTCACCCCCTATCGTGCGTGTCAGTGTGTGTAACTCACCCCCTAGCGTGTGTGTCAGTGTAACTCACTCCCTAGCGTGTGTCAGTGTGTGTAACTCACCCCTTAGCGTGTGTATCAGTGACTGTAACTCACCCCCTAGCGTGTGTCAGTGAATGTAACTCACCCCCTAGCGCGTGTGTCAGTGTATCTCACCCCCTAGCGTGTCAGTGAGTGTAACTCGCCCCTTAGCGTGTGTGTCAGTGAGTGTAACTCACCCCCTAGCGTGTCAGTGAATGTAACTCACCCCCTAAGGTGTGTGTCAGTGTGTGTAACTCACCCCCTAGCGTGTGTTAGTAAGTGTAACTGATCCCCCAGCGTGTGTGTCAGTGAATGTAACTCACCCCCGAGCGTGTCAGCGTCAGTGTAACTCACCCCCACCCCAGTGTGTCAGTGAGTGTAACTCACCCCATATCGTGTGTGTCTTTGAGTGTAACTCGCCACCTAGCGCGTGTGCCATTGAATTTAACTCATCCCATAGCGTGTGTGTCAGTGTAACTCACCCCCTAACGTGTGTCAGCGAGTGTAACTCACCCCTTAGCGTGTGTCAGCGAGTGTAACTCACCCCCTAGCGTGTGTGTCAGTGAATGTAACTCACCCCCCTTAAGGTGTGTGTCACTGAGTGTAACTCACCCCCTAGCGTGTGTGTCAGTGAATGTAACTCACCCCCTTAAGGTGTGTGTCACTGAGTGTAACTCACCCCCTAGTGTGTGTTAGCGAGTGTAAATGATCCCCCAGCGTGTCAGTGAATGTAACTCACCCCTTTTGATTTTTCAAGTTGTCTATTAACCCACTCCACCTCCCATAATGCTCGCTCAGAGCCTCTTCTTCTTCCCTTTTTTTTTTGGGGGGGGGGGGGTGCACTTTAAAATGATATATATTCTTATTATGATGTTCACCGTCAAAAGAATCAGGAACAAAACTGACCACGAGGGTTCAAAATCGAAACACTCGAAAAGGTTCAGACTAACGTTATTTGGTCTTTTCTTCTTCTTCTTCAGTAAATGCTGTTAAAGCTAAGCAGATCAATTGTTATTCCTATCGCCGTTTGTTATTGTTTCATGTTTGTTCGTTGCTTAAGTTGCTTACAAAAAGGGTTTTCACTGGGGAGAAAAAAAGCGCATGTTTTGTGTTGTCTAATTAAAAATAAGCGTCGGGTTTATTTGTTTTTTTCTTTTTGTTGTTGTTGTTGCTTTATTTTTATTTTTTTAACCGTTTGTGTATTATGCACGGTCATGTTCACCGTCACTGAGATCATACACAGACAGAGGCAAAATACACCATAGGGTCGGGAGAATCAGTAGAATGGTTTGACACAGTCAGTACTGCAGCCGTATGTCAGTGACCATATTTTGCTGCACCGGAACAAGTCTGCAGCCGGAAACCGCCAAATCAGTCCGAGCCGACACAGGCTGCCAGTCGCGGACCTCACCACAGTAATCGTGTTTTTTGTTTGTTTTTCACGAAGAAAATCGCCACCGGTTAACTATGAAATTGTGCATGCGTGCTTGTGTGCGTGTATGTGTGTATGTACGAGCGTGCCATGTGCCATGTGCGTGCGTGTGTCAGTGTGTGTGGGGGGTGGGGGAGGGGGAGAGAGAGCGTGAGTGCGTGCGTGCTGTGCTGTGAAATGTTACTTAGTTGAGAACGAAAGCATACGCGGATCAGTAGGCTACCAGTATACTAATTTATGCCAGTGTGTGTGTGTGTGCGTGAGAGGGGGGGCGGGGGGGCGGGGGGGGGGGGGGCCGTGAGTGCGTTGCTGTATAATGCAACTGAGACTGAGTACTCAAGGTATATACACGGATCAGTAGGCTATCAGCATACTAACTTGGGCCAGAAAAACAAACTACAAAACCTCTCTCTCTCTGAGTCTCTCTCGCACATGCACACTGAAAAACAAACTACAACACACACACACACACACACACACACACACACACACACACACACACACACACACACACACACACACACACACACACACACCCCAGAGAGAGATAAAGATAGAAACGAACAAACAAACAAAAAAACACGCGATAAGAGCTCAGCAATTTCTCTCACGCCGTCAGTCTGTGTTTCGGCGGATAGACTTCAAAACACGACACTGCCGGCTGACCTTCAGCCATGACCCGTTCTGACCCATCGTATTATTGATTCAGCCAGTCGTTGGCCCGTGACGACTCTCTTGCACTAACTCCCTGGCGGGGCATCTGGGTGTGTGATAAACAACACAACTGTGCTCATTAGCCTTTGCCGGGCAGTAAATAATACAGCACAAAACACAACACAATACCACACAAGACAAAACAATACTGATTTACCGTTTATTTGCTGTTGTTTTATGATAGGAGTGAATGTGTGATGAGTGTACTTGGCACCATAAAACATTCCTTGTGCAATCAGTGTATTGACACTTGGCAATAAAGTTATACTGTAAAATACAAGACATTGACTTTACTGCCCTCATGCAGAAATTCATTTGGGAGCAGTAAACACAACAGAACACAAAATGTCCTGTATGTTGAAGATCAATTAGGATATCGCGAATAGCGCAACAAACATACACATGCACAAAAACATACACACAGAGACACATCACAGAGAGGGGGCGGGGGGGGGGTGGGGGGGGGGGGGGGGGTACTACACGCACGCTGACACGCCATACAAAACAATACAAGACAGTGCCATTATTGCCCTCATGCGGAATTTCATTTAGCAGTAAACACAAACTGTCCCATATGTTGAAAATTAGGATATCGCGAATAGGCGCAACAAACACACACACATGCACACACAAACAGACACAAGTAGAGAGAGGAGAGAGAGAGAGAGAGAGAGAGAGAGAGAGAGAGAGAGAGAGAGAGAGAGAGAGAGAGAGAGAGAGACAGACAGACAGACAGAGACAGACAGACAGACAGACAGACAGACAGACAGACAGACAGACAGACAGAGAAACACGCACGCTGACATGCCATACAAAACAATACAAGACAGTGATTTTATGGCCCTCATGCAGAATTTCATTTAGCAGTAAACGCAAAATATCCCATATATTGAAGATTAATTAGGATATCGCAAATAATAATAATAAATTCTTATAAAGCGCCGCTATTCTTTAACCAGAGTTAAACTCACTGCGTTGTACAAACATCTTATCACAAAAAACCACATTAACATACATTTCAGCAAACAAAACTTAATTATTGTAGCTTTGATTACCATTATCGCATATCGAACAATACACACACACCCACAACACCCATCCCCCCCCCCCCCCCCACACACACACACACAATGACATGCGCACACCAGTCTCAACAGCGCAACAAACATACAAACAGACACGCACAGAGAGAGAGAGAGAGAGAGAGAGAGAGAGAGAGAGAGAGAGAGGAGAGAGAGAGAGGAGAGAGAGAGAGAGAGAGAGAGACAGACAGACAGACAGGACAGACAGACAGACAGACAGACAGACAGACAGACAGACAGACAGACAGACAGACAGACAGACAGACAGACACGCACGCTGACATGCCGTACATTTCGCAGAGGATCTCGAGCCGTAGGCCAAACTTCTTCAAGCTGCCGAAAAAGGTACATTCTCTGCTGCGCCTTCTTCAGGGTGGAGTTGGTGTTCGTCTCTAGTCCAGCCCTGAGGAGGTGACTGTACCGACAAACTTGAACATGTCGACGATTTCAATGGGCGAACCATTGATCAGCCTTCCTTCCGGAAATCGATGATCACCTCCGTCGTGTTCGTGATGCTGTTGTTTCCGCACCAGGACACCAAGCAGTAACTTCCTGTCGCCTACGCGGACTCTGTTAGCTCCTCAACTATGGAGCCGTCGGCGAATTTGGTGATCTGAACAGAGACATGGTTGGAGACGCAGTCGTTAGCGAAGAGGGAGTAAAAGAGGGATGACAGGAGGCACCCTTGAGGGGCGCCTGTGTTCAAGACGATGGTGGACGACTGGAGTTTGCTGAGCTTGACAGGCTGAGGGTGATCCACTAGAAAGTGCAGACTAAAGTGACAGAGTGATAGAGGGGGCAGACAGATGTTGAAGGTTTTCAAATAGTTTCTGTGGTACTATTGTTTTGAAGGCGCTGCTGAAGTCCAGGAAGAGGACGCGAGCGTAGCGATTGGGAGGGTCAAGATGCCGGAAGGTGAAGAACAGGGCAAGTGCGGCTGCTACGTCCGCGGATCGGTTTTGGCGATAAGCAAACTGTAGAGGGTCGAGCAGGTCAGTGGTGACAGACTTGAGCTGTTTCTGGACCAGCAGCTCCAACACCCTCCTCACCACCAAGGTGAGGGCCACCACTGGTCTGTAGTCGTTCAGAGTGGCAATCTTTGGTTTCTTGGGCACCGTGATGATGATGGAGACCTTGAAGCAGCGCGGTACCTGGCTGAGCTGGAGGGAAGAACTGAAGATCATGATGAAGACAGCGGCCAGCTAGTCTGCACAATGTTTCAAGGCGGAGGACGACAGACACATCGTCCGGGCCAGCAGCCGTATGGCTGTTCTGCTTTCCGAAGAGCCACCGGACTTCGCACTCTTCCGCCACGATGAAGGGCGGCGTCGCCGGGCGGCGGAGAAGCTGTGACGGGAGTAGAGTTCAGAGTAACAGTCAAACTGAGCGTAAAAACTATTCAGCTGGTCGGCCAAGTTGGGGTCGTCGTCTGGGACAGCAGTACTCTTCTCTTGTAGTTGTTAGTTAATATCTTAAGCTCTGACAGTTAGTATATATATATAATATTCCCATGAAACAAAATGATTCGGTACTAGTTAATAGTTTAGTTATCCAACTGGATTCGTCCTCAGCAAAAAGATCTCTCTCTCTTTCTGTGTGTGTGTGTGTGTGTGTGTGTGTGTGTGTGTGTGTGTGTGTGTGTGTGTGTGTGTGTGTGTGTGTGTGTGTGCGTGCCGCGTGCGTGTGTATGTGTTTGTGTGTGTGTGTGTGCGCGCGCGGGGGCGGCGCGTGTGTGATTGTGTGTGTGTATGTGTGAAAGAGAGAGAGAGAGAGAGAGAGAGAGAGAGAGAGAGAGAGAGAGAGAGAGAGAGAGAGAGAGAGAGAGAGAGAGAGAGAGAGAGTAGAACGACTACTTTTAACTCCATAAACAGTGTAATTTCTATCCACTAACTTCGGGTCAAACTCCAAACTCTGGATTACATCTTTCCTCCAAGGTGCCGGAAATTAGCAATATTCGGAATGTGACTTCGGGTCTCTGAAATCACACAACGCTTTGGCAAACAGGGAATAAAAGGACAAGTTGCAGTGTTCAAACAGAGAGCGGGTATGGGGAACCTCAAAATATTTGTTAAAATAACTAATAAGAATCTGTAGCAAATCAGAGGTGACAATACTCGTCAAGCGTCATTTGAGAAAGACAGACTAATAAGAATCTGTAGCAAATCAGAGATGATAATACTCGTCAAGCGTCATTCCAGAGAGAGAGAGAGAGAGAGAGAGAGAGAGAGAGAGAGAGAGAGAGAGAGAGAGAGAGAGAGAGAGAGAGAGAGAGAGAGAGAGTGTGTTACTCTTTTGCTTTTTTTGCTCTGAACTGAACTTACAACCGCCGCAAGTGTCTGTTGCGGTTGACACACTGACGTTTGAAATATGAGTTAAACATTGATGCAAACTTTTTTCTTTCTTTTTTTACCCATGAATGGTTAGAAAAAGCATTTCTTGCGATGACACCTCCTTTGGTTCCGCCCGCGAAACACCTGTTGAAGAGGTAAGGACGACTGCCGTTGTTTAGGTGTGCATGGGCTTCAAGGCCCCCTCTTCTTTTGAATGGTTTCCCGCAGTGAAAGCAGACGTTGCTTTCATCGTCTGCCTTCGCGTGAATGCCTTCCCGCCCCAAGACTTCTCGTGCGCGAGAGTGACCTCTTCTGCACGTCTCACGCTTGATGGATTTAAGCTTCAAGTAAAAAGCACTTTTCACATGAGGATGCAGAGCAACAGACATGACAAATTTCTCGTCACATTATCAGTGAACAACGAAAGCGGCGAGGGCCATAACCAGGTTCCTTTTCTGCACATTATGATTTTCTTCACTCTGAGCAGAGATGTCGTTGGACAGACAGCTTTCTTTTCTCTCTTTTTATTTTTTTTATATTTTTTTACAGAGTGGAAATTATTCGTGGATGGATGGTTATTGTCACTTCGACCTCGGGAGTGACTAAAACATCCCTCAGTCATCGAAAATCGCGGCCTCCGTTTGAACACTGAATCCTCCCCTCCTCCTCCCCCTCCCCAGCCCCCCCTCCCCCCCAAAAACAAACAATAACAACAAAACAAAACAACATAACCCCCCCCCCCCCAAAAAAAAAACACACACCCCAAAACACAACCAACAACAACAAAAATTTGTCGATAAGTTGTCTCGCGTGGGACATATGAATCTTCATGATGAAGAATTTCCCTAAGATGCTCGGCATTGGAACACGGCATAGCTGGAAGTCAGTCCGAAGAGCCTTGCATTCCGAATGGGAACACAGGAAAACTGGGTGAGTATTTTCCGATTCTTCAGTCGAGATACTCTTAAACAGTAACATTTCTTCATATCACTTATGAGATATTCGGTAATCACTGGCCTGACGATATCCGTAATGTACTAAAAGGGTTGCGTTTTCCTGTGGTTTTTGAAGAAGGTGAAATTTTACCTCCAAAAGGTCGAAATCAGTAATGAACCTGTTCGGTGATTGGGAAGTGTACAAGAAACCCCTTGGAAGAAATTGAAGAAATTGAAATTTTGCCTGCAATAGGTCAAATGATCAATAATGAAACTGTTCAGTCAGATTGTCACTGAAGTGTACAAGAAACCTCTTGCCAAGAAATTTACATCACAGTCTGCGGGAGAGCATCCTTGTTCAAATCACGACGATCAGTTAGAGGTGTTGCACCTAGCTTTAGACGTAAATCGGTGTGGTATACTGACCTGGGCTAACGCGGCTTTGTTCCGACCTGCTCTGGATCAGCCTCCCCGGAACAGAAGCCGCTCAGTGTGGAGACTTCGCAACGCAGAGATGCACGTTGTACATCTGCTCTCAGCCGAGTGTTGAATTGCTGCATTCACTTGCCGCGCCCCATGCCCCCCCCCCCCCCCCCCCAACCTGCCCCTCTCAAACCCTTCTCCAATTTTTAAAAAATTGTTTTTCTTCCTTTCGCTGGGTCTCTTTCACAACATTAATGCGGCGCCGCC
Organism: Alviniconcha strummeri; assembly: GCA_963584105.1. Lineage (NCBI taxonomy): Eukaryota > Metazoa > Mollusca > Gastropoda > Provannidae > Alviniconcha > Alviniconcha strummeri. The sequence goes on from OY757550.1 coordinate 13,114,146, forward strand.
GTTTGAACACGACTTGTGCATGAATACTGAGCTCTCAAGTGACAGGTCTACAGTGACGGTTATTATCAACATCGATATTGACCGGCCGCGGCTGACTGAGTTAAAAAAGCACACAAAATATCAATGTTGGACCCCACTCCCCCTAACGGTTACTGGCAGGAGTCCAGATGATGCCAGCGCCCAACAGCCGAGACTACTCCGTGTAGTCAGTGAAGCATCAGACCTTTCCGACTGCTAGCCGTTCTCAGTTCTTCTTCCGATCAAAGACTCTGTTGACACTGACAGTCCACAGTCGAAGACCTGTCCAGCCAGAACTAATTCCGTATAAAGCCTCAAAAATCAACGTATTACCCCCCCCCCCGCTTTTTCTCCTCAACTTAGTGATACACCAACCGGCGCCCGCGTCATCGAGTACTGTCATATCAACATAATAGTAAAGAGTCTCATCTAGAGATCTCTCTATTAAAAAAAAAAAATGTGCGGCAATGACTGACGATGAGATACAGCCGGCGGGGCGGGAGGTGGGGGCCGGCGCAGCCGGGGAAGTGTCAAAACATGTGTATTCGTTCCCAACGGGAGCCGCCTAGTCCTCGGGGACTGGGCGTGGAAACTGATAAACATAAAGTCTTATAGTAATAATTGTGTTGGGACGTGGATGACGCGGCGGCGGATTGAATGACTCATTTATATATATCGTTGCGGAGTGAGTAAAAAAAGTCACTAGTCAGAGCCACATGATCAACGGTGTGGCCGGGGAACTTCAAAAATCAAGACGGAAACTAGGGTGGCTGGCGGAAGGAGGATGGGAAAGACTAAAAAAAAAACAACCACAACCCCCCCCCAAAAAAACAACAACAACCAACAACAAAAAACCGAAAAAACTAGAAAAGATCGAAGACCACACGAAAAACTTTAACCGCCTTAACTAGTCACATGCATTTCAGGTCATGCCGCGACTATTGTTTCACTGAGTCTCAATCAATGACAGTCGAGCCACTTCAGTTGTTAGCGGCATTACTTAATAACGCCGTTTACGTTACATCTATAAATATGTTAGTCAAGTCATTTGTTACACCACAACACTTGAACCGGCGTCGACCGGCAAAGTCAATTCAGGGCCATGCGGCCGCTGAACCGCTGCGGCGCGGCATCCGTCTCAGTTGATGTAAAACTCAGTTACACCGGCCACGCAGCAGCGACTGTGACAAAACAGTGGTCCAGGAATAGCCATTGGCTTGTACTTGCACGACTGTTATATTAGTCTAGTCTTAACACATTAGTAACCACACGGGTATAAACATTTCTCTCTCTCTCTCTCCCCTGCCCCCATCCCCGGCTGAATGGCCACTTGATGTGGCCGCCGGAACGGCTGTATCATGAACTCAGCCGGCACTAATAAATAAACAGAAATACAATCATCTACGCACTTATTTGTTCAGAACCGTACTAAACGAGGCAATGTATACTGTTTGACAACAAAAGCTCCGTCAGTCGCAACTTCATGAAGCTGAACGAGAATGCGTTAATTTTTTGTATATTATTTTTTTACATCCGTCATACCCATTCAGTACCTCTGTAACATGTTAGGACGATGTCGGTGCTAAAATAAGTCGAGATAGTACGGTATTATTATTCAGCTAAAATGTGCACATTTGAGGAAACATATGACTGAATGTCACTGATTAAGGAAGGAAAAAAAAGAAAAAAAGAAGTATTGATTAGGCACTTCGTGCAACCTAATGATACAAACTGGGAACGATACGCCGTGATCTGCACCAAGACGTGTCCTTGATAGCTACTACGCAACTAGCGGCTGTTCGTGTATGAGTGGCTCCGTATTCGATGTCGACCAATCATTGCGAAGGCTTGTTTACGTCTTGTTTTTCCGCTGGGCGAGTGTAGACCAAGAAGAATTTTGACGCTTTTTCGTGAATTTGTCGTAAGTTGGCGACATCTACATAAGCCCAGACCACCAGAAATGGATTATATGGAGTGTTTTCTTTGGGTATCGAGCAAGTAAATAGTTTTTCTTAAGAGTGTGAGGGTTCGATTCGGAAAAAAATACAGCGGTATCCGTCGGCCAGGACAGAAGTTCAAGGCTATGTTCATGAAGACACGAGATTATTTTTGTTCCTGGGCTTCGACAATAAAAATCGAGCGGATGTGGGTTTGTATCAGGACCAACGTGAAGTATTCAGCTAGGTTTAAAACATACATTCGTCGTGCCACTTGCTTGCCAGACGCTGCCATGCGAGGCTGAATGGAAGTGGATGTGTACTTGTTTGTGAGATAGTGGACAGACTGTGCTTTCATTCATTGATCTTATCAGCAGCGCTATGGTGGATTGAAAGTTATGTATCGTCTACACATGAGAATGGCATATTGCCTCTTGAAGACCCCATAGAGCGAAGCATCTGAACAAACTGTTGCCATTATGTACACAAGACACATAATAACTGCAATATGTTGGTGTGGCCTGCTCAATGTGGTGCTTGTTGGAGCCTCGTGCGGCAATGGGAACAGCCGAAGGACCAATAAAGTGGAGGCTAATCCGAGTGATGGAGGTAAAACCCAGAGGCTGCTTGCGACGTTGCAGTCTTTGTTTAATGCTTGATCTTGTAAATTGTGTGTGTGTGTGTGTGTGTGTGTGTGTGTGTGTGTGTGTGTGTGTGTGTGTGTTATACAGACCAGTTATAATTGTAAATTGTGAGTACTGAAAATGCGAAAATGTGTTCTGCACCCAGATTTTTTTCTCGTGTCATCACACCAACAGTGGACACTCCTGAGTACCCCCCACCCACTCCCCCCTCTTTACTAATTACAGGCATTGCAGAGTAGTTACAGGTAAGAATGTGAAAAGGTGGAACTTTTACTGATGCCAGAGTGAGATAACTGTCTTGCCTGTTCATTACTAATACTGTTATTTATTTTGATTAGGTATTGGTATGATGTGGTGTTAGTGTAAGTGTAACTAAATGTAATGCAAAACGTCGTCATGATCAGCTGTTATTTTATCACCCAAGTCAGTACTGATATATTTAAGTGAGTTATGTAGAACAAACAGTAAAACTGATTCCATTTTTTTTGGAACGGCAGTTAGCCAGATTCATTGAATTATAAATGTTCCCACTTTCCTGTATTATAATTAAAATTATGGCACTTTCCTTTGTGTTTGGGGCATGTGTCTGTTGGGTTTTGCTTGTTGTGCTATGGCACTGCCATATATATTCAGGAGTTTTTCACTTTTGAGCCAAACTTTGGGGGGGGGGGGGGGCTTTTATTAAGAATTACCCACTTTTAATTCTCGTGCACGGTCTTACTTTATTTTTCCCATTTTTGTCTCCTTAATTTTAGATTTTGAGTACAGTTGCAATCTAGTCACTCTGTCCTTTTGGCTTTGTGTTGTACTAGTGTGGTATTGGTTCTGCTGTAGTCCTGTATGCATTTTTCTTACCACTGATGCAAAATATGCAATGTTTTTCATCTGTTGACACAAATGAATCAAAGCTCAACACAGGGTCACCTGTTAAATGTAACAATTGGAAATTTTACAATAATCTGCCAGTTGTGGGATTATGAATGGTAGTTGGTACACTCCACAAAATTGGCAGTTATACAGTGTTAAATTTGTTACCAGAAGAAGAAACAAATGCCAGGATTTCCTTTTTAAATAGTTTTGGTATTTGGGGGTGTGCATCATTGCATGAGTTGTTCCCCAGAAATGAAGTTAACAGTGTTGCCAGATTGCTCCAGTTTTTGTTTTCCAACAGGTTTCTGCTGTTTTTACAGTAATTAAACCTCTGCAGATTGCAGTGTTGATTTAAACTTTTAAGTGGTACTGGGTTCCCATCATGTAAATCTCTCTTCCTGCTGCCCCCCAGCTTGTATGTGTGTGTGATTATGAGCACTCTCTAATTATTATATATAGGTGACAGGTGTATTCAGGGATCACAATAGTATTATAAGTAACTCATTTTAAAGTTGTGTGTATATTTTACCCAGTTCTGAATGTCATACATTTCTCTCTCTCTTTTAATTTTTAATTTTTATAATGTATCATGTAATTATAATGCAAATAGCAAAGGGCTAGTTTCCTGACTGCTACCAACATGAATAATTCAATAAATCTAGAGACTAGACAGTACTAATCACAAAAGTGCCCATGCCTTGCTATGCTTGAACCTAGTTTACAACAGGGAAAAGTAGCTGTCTATCCTGAAAGACAAACAGCAACACTGTTTTACTGATTTTACTTTTACAACACACTGGCTGATTTCACTTTCTTGTGCATTTTTTCTTGTTGAGCCTAAAACTAGTGAAAGAGAATGAGAGCAAATGCGAAGCAGCAGAAAGCTGCAATATTTTGCTATTTTCTTTTGTTCAAAAGCGGAAACAAGAAGTCATTGTTATGACAGACACTAACAGCTGGTACACAGTGGTAGTACTAGAGCTGACTCTCTCTCTCTCTCTAGTCTCACACACACACACATGCACAGAATCCCCATGCATGACTTTACAATAGGCCCACCATCACCAAAAAAATAAAATAATTGCTGTTACCATCAACTGGTAACAGCAATTTTTGTTTGTTGGTGATGGTGATGACTTTAAAAGAGAGTCAGTTTCCTGCTGTGAAAAGGGGGCTTCAGTTTAAGATCTAACCAAGACCAGTAGATCTAGTTAGATTTAGACTGGAGGGACAAAACCACTGATGTCATGGCAGAGGCTCACTGGAATGGAGGGACTTGCTATAGTGGACAGCAGCCAGTCATTTGAGGGCCATGGGGAGTTTGGGGTCAGCCAGATTGAGGCTTTGCAGGCATGATATGGATGCAGAAATGATACATAAATGGCATTATAATATTGTATGCAAACATTTTTTTTTACAGGCTTTTATGTTACATCAGTGGCATTCTGTGCATTTTATTTTTTACAGGCTTTTATGTAGGCAGTTTAAACAAATCTAGTGAGATCCCAGGTATTGTAATTTGTGTGTGTGTGTTTGGCCTGTGCCTGCAAACATGTTTTTTGAATAGATGGTGGACATATATAATACAAAAATTCAGCAAGGTGATCAAATTGATAAATCCTTATGAACATCTGCTGCAATTACAAAATGACAGCTACAAGTACAAGTACAGCCATTTCATCAGATCAATTGAGCAGTAATAGTTATTTTGACCTATGGTTGGATCAGAACCATTGTCACTGATGGCTGTCAGTTTGGAATAGCAACAATAGTAACAACTATAATGACACTGAGAACAGCTTGAACAAGTGAATTATTTTGTTTAAATTACAGAGTCCTCTTCACTCAGTCACTGTTATGATTATTATTACGATAACAATAACAGTATAGTTTATTCATCCCAGCAGGAAATTAAAGCTGTCAATACATGTAAAATGATGTACAGTACATGTATGTATATATATATCATTATATGTATACAGAAGTGCAAGTTTTGGAGCTGGTACTGTGGTAGTGTTTGTAAAATTGTGTTCCTCAGGCCTTTTCATGCAGGAACCTGCACTGGTTGCTTTGCATCAATCACTTTCCTTCTTCGAAAGCAGCAAGAAGAGGAACTAGAGAGCTGATGCCATGGCAGTGACATGAGAGCCACTTCTGACAATGTTGATTGTGCAAGACTTAAGCACTCCACTCCATGTCTTTCATTCAGCTGGTGGAGATTGTAGAGATTATATTAATGAAAATGACTCTGAGCAAAGTTTCTAAAACACACATGTGCATGTGTCACTTCTCTTCCCATTTCTATTATTGTTAGTGCCATCCTGTGCAAATGGAGCTGATCAACTGACAGAATGTAATAATGGAAATTTCTAGGCACCCTACCTATCAAAATATATTTTAACAGCCCAAGGCATAGATCTACAAAAGCAAGAAAGTGACAACATGTTAAGTAACTTGAATGACAACTTGCTGTAACATAAAACTAAAAAGGTTATACATTCATTCATTCCTACTCCAAGCATACACAAATGCATGTCTATGTGCATGCAAATAGGCCTGTGTGCAGCACACACTGATACAGGCAGGTGGGGGGGGGGGGGGGGGGATAATTGGCAGGGGAAACAGAATTTACTTATTTAGCAGTTTGGTCCCTGGGCTGAGGGGAATAATGTGATAAGGTAATCAAGACCAGCTAGATCTAGACTTTGGGACACCACTGACACTTACCAGAATGGGGGATGACATGTAGTGGACATCAGCAGCCCTGGTCTTTCAGGGCCCAACATAAAATACATTTTGACTGAGCAATTCTGGTCCTGCAAGTAATACAAGTATATTTATATTTGTTCTATTTTTGCATTAAAATTTCTTCTTTTTTGTGTGTGTATGTGAAATTGGTCAAGTGTTGTTTTACATGGATGCGGAAATGATTGGCCCATGTACAGTTGCGGTTCAGGCAGGGCTGTTAACTCCCTTGACTTTTGCCCAGCATCACTTAAGTCCCTTGGCTGCTTTTACTTCCGATGTGTACTTTCTTCACAGTGGAAGGTGGTGACAGTAAATTTGCAAATTTTACACTGCCAACTTTAAAGACATTTTTGGAGGCCCTTAGTCAGAATGTGTTTGGCAACAAGCAATAACTTGTTGCTCTTGCTATAGGAATTTAGGATGCCCCAAAACACATTTTTCCATGAACTCGTGATCTTCTGGTCAACCGAGAAATGATGCAAAGACACTTGTTTTCCACCCTCTATCCCTGGTAAATTTTGCAACTACAACAGTGGTGGCATTTGTACTGCTTCGCAATTCTAGGTTCAGCTTCCGTTGTTATACACAGCATGAAGCAAATCCTACTCAGAAATCAGCCTGGAAGTGATGCTATGGCCTCTTGCGACTTCTTGCGCAAAAGATTACAAAGGGCACTACTCCTGCAAACCAGCTTCACTGAACCGCCCAATACAGTACATTCTGTGCATAGTTTAAAAAACCTAGTACACTCACTGAATGTTTTGTCAGTCCATATTAATATATATGTATTCTCTATACTAGCACTACCAAAGTCTTTGCAACCATACTAGGTGTGTTGATGTACTATTACTGATAACCAGACCTAGTGCAAACTAAGTAAGCATGTATACTTCAGCATAAGGTGACAAACCTTGTTTATGTTTGAAGTTTGTACAGTGTGTTTATTGAGTTTTATTTTTATGTGCTTTATAAGTATTTCATTGTTGTTGTTATTTTGAAGATAGAACTTAGAAGAGTCTGTCTTTCTCAGTGTTGCTGTGCATTAGCATGTATCCTTTTTTTGTGGAATAATTAATATTTGTGATGTACTGATCAGCTAAAGCTGCTTAGGTGATTGCCTGCCTGGTACCCTCTATTTTTACATGGAGCCACTGTAGCTCATGAGAATGTACTGATAACACCCTTCTGGAACACCAAAGAAGAAGATAACACCGATTAAGTATCACAGCTAGCCTCATGCCTATCATTATCAGCAACATTCTTGTTGTTTTGCCTGCAGTGGTCTCTGATGTACAATGTGCATCATGATTCATATAATTATGATTCAGTACACATGATTCCGTACTATATTTGAAGTTTAATGCGCCTTCCTTTGTTTTCTTCTTTGTCTGGCTTTAGTGGGTTTCACTTGCATGGTACTGACCTTTGTTTGCTGTTTATGCTTTGTTTTCTCCTTTTGACAAGGGTTTTGAGGTAGTCTGACCCTTTGACCTAAATGCTACTGTGAATTTTATTTGTTGCTTTGCCTGGAGCTTCTGCAAAGAAATCTAGGAGAAGGAAACATTTAAAGCTTAATTAACAAGTAACATTAACAGTGTTTTTATACCAGTATCAGTCTGCACCAAATGCTGCAGCATTATAGATTTTTATTTTTTATACTGATACAGTGATACTGATAGTGCCTGTTTTGAATTTGATTTATTAGAAGTGTGGGCTATTTTGACAACAGCTTGCCTACCATCTTGGAATGGGCATTACAAATTAATAAATGTATGTATACACATACAAACAAAACAAACAGAGACACACACAGAAGAAAAAGACAATAACCACATCACACTGTTGTGAAAAACAGTTGCAACAACATCACTTTGTGAAAAACAATCAGATTTCAAATTCAAGACCAAAATAATGTTGACTGACCCTGACTGGGCATGTTTTGGTCTTTGGCAGATCCCATCACAAAGTGTTCATAAATGTCATTTTGGGGCACAAAAACTGAGTGAGTTCACCATCCTCACTGTCAAGTTCTAAAAAGCTGTTGGTATTCCACCATTAATAAGTAAATTGTAAAAAGTATCTGTTGAACCATTTTCTTGGGATAAAAATCCATGTGGAAAATGTGTCCACCATAAAGTGGAATGTAACGTGGACCTTTTGGTATCATCTTGTGAAAAGGTGGATTTAGTGGGTAATGGAGTGGTTTTTCATTTCAACTGTAGTCATATGTGATAGCAGTTTTGTTGTAGCCCGTTTAAAAATGTCCAGCCATCAGTCATAAGATCTTTGAGTCTGCAGCCATATTTATCTAGTCTTAATGCCTGCTGTGCATGTGAAGGCAAGTGACTAGGCTGCACAAGAATTAACCTGTTGCCAGAGCACACCCACTGCTCCAGTACTTTGACAGATTTATAATTAGGAAGTGTGGTGCATGTGAAGCCAAGTGACTAGGTTGCACAAGAATTAACCTGTTGCCAGAGCACACCCACTGCCCCAGTACGTCCACAGATTTATAATCGGGAAGTGTGGTGCATGTGAAGCCAAGTGACAAGGCTGCACAAGAATTAACCTGTTGCCAGAGCACGCCCACTGCCCCAGTATGTCCACAGATTTATAATCGGGAAGTGTGGTGCATGTGAAGCCAAGTGACAAGGCTGCACAAGAATTAACCTGTTGCCAGAGCATGCCCACTGCCCCAGTACTTCCACAGATGTATAATTAGGAAGTGTGGTGGCACAGGCATGTTTGAAAGATTGATCTGCGCATGATTAGGCTACAGCAGAGATCAGGTTTGTTCTGCGCATAATGGGAAGCAAGTAAACAGCAGCAAACATGAAGTAACAACAAGGCAGGAAGCGAATGACATACAGTCTGATGCAGCTTCTTCCTGACAGCATTTTATTTTTGGCAGAGCTGTTTTCAAACAAAGATTTAAAAGATGTGGTAGCTTGGAGTCTTTTGGCCATTGATATGATGACTAATGCTTCAGTTCAGACAACTGAAGCAATAGTGGAAGTGATCCATTCTTCAGATTATCAGCTAGTTGAGCCCCTTCTGATAAGCCTTTCAATCTTTCATGGAATGGTTTGGCTTACGCCTGTAAAGTTGAATAAACTTTCTAATTTTGGTTTGCCCATCATCCCATGGATGAAAGCAGCCAAAATCTTTGCATCGAACCAACCATTTTTTAATCTTCATTAAAATTATAGTAAAGAGAAGACCAACATGGCTGCACCACAAAGAGCTGAAATTTGAGGCAGTTAAGAGTGTTTGTTGCATAAACGTTGTTGTTTTTCTTTGCTTTTTTAAACTAATCACTTTTGCTTGTTACATTTTGTTTTTATTTTTGAGGCATGCATTGAACATGCCCCTTAAAAAAAAGCAGTTAAATGCCACAGTGAAGACCAGAATCTATAGACATGCTGTGCACAGAAATTACATGTGTTACTGCACTTTTATACAGAAACACACATGACTACAAAACAAAACTATCTTACCTTGCTAGTAAAACTATGAAGTACATTAATGGTGCAAAGAAGTATGAAAGGGCAAGATGTATATATTCAGACCCATTTACCCTTACGATTTTGGCATAAAATGTACGCTCATATGCTTTTTATGATTATTTGCTGGCCTGGTGAAAATTATGATTTGATTTTTTTTTGAGCGGGGTTGTTTACTGTTTTAATACTGCTTGGATGACGGTATTTCTTGCTGAAGGCAACAAGAGACAGCAATGTCAGCTCCATGAAATGATGAAGAGTCTGCTTTGAAAAATGGGTCTACAAACAAAAAACACCACCAAGAACAACATGCGATCAAAATGTTTGCCAAGACTACAGAAATTTAGGCTTAGTAGTACCCTGTACTTTGTTCTTTGAGAAAGGGACCACGGTTTGCATATTGCATTGTGTGCAAGTCAGGTTTCTCAAATGCGCATGGTGGCAAACCCAATTTCAAAAAAGTACGCCTTTTGTCATGTTTTCCAGGTGTTGTCATTGTTGTTGATTGCTTCTGTATAGTGCTATACTTCGCACTGGAGCAGACTCACAGTGCTTGCATGTGATTTTATATGAGTGACTAGCTTTTTATGGTGCGTTTTTGAATATCCACTGAAGTATCCACAGCACTGTTTGACTGTTACATGTGTTGCCACAAAGAGATTCACCAGTGCCTCTGTCCTTATTTGATCTGGGATGTTGATGATTTTTTGTTTTTGTTTTTATCAGGTTTGACACTTCTGTTGAGCAGTTGATTTAAACAAAAATGTGTGGGAATTGCTGTAATGCATATGTTCATTTGCTATTAATACAAATGCTTTCTGATTTACTCTTTTGTTGGTTAATTTACTATTTTTAACTCCCTACCCACCCAAAAAAAAAGGAAAAGAAGGGGGAAAAAAAGAAGTAATCAGGGTTGGGATCTTTCAGCAAATATTTTGATTGGGGGTTTTGATGATTTTGCTGGTAGTTGTACAGATGGTCTGATCTAACACTGAAGTTGCTGAAGTACAGTAAATACAGTAATAGCTTTTTAGCTGTACCCGTGTTTCACTTTCAGTGAAATGGCAATCTTGGTTCCAGAAATTAGCCTGCCTCAGCATCAAACTTTATTTAAGATACGTATGTAGCATTCTTGGAAAAGCGCTTTTAAGTTAAAGTATGCAGCGATGAGAGTCGTTTTAATGTTTCATAATTGTGAAGGACAAAGTCACAAGACAGTGTCCACAGACCACTACCTTTGAAGTGAAAGGAGTGCTGAAGCAGATTCGAACCGAGGTCCCTCTGCTTACCAGCAAAACGCTTTACCACTAGGCCAAACCGGCTCACTTCACTGCTTTGCAGATTTCATCCTTATAAGTATGATTAATTACGGACATATTACACACCTCATTGGGCCAGAAGATGGTGGTAAAGATTATTAGCAGCAAAAAACTCTGCTGGTTGTTGATTTTTGGCAGAAAAATCTCTCAGTTGATAGCTTAGGTTCAGGAATAAACTGTAAACTGTCAGGAAACAGAGCCCTAGAAATGATGTCGACAACGTGCTGTGTGCCACTGGCTTTTGCACACGTGTAAATGAACAACAATAGTAGAATGAACAACAATAGTAGCAGGCCCCAGGGCCCACAACACCAGCGGCAACACTACTGTTAACAGCCACTGAAGTCAAATTCATAAACACTCCAGTCCTTTCCGATGTTGGAGCCTGCCGGAGCTCGGGAAGGAGGTCGAACTTGTTTACAACAAACCCAGCCAGGCGGTCCAGCCAGCGCATGCAATCGCTGGTCACATTATGCAAGTTGGTGGAGAGTCGGTCAGTGGCTGTAAACAGGTCTGGCTGTAGAGTTTGGGTCTGTCGCTGTGTCAGTGTCCACTGGCCAGTCTCTGCTGGACGTGTTAGTGACAGGAAACTTTATCCCTCACCTTCTCACTCTTCCACCACCTCCCTGTCTTTTATCTCCTCAGTTTGAGTGGGGCTTGGGATTGTGTTAAGTCTTTATACATTGGTGGTGCTGTTTCCCCCAGTAATTTTGCAGCCTAGTACTAATGTCCTCAGATGCTAAAGAGCATATTAGGGACAATGTTGTAAAGCAAGCTTGTCTTGGGTATAAAATAGCAGCCTTGTGGCTAGATTTACCATATTTAGATGCTGATGCCCTTTTTGATGGATTTGTTCAGCTTCATCTGTTTCATTAACCCAAGTTCATTATTGTGAGGCTTGGTATATGAAGTTGGCAACACAAGAGCAATATTTTTGAGTTTACTATATTTTTTTGTTTTGCTAAACAAATTGAAACAGAAGAACTGACAATAAAATGGGTTTACACTTAAAGAGATCTGTGAAATTGAACTGCCCCAGTTGTAATGGCAATTGAGGAAATGAAGTGCTCCTATAGATCTGTATCTTTTCATCCACTGCATTTGCAGCATGTGCTGTGGAGCTACATGTAGCTTTATCAGATTTGAGGGGATGTCCTTAATAGATTGTATTTGAGTGGATGTACTTAATAGATTGTATTTGAGTGGATGTCCTTAATAGATTGTATTTATGAATATCATATAAAATATATTTAGATTAGATGGTAATGATCGTTCAAAGAGAGAGAGGGGTTGTTTGGCTGATCGATTAATTGTCATTGTAAACTTTGTTTCTCAGGGGTACAGATATTACCACAAGGGCAGACTAACAGTGACAGACCGCTATTGCTACAACACTGCAGACTGCTGCTAATACTGGTCAATAAATTCTGATCAAAGTTACTTGTAAGCAGTACATGCACAAAAGTATACAAACGGCTAAAACAACAACATGCTGAAAGTAAGGAAAAGAATAGGTCAGCACAAACAGGGAAAAAATAGGCAGATAAATGCTAGTGGGTAGCTGACATAAAAAATAAAAAAACAGTTGAAGACTGACTATTAAATGAGATACAGATATGGAAGATTTGAGACCAATGAGAGAGAGAGAGAGAGAGAGAAAAAAACAAGCTAAAAGTAAAAGGTTGTAATAAAAATATTACAAAAATTGAGGAATCACACACAAAATACCAAGGACAGGAATAGCAGTGAGAATAGTAATAACAATTTCAGTAATAATGCAAAGGTATTTTGAGAATATATAAAGAACAGAAAATAATTCAAAAAAACGATATATGTAGTTAATGCTGTAAACTGGAACTTAATCAGAAAAGTTTACAGATAGACTGTACCACAGTGAAAAAGGATGATCAGACTGACTGAAAAATACCCAGATATGTCACACACATGTTCATGTGAGCACACATGCAGGCAGGTCTAGGGAATATAGAAACTTTATTGTGTCTGAGACAAATTTGTCTGTGGACACGATAGTAGAAACAATAGTTAGTTACAGGTTTGAGACAAATTTGTCTGTGGACATGATAGTACATTAGCAGAAAGTTGTTAGTTATGGGTTAGACTGAACTGAGTTAAACATCAGAACAATAGGAGGAAGGTGATGTTGTTATATATATACACATGCTTTTTGACAGAATACTTGTGCATCACTATCCAAATTTGTACAGCAGTGTCGAAGAACTTAAAAAGAGCTGAATGTACTAACTGTGCACATATGCTCTTTATCAGGCCATTGGGTAATGCATTGCAACAAGAGGAACCAGAATAATATGTGAAACTCCTACCAAGATCAATACTTGTTTCATCAGAAGAAGAGAGCAATTTCTCGAGTTTTGGTCACTGCATGCTCCAGTGTGGAGATGTCTGAGATAGGGAGGTGATTTATTGTGGATGATTTTGTGCAACAAGACACATGCTTTTTTAAAATAGTTTTTTTTTATGCTGAAGATGTTTGTTAAAACATGGTTTTTAAAAATAGTTTTTATTATGCTGAAGATGTTTGTTGTGTTCATTTTCTCTAGAGGTAATGGGTTAGAAGATAGAGAGGGAGGCTGCAGTAACATAGACGAGCTGTAGTTACTGTTGTTCGTGATTATGTTGGCATCTTGTAATCTATAGGCTTGTTCCTAATGAAGTGATCATACTGCCAGATATAAGTGATAAATATTGTAATATTTAATATTTTGTGTGTGCATCATCGCTGCATTTGAACTGCATTGAGACCAAAAGGGGATCCACATTTATAAGTGTTTTTTTGTTTGTTTTGTTTTGTGCTGGAGAGTGCTGACCTGCATTTCCCTCAACAACAGCCTCTCTTACTTAGTCTTAAGCAGTAGACATTTATTGAAACATTTTGACTCTGTTTAACCTGTAAACTCATGTCACAGTTAAACAGTGGGTGATAGTCTGATACTGTTTTTGACAACTTATTCACCAGATACTTTCCATGTGCCACAGTACCTCTGATAAGGCAATATTTTATTTTGTACCATTTCTGTAAAGCTGGTTGCTTTGCACTGAAACTGTGATGTAATTATTGCTCTGTTGGGTAATATTTCTGAGTGAAGTTGTTGCTAAAAATTTAGAATTTTGGCTTGTGTGTACTGTCAGTTTAAAAGTTATTTATCAGTGATGTATGGCCTTTCAGGAGTTTCTCACTCATTGTGCATTTATGCTGTCCTGTATTTATGTTGAGCTATAAAAGTAAAAAGTATGATATATATGGGAACTAGTTGCACTCATTAGCTAGTTGGCTGAATACATTTGCTCCTTGATTAATGAAATGTTCCTCAACTTGCAGTGCACATGCACAGACAAAATCAGCGTGAGCATTTCAGTCTTGTCCCTTCAGGCTTCCTGTCATCACTGGCAAGTTTATGAAGATTTTCCTGTTGACTAAATGGACTTCAAGAAAGTGGGAAGATGCAGAAGATGACTGACTGAGAGGAGATTAGAGGCAGTTCATGTTTTGCATATATGTTCTTTTATCAAAGCACACAGGACAGACTCACTTTTAGGACAGGAGATGGTGACAGTAGGCATGCAGGTAACTTACACAGTTTCAGGATAACAGTTGAAGGTGTACATGGATTTGAAATGGGACCTTGGGAGCTCTTCTTAAATTTGGGCTTACACGTTTACTTATTACTACTAATACTACTAAGTAGCTAATTACTATTGTACTGATGTGACAAAATAACTCCACTGAGAAATAAGCACTTTTTTGTTTTCAGTTATTATTCCAGTGTGAAAAGTTATATTCAAAATGAGGAAAAGTTATATTCAAAATGTGGGCATCCTGTGTCTTGGGAAAGAGGAAAGGGGCACAGTGCAGATCTTTACTGGCTTGAGAGCCTAAATTTAGCAGCTTCCTCCTCAAACTTATACACATTACCAATACCAGAGACAAGGAAGAAGGAAAAGCAGGGTGCACCAACATCTTATTGAACTTCTGTGTAGCATGTACAGGTGACATATACATCACTTCAGACAGCTGCAGAAGTGGGTTTTTTTGTATTTTTTTTGCCCAAGGAGACAGTTGTCAATATTACTTTGCCATAAATACTGCCAGGTCTGGAAATGGACTGCCTTGAATAATAGGTTAACAGAGAGACTAGGGCTCTTGCCTTTTGGTTATTGCTTGATTGTGCTGTCGATATCAAGGGCCTGTAACAGTGGTCCTTTTATTTGTAATGGACACATGCAGATTTTTTAATTTATTTATCTATATAATATACTGTAACTTGTGTAAGTGTGAACATGAAAGTTTTATGTGCCATAATATATTAAAAATTCCCGTTCATTTATTCATCTGTGAAGGAGACAGGTGTGTTAGAACTTACAAATAGTTACAGTGTGCATGTTCTGTTTTATTGTGTTACACGTAATATACTATGTAAAGTGGATGTTTGCAGTCTATATCAGTGTCAGCAAATGGCCATTAATGTCAGTGGTGATCAAAGCCATTGTTGTGAGGAGATGTGTGTTAGAACTTACAGATAGTTACCATGTTCTTGTTATGCCTTGTCATGTATGAAGTGGACAATTTGTAATCGCTATCAGTGTCAGCAAATGGCCTGTGATGCTAGATGCTGTGGAATACACCTTTTGTTACATATAAGTGACATTTTATCGACTTAAATGAAAAAGCAATGCAAGTGTAAAACTGTAACATTGATCAGGGTTAAACCATCCACCTGGTCCCTTGGCTGTGACATGGACGTTGGTGGGTTTGTTTGTTTTTTGAACCATGTAAATGTGCTGTCTGTTGGACTTTGCCTGAATCCATGATGGTGCACTTACCTGTTCAAACGACTTTCAGCTACCTTGACTGTATTTCAAACTAACATTGGCATAAAAGTGCATTTTTACAGTTCTTGGTAAATTTTTGTCCATTCAGGTTCAGACTTTGTATTCAGTGTTGAATGCAGTAATTAAAGGAGATAACCAGTTTGTTTTTGGCCATGACAAAAACCTTTATGTTGACATTCCTTGAACATTTGTAAAAAAAAAAAAAAAAATTGAAACAAGAATGACTGCTAGCGTTCTGAAACAAGACCCAAACACCTAAAAGGTTCCGAAGAATGCTCAATTATTATGACAAAGACACAGTTAAAATGAACGCTTATTTATTATTTAACGCTTTTTTAATAAATAAGTGTTAAAGTTTCTGTGTTTCATACATTTTGTGTTTCATCTAGTGGAAATGTTTTGACAGTTCGAGTCTTTCATGTTTTATACATTTCACACTGCGTTATTATTGGAAGTGATTTGTAACATAACTGTTAAAATCTTTTGTTTTTTCAGCTTGTGGCAGTATTGATATACGGAACAGCGTGGAAGGCTTCCAGAAGCTGGAGAACTGTACTGTCATCGAAGGGAAGCTGCACATTCTGCTCATTGACCATGCTGAGCAGAAAGACTACGAGAAGTTCCGCTTCCCTCAGCTTCGGGAGATCACCGGGCACCTTTTGCTGTACCGCGTGTATGGCCTCAAAACCCTGCGCCACATCTTCCCCAACCTTGCGGTGATTCGTGGCCAGGATCTGTTTTACAACTATGCTCTCGTTGCATACGAGATGCCTGACCTGGAAGAAATAGGTCTGGTGTCTCTGACCACCATCATGCGTGGAGCTGTGCGGCTGACCAAGAACACGCGCTTGTGCTACGTGGACACAATTGACTGGTCACGCATTGCTGTTGGGTTGAAGGAAAGTGACCACCACATCCAGGAGAATAAAGATGAGACTAAATGCGTGAACTACTGTCCGGAGGATTGCACTGTGACCAAAGTGGATGGCAAAGAAGCCAAACGATGCTGGACTTCCAAGCACTGCCAGAAGAATCTAGGTGAGTACCAGTTATTTTTAACCCTTTCACTGCCATGCATGGGGAGCCGTCACTTGGAAAATGACCAATAAAAATTAAATTTGAAATCATTACAGCTTTTTGCCAATTTTGCATGAGCACGTGAAATGATTTCTGTCAAAATGCACAGTACTGAAGGTAGACTTGTTGTAGGACCATCAAATAGGACCATTAAGCCTATTTAAGGCGTGTGTGTGCACTTTTTAGCCTGGAAATGTTACAGGCTGGGGCAGTGAAGGGGACTTGTGGAAAGGGGACTTGTGGAAAAGGGGACTTGTGGAAAACCAGTGTTTTATGGAGATGCTCAGCTCCAGCAACACTCCTGCTAAGTCTGTACCATCCTATATGAGTGTTTAGAAGTCGTGTAAGCCTTTTATGACAGGTACCGCTACAGTTAGTGCATTATTTACACTATGTCATATCGAAATGAAAGGCATGTTTTACTCAAAAAACATTTCGTCAAGATTGATTTTTTGCTTAAGGAAGAAACCACACATACCATATCAGCATCTAAATATCATTTGATTATATTGTACTTGTTTTTCTTTCTGCTTTCTTGTGTGTGAATAATACAAGAACAATAACAACATACCATCCTCCAGATGTGATGTTGATAGAAACACACTGCATTCCTGTATTCAGTTTATAGTCACACTCCCTCGGTTGGGTATTGTGGATGCAGAAATTAAGACCCCCCTCTCTGCTGTGAATCCAGAACTATTAACTCTTTGAAGGCTTTTTGTATCTGACGATGTGGAACTCAGCAGTACGCTTGATGCAGTAAGATTAAAGACTTTTAACGGTCTGAGCAACTTTCACTTTGATTGGAGGCAGTTACACTAACTGCATCAATTTCGGACACTTCAGGTATTCCCCCTTAGTCCAGTCAAGTGTTCCTTTGTCTGTTTCTTTTGTTTTTTTGGTAACACGTGTGTCAAACTGACAAAAGTTTTACATTTCAAAATGGCGGTGCGCAGAGTCAGCATGCGTTACTCCATGAGGGAAACTGTGGAATTAGTACTCAATGAGGACTCGGAGAGTGGTTCTGAAGAGAACATTGTTGATTCTGGCGAGGAGTTTGTGTCAGATCTCAAGGTGGATTCGAGAGACAGCAATAATAACATCTTCATTTTCATCATTGGGATCCGTGCAGCCAGTAGAATCAAACCTTTTTTTAAATTTTTACTGTGTTTGGATAGTTCCTGCTTTGCCGTTGTGACAGAGAAAGGTATGTGATATGACTCTATGGTTATTTATCTGACAAGTACATATCCTAAGCTTTCTAAAAATATATAATGTTTATTGTATTATTTCTAGTGGTTTATTTACTATAACTTTTTTAAATGGACAGAAACAGTGCATCTACAGGAGTCGAGAGTGACATTTTATGGCGTCTTGAATGAGTTAAGGTTCTCCCTTTAAATCCTGCAGTTGGCCAGAATCTTCACTTACTGCATTGAAATATACTTTTTTTAAATCTGCAGTGGCCTCTCCATTCTGGGTTCATTCAACTTCCTTCTTCTTTTTTTTAACCTGATAGAGGGACATAATTATGATGAATGGTGAATGAGGTATTTAGGACTTCTATGATATTTGTGATTTGATGAATTTAGTCTTTCCATGATATGACCTTTATGATTGACTGGGTGATGATTGGTTGGTATTGACACATCTGTAAAGTTCATGGAATTCTGGCAAGTGGTTGTGTTCAGTTTTTGTTTGTTTATTTGTGGGCACAGGAACACATAGGCCAACAAATCAGAAACTTGTTTTGAAGTGGTGAAGAACGAGGAAGACAGGTTGAGTAAGACAGGTTGTGCGTACAAGAGAAACAGTTACCTCCGATGTTTTGACAACTGTCTTTGTGGTGGTGTTTGGGGAGGGGGTGGGGGGGGGGGGGTGTAACTAATACTTACACAGAAGAAAGATAGGAAGAAGAAGAAATAGACCAGAAGAAGACAGTTACCGAATGTTTTCAGCAACTGTCTGTCTTCTTCTGGTCTGTTTCTTCTTCCTTTTCCTTTCTTCTGTGTGAGTATTTGACATATAGATATTAGATATATCCTCCCATAAAGTTTTTGTTTCCCCAATGAAGACGGGTTAATCAAAACTGTCAGACTGTTTTGTTTTTCTTGCATCTGTAAGCTGTCTTGTTTTTGGTGAGAGTGTATTACATGTTCTTTACCACTTGTTCTTCTCACCAGCAGTCATTAAAAAAAAATCCTGTGTACTTTAAGTGTTAACCTCTACCTGTATAATACAGACTGTAGGGTAAATAGTTAAACACAGGCTTGTTGAACTCTGTGGCTGGAGCCTCTCATGTAGTCTGCAACTAAACTAGGGCTGCCCCATGAGCTTACAGTTAGAGTCTCCCCCCCCCCCCCCCCATACCCCACCCCCCCAACCCCTGAAAAAAATCTGGATAGAATCTACAATTACTTTTTTTTACACTGTTCTTTAGAATAACAGTAATAACACTTAACACAATAACAGTCATTAGCCACTGTTGGTTTAGCTGTAAAGTTGTGAAGCTTTTGTGCATGTGTCTCACCACATGTTCTTAATACTAGGGTGAGTTCACACAGTTCGGTATGATCTGTCAGCTGTGCTGTCTGGCTGTGGCATTACTCACTTTGGGCATGCTGAGTTACACAGTTTTTGCATTTTTTCAAAGATACTATTTAAAATTGGATATGTTAATCATTACTTGATGGTTGATGGTATTAGTATTACTCAGAATGTGATGCAAACTACTAACTAGCACCCAGTTACAAACACCCTCCCAAAGAGTCATTTTACTCACTATGAACAAGATAATTTTCTTGAACAATTATTACGCTTTTAAGTTTTATGAGATTGCTATCCTGTGACGGTTATGAATATGATCTGTATAAAATGCACATAATATTTGTTTACACTTTTATAAGACTTATTAAGAGTGTTCTATATTTTATCAGTAGTTACACTTTTGCTTCTGGCATAAAATGGTCATAATGTTTGTTTTGTTCCCCATGGTGCTTACACAGTAACAGTTACATGAAATTGTATTGTCAGTGTCATGTTTTGTTCCCAAACCAGTCACAGATCAGAAAGTGTTCACGTTGTTGTCTGTCCCAATTCCTTGTCTGAATTTTCTATAAGATGGGGTTGGGATTGTGTCTTACCTACCACAGGCAGCTAAAAGAAACACAGTAACAACATATTGTGACCTGATAGAACATCTGATCACATTGAATAACTGCCTGCTTTGTGCAGAAGCTTAAATGGCATGCAAATTTGTCACCTGGTATTTAGGTTGTGTATGCAGTGTGTGTGTGTGTGTGTGTGTGTGTGTGTGTGTGTGTGTGTGTGTGTGTGTGTGCACCTAGGTGCTGAGTTCTTGCACAGCTAATTTAGTGTGAGTGAATGATTTTGGCGCTATAGATAACAGCACCCAGTAGCAGGCATGCTTTGCTGCACTTTCAGTGTGCCAGAGAATGATAAACTGATACTAGCGGTAGAGTACAGGTGACATTAAGCGTGCACACCTCAGCAAACTCTTGTGCATCTTTTGACCAGCACAGCATAAATTTACCTCTGTATTAACTTTACTGGCGATGCCATTTGAAGTCTTCAGTACTTCAGAATTAGAGAGTTTATGAGTTTATGTTTGGTGTCAGAAAAGATTTTGTGTTGTCTTTTCAGTTTGTGCATTGTTTTTTGGTGCCTTGATATTTTACAGGCATCTTTTGGGAACATTTGTTCAGTTGCATTACCTTTTAGGCTTGCAAGTTTGGAACAAATGTTCTGCTTTCATTTCAAGTCAGCATACTGTCCCATGATTGATGAAAGTGTTAAGTATGAACAGTGATAAGTAACAAACAGTTGAAATGCCCTTCTTTCTCAAAGAAAGAACATAATACATTAACAGTAGGGAGTTGTTCACATTCACATGACAGTTCTTGGTTATTTTGTGACATCAGAATACAGCCAGATGGTGGGGTGATGGCGCAGAAATGAAGTATTTTGAGAGAGAGAGAGAGAGAGAGAGAGAGAGAGAGAGAGAGAGAGAGAGAGAGAGAGTTGCTGTGTACATACCAGTGACAACAGTAACTGTAATGATGTATTCACAATATTACCAGTTTACAGGTGAAAGTAGGCATTACTATAAGTTGTATAACTACTATAGTGTAACTTATGACAGTCTTTTTGGTTCCCTATGCTCCTGGTTCAGCTGCAGCATACCAGTAGACTGGGTTGCTGTTGTAACAATGTAAAATTGTAAGCAGCAGCAGAAAGCATTGCACCAAAAGCACTAAATAAAAGGATAACCCACTCTTTGAATCAGATGAAGTAGTAATGGAAGAATATTTTTTGTTAAAAATCAAATGGGGGAAATCTTGCCTTTGTCACTTTGACAACATTTTGGCCTCAAAAAGATTAATGTGGATGTTATGTATTGTTTGTGTGTGTGTCACTGTGTGTGTGTGTGTGTGTGTGATCCCAGTAGATCAGCTATGATTTCATAGCTTGCTCTGCCCTTTATACGGGTATAAAATGCTGGTATGGTGGTAAAGTACTGTCACTAGGCCAGTATGATTTTCCCGAACACTCAGTATGCAGCTCTGTGAGGGGATGCAATGAAGGAGAATGCTGCAAACTGACTTTTACTAATGAGGGAGGCAGGCACACCATTGACTTAAAAACAAAAAACAATCATGGGCCTAGGTTGACCTGACTTCCAGCGATCTCAACAATGGCATGTGTGATGGCATTAAAAGTGTACAGTCAGTACTGTCTGATCAAGCGAGACTTGTACCTGGACATGAAGAAGAACGATGATGCGGCCACTGTGTTTACCTTTATTCTTGAAAGCCAATGGAGTGGTTCTAAAGGACTCACTGAAAATATTTGTCAGTGCAGGGGCCATCTGTCACGTAAGAATGTTTTCCCCATCGCTGCACACATAAAAGCCAGGCAATTCTCTCCTCTCCCTCTGCCCGCTCTCCTGTTTTTGCCTTTCCCCGGTGGTGGCAGATCAAGACCTACGGTGTGGCTATGTTTAGCCGCTCTGTGGCATAAGGGAAGCAAGTAAAGATGTACGACCTTGCCCTTTGAACTGTGCTGGCTTATGCTGGCTGGCAGTCTGGACCACAGCCGCTTGCAAAGTTGTAGCAAATCTGATTGATGCCTTTGAGGGGGATTGGGGGGGGGGGGGGGGGGGGGGGGTAGAGGAGGGGGTAGGACAGCACTAATACAGTGGTAGTAATGCAGCCTCCCCCCACTCCCTCCCCCCCCCCCCCCCCCCCCTTCACTTTTTGACTGGTGGCAAACTTGAAAGCTGGGGTGAGCTTTATTCTGTTAAATGGTCAGTGTTGCTGTTGGTCCCTGGTTAGACTGGGACAAACCCTGGCAAAAACCTTTAACTTCAGTAACAATTAATGTGTTGATTTTTTTCCGGGCTGCTGTTGCAGTGTCAGTCTCAGAGTCACAGTAATGTTTTTCAAACAATATTGCACCACAGTAACCATAACCTTCCTTGGGTTGGATTGACCACCTTTGACCCAGGCTATTTCAGTGTCACAACACTTGATTGATGTTAGGCAGTTCATTCTAAAAAGTCTCATTCTATTGTCAAGTCCTGATCCAGTTGAGTTCAAATTATATTACTTATTACAATATTTGTTGTTACTAGTTACATGCATGGAGCAATCAACTTCAGCAAAGTTGGATCAGAAAGTTGTGGGCTGGCCTGTAAATCCAGGGCCAGGGCTCAGCTCTTGGACATGACAGGGTCAAGGACAGGTGTTTAGTACAACAAGTTTCCAGGTCCACATTTATGCAGACCTGTCACTACCTTTCTTGTCTTTGTGTGCACAGCAGGCACTAAAATTGCGCAGTTAAAGATCCCATGTCTGATTTTTGATTTTGAAGGCCCAACAGCTGGTGGCATGAAAATGAACACACAGATCTTGATGAGATAGTGCATATTAATGGTGATGCTAATAGTAGCAGCAAGATAGTGCATACTAATGGTAGCAGCATAATCAGAATGGTGAGTGTGGTTACTCCTAATGGAAAAAAATAGGCCTTGCTTTTTGTGATTTGAGTGAAAGTACAGTTCTGTTGGTGCCAGTCTTTTTTTGAGTGGTGCTTTTGTTGTTGTGTAAGTGTGTGTTCTACAATTTTGTCCTTACTTTAAAAAAAGAAAAAGGAAAAAAGAAAAAACAGTTCTCTGAAAACTTTGCATGTTGAGGTTTGGGCTTTTCTGACAGTGTTGGTGACTGATAACTTAAGCAAATGACATATTTTCAAGGCTATTGGTTACAGGCATTTCCACTTTTGGCAGTTTGATCCATTTGAGTTCAAACTTTCCTCAGCAGTTATTGGTCGCGTTCATGGGGCTAGTTGTTACACACATGGGATGTAAAGATCATGCACAGAATGTTTTTGTGTGTGACTGTGGCACATACTTTTACTTTGGTTATTGGTAGGCTTTGACTTGACAGAAGCCACCTTATATTAATTATCGTTAAACCTCTAATGTCAAAAAGAAAGAAGAAGAAAATTGAGGTGCTTTTTATTTGTTATTTTAAATGAGCTCTTTTGTGCAAGGTGATAACCTTCTTCCACAGTAGAACTTCATCAGTTGATTAAATCAGCTACAGGCAGTCACAATCGCCCTGATATAACTGTGCTGGTTGACTGGGTGTAAAACACCAACTTACTTACAGGCGGTCACAGATAATGGTACAGCCTTCTCTGACTGGAAGGTTGCTCCATTGTGACAACTTCTTGGGTGCTTCTGGAAAAAGCTTTTCTTTTTTTTCATGTTGAGAACCAGAGTGTTTGAAATTTATGGTAGCCTGTATTTTGTGAACAGTGTTCACAGACACTGTTTGACAAGACAGCATAATGAAAGGGGTTATGGCAACCTTAAATTGTTAAAAACAAGCACAAGCTGTGACATTACTAGTCATTAGTGTTTTATACCTTGCAACCCCTTTGCATGCAAATCAGTTTGGCACATGTAGTAAGGTGCTTGGTTGGTATTGTTACGGTAAGACAGACTCAGGTTCAAATCCAATTTGATATTTTTGTTGGAAAAGTAAAAAGCAAGTACACTGGTAAAGCAGTTTGGCAGCAGAGTGGTTATTGCCCACTTTCTGGTGTTGCTTTAGTTATAGTATTGACTCGTGTGATTAGTCAGTGTAGCTGTTTTAGTGTTATGCTTGGACAGATTGTGGAGTGGTCTGATTAAGGTGTGGCAATGGTGGCATTTTCCTCTCAGGCATGCATGAAGTATTGGGGAAGGTTGGGCAAATCATTCACTGACTGTGTTTTCTCTCTCCCCCCCCCCCCCCCCTTTTTGTTGTTGTTGTTGTTGTTTTATTTTGAGGAGATCAGGTCATGCGCATCAGTTTCACTCTTTTATTAATCATAATTTGTAAAGTGCAAAATCTGGTGCTTAGACTTAGAGACTATTCTAAGTGCATACCTAAGCAATTGCACACACACATGCACCCGCACGCAGACAGGCATCTGCGCACACATGCATACTGACTGTACAAAACTTAATTTACACACAACTTAAAGTGGGCAGCAAACAGATCAGGGTGCATTGGTCTAGTGAGCTGAGACTACTGTTCCCTGATGAGATGTATATGAGCTTGCGGTGTTTCCCTGATGGCTCCCCACACCATGAATCAGCAATCCATCTTCTGGTCACAAGTCTGTGCTCCACCATTGAGCTGTAATCCTGGTTTTGATGGTCCTATATATTTTTTGTTTTATTAATTGAACACACCAAGTCACTGGTGGGCATTTGTGTAAACAAAGCAGTTACCATGCCAAGTACACCATGATCATTTGATCTGATCAGCCATGCACTTTGTTTTGTGCTGTTAGCATTAGGTTACTCTGTTAGAAGAAGATTCAGTGTAAAGAAAACAAAAACACAGCTGGTACTAGCCTACTACACGATTGTTATAAAAAATAAAATGATGGTTGTGTCCATAACTGTGAGCCAGCCTTTTCTTCTTCTTCTTAATATTGTTTTGATGACTTTCCTTGTTCTGTATTTTTGGATTGCGTCTTTGATTATCAGTATCTGATAGAGATAAACTGACATTGCCTGCAATACAAGTACCATTATTATTAATATCCCAGTACAAATACCTTATCAGTCATCAGTATTCTGGAAGTCAAGAAATTAATTTTGTGATGATATATGAAAAAAGACATGATTTATATAAATCATTAAATGTGATGGTGAATGACATGCTTCTCAAAACAAAATAGTAACAACAGCAGCAGCAACAACAACAACAACAACAACCACAAAGGAAATGTTAATCAAACCTGTTATTCTGTAACTCCCCAACCCCCCTGGAGACCAGTGACTCCACTTAGGGCATGGTGGTGGTTTTCTTCAAGCGCCAGTTGTGGACTGAAGCTTGTCAACACTCCCAGTCTGAGTATTGATCTGTTTTTCTCTGACCAACCTGACCTCACAATAACAAGTCATGGGGGCCTCAGCCAACAAACAGTTCACCATGCACTGTGACTGTGAGGCCACACAGTCTGTCTCTCCCTCTCTCTGTCTGCCTGCCTGTCTGTTCGTCTGTCTGTCTGACTCTGACTGACTCTCTCTCTCTCACACACACACACACACACACACAGGCGTGCACGCATACACACACACACACACACACACACACACACACACACACACACACACACACTTGCACGCACTCATGCACACTCACACACTCACGCAGGCATACACACATACACTCACACACAGCTCTGCAGTGCCAGCCCAGTTTCCCTCAGGCCCCAATAATGCCACTGCCAGCCTGAAGCAGGCTGCTGCTGTTACTGAGCATCTGAACCCAACACCCTGTAATGTGTGGGGGTGGGCTTCTTGCTGCTGCTCAGCTGGACTTTGAAATCTGGGATGGGTTGAACTTTCAGTGTTTTGTTGGTCTGGGGGAGGTGTGTGGGGGTGCGTGATGGGGACGGTGGTGGAGTTAAAAAAAGTAATTAAAATATAGATATATTTTTACACTTAGGTCTGCTGTCTTTTTCTTTGCGGCTGACTGGAACTTCCTTTCCTATGCCCACTGCGC
Organism: Alviniconcha strummeri; assembly: GCA_963584105.1. NCBI lineage: Eukaryota > Metazoa > Mollusca > Gastropoda > Provannidae > Alviniconcha > Alviniconcha strummeri. Next base: position 13,140,220 of record OY757550.1, read on the forward strand.
CTCCCGGTGCTTGCTTTCTTTCTGCCACTCCTCTCAGTGCTTTCTTCCTGCTTGCCTCCTTTTATTATGTATCCCCTCCTGGTCCAAAATGGCACCATCCTGTGTGCCCTGTGTGATGACCTTTCTGAGCAGACAGGTTTCCGGTGAATGTATCTTGTACTGTGGATTTCCTCTTTTATGAAATTAGGATGATGCTTGAAATTAAATGTAGTGAAAATCAAGCAAAATTAGCGGTCTGAAACAGGGGAGTAAATAACTAATAATGATTATGTATTTAAAATGTAATAAAAATCAAGCAAAATTAGTGGTCTGAAACATGGGAGTAAATAACTAATAATGAGTATGTATTTAAAATGTAACGATAATCAAGCAAAATTAGCTGTCTGAAACATGGGGAGTAAATAACTAATAATGAGTATGTAAAGTGTTATGAAAATCAAGCAAAATTAGCAGTCTGAAACAGGGCAGTAAATAACTAATAATGATTATAAAATGTATTTAAAATGTAATGAAAATCGAGCAAAATTAGTGGACTGAAACATGGCGAGTAAATAACTAACAATGATAATGTATTTCATGTTCAGGGGTTCTTGCATGTAAAAATATGAGGGGAAAGTTTTCCACTAAAACCACAAAACGGGTATTAAAGGAGATGTGGCCACTTAGTCTTATTATTGTAGTCTTAAATTAGGGGTGCCACTGTATCAAAATTTGTGTCTAAATTAATTACAGATCAGTGGATTTGAACAAATAACAGCTGAGTTTTGAGCACAAAATGTTAAATGTTATGATAGCAAATCTGAATAAAGAAAAACAAAACAATCATTTAATCTCTGACTGTAAGGTATAGTTAAAGATTTTTTTTTTTTAATCAATACATTTTAAACCAATAGTATTATACCATAGCTGTTATCTTAGTGTTATTGACCGAGCAGGCATATGCTTTTGATCAGACATTTGTTGAAAGCTGATTGTCTTCAGTTAGGACAGTCTTAGTCACCTCAAAATGATGTACTGCCATACCAAGTTTGGTTTTAAAAGGTTGGGTGGTTCAAAAGATATCTGGACAAAGCCTGGTCATACATACAGGACAGACAGGGTGATTTCAACATATATCTCCCCCCACCCCCACCCCCCAACTTTGTTATAATTAGTCATATAAAAAAAATGGCTTGCCATCTTCAAGGTCAAGGTCACAGGGTTTATATAATCAAAATATGACTGTTTTAACAATCTACTGAATGAGTGATTCTTTTGCAAACAGACCACGTTTGATGTTGCACATCATGACATCATCCACAGTGTTCAGTGAAAATATTGGCTTGCTAAGGTCACTGACAGTGACACTGTGAATATTAAATTTTGTAATTAATGTTTGTCTGGATGATATCCTCTGAACAGTTGAACCTTTTGTAACCAAACATGGTATGGTGATACATCATCATAAGCGGGAGAAACAAAATTTGGTTGCTATCTTCAAGGTCACAGGGCTTATGTAATCAAAATATGACTTTCTATTATATGTTTTGAACTTCTGATCCTTTTGCAACCAAATTTTGTTGGATCAGTTGCTGGTACATCATCATACGCCTTGGTGTCTAGTGAAAAGATTGCTGTTTTCAAGGTCAGGGTCACAGCAAATGTTCAAGGTATTTTGCTGTGCAAAGTGACAAACTTTGCTAATAATTATAATGATGAACACTTACAATGTACCACACCTTGGTGTGAGTTCTTAAACTTTAAGGGGAATCAAACCAAATACATGAATTGGCCTGGAAAAATAAATAAAAAATCAATGCAGATATTTTTGTCTGCATGCATCATGTGGTGGTTCTATCAATACACTACAAAGGAAGTACTTTTTTGGCAACAGAAAATACAAGTTTGAGTTCCTCAAGGCACAGCCATGTTGGTTTACTCTTTTTTCAGCGAAGAGCAAAAATGGGTTGGCTCCTGAGGTATTGGTTGATTTTGCCACACATTGGAGCCTGGCTTACAATGTCACTAATGCAGTTTGAGAGTCAGCAAACAGGATGAGAAACCAAATGAACCCCCCCCCCACCCCCCCCCCCCCATTCCTATCAGTAGGGCCTGTGATGAAGCACTGTTTCTTCCGTTTGATTCCCATTTTACTATTAGTAACATAACATTGATTCACTGGTGGTTGAAGGACATTGGTTATAATGAATGAACAAAATTGATTTCATTACTAGTGCAGCTATCAAACATAATCTAAATATCTAGCAAAATATTTGGAATGCTGCATGCAATGGTTTGAGTATTTTTGCTATAGAGGTATCTTGGAATCACTATGTCTGTCAGTGTGGCCAGGTTTGTCCCAATGATAATTTTTTTGCCTTTTGAACTACTCTACCTTTTGCAGCCAAATTTGGTGTGGTGATGTTACATGGCCACACCATGTGAAACAGACCATCTTACTACATTCTGTGTACACCATGCAACTATGCACCAGTTTACAATTACACTGTCACTTCATTCAAAGCCACACACGTAGGGTGCATGTGTGTTTGGCTGTAACATGCCACTTGTACTTTTAGCTGAATAACTGGGACATTAATGTGCTGCTGTAGTAAAACAGGGGTGGAACCATTACCTTAAATAAGAGTCAGCACAGGCAGTTGACCCTGGAGAAGAAACTTCTCCTCCCGGGACTCGAACCGACAACCTTTCGATCATGAGTCCTGCTCTCCAACCACTGAGCTATCCCTGCTCCCAAAAGAGTGGAAGCTAAGCTTTCTAATCATAATTATGATTATTTTTGATTGAAGTTGAATGTAATTTTGCTGTCTAATATATATATATAAAATATATATACAGTAATAGTAATACACAGCTGCCACCCCTCAGATTGTCAGGCAGATTGATGAATAAAATACTGCAGTGGCTGTAATTTCTATTCAGACTTCCGGTTAGACATGGAGTGATGATTTGCAAACGTTATATGTCTGAAAGAAAAGCCTTTTGCATTGTCTGCATACATTACATCCCAAACTGTGTCACCTTTTTCCTCTCTCTCTCTCTTTCTCTCATTTTTTTTATTTTACAAAGTCTGTTTTGCGGTTTGTAGACAGATGCAGAGTATAGTGCGGTGATGTGCCAACAAACTTTGCTAACTAGGCTTGATTTAGCACTTGTCTGGGGTTAACTTGGCCCCTCCCCCCAGTATATTGCAGATTTACAGTCTAATTATCAGTATTAATTTTCATGGAGGTTAAGATGATGTATATTATGAAACTATTATGATCCTGGTAACATGTAACAAAGAGTCCCAGCTGCATCTGTTAGAAAGAAAAAAAAAGGACTGAAAAAAAGAAAGAAAAAAAGAAAGAGAGCGGGGATGGAGTCTTTAAGCATCTTGCTTGTTTTACTGGCTGCTGCGCCAGTTGGCACAACCTACCTGTAATGGGATTTGGGTGTATGTAATTTGTAAGCCCTGGTGTTTGTAATTCAAGAGATGTTTAAGAGCAGACCACTCGTTGCAACAGATTTAATTTTTATGTCACTTTACAGCATGATCAACATGCCAAACACACTGCAGTTTACAGATAATAATACAGGCCATTAATTATTTTTATATATTATAAGTGCCTGTGGCTTAATGTGTTGAACAAAGTGAGCATGATTATGACTGGATATGAAATGATTATCCCTTCTGAAAGGAGGGATGCAGAAAATAATGGAATGATTGACCCCTATCTGTCTACAAGCGACTAGTCTGACTTATTACAGCTCTTCCCCAACTTCCCCATCTCATCTTTTTTATGATTCAGTAGGGTACTGTGAATTAACAGCAACTTTGGGTCCCTGGGTTACTTTGGGCTGGTCTGGGCTGTCTAGGGTCCCCTACCTTGGGAGGTCTAACCAAGAGGTCTCCTCAACTTTGGCTTAGCTGTCAGCCAGCCTGAGGTTCTTTCTCACTGGGCCACAGCAGGTAGGCTGGCAGGCAAGGGGCTCTTAGGCCTGGAACATCAATAACTTCGTGGTTTTTAGGTTCTGGCACTTGTTCAAGTGACCTTGGTGGTGGTGGTGGCCAGGTGATGTTAATGAACTCTCCTGGCTGTTGCTGTAGGGTCTCTGAGTCTGAGCAGCCTTGTCCTTTCCTGAGGCCAGCCTTTTCCACTCTCCCTCTGGTCCAGCAACTGCGTTACTGTATCAAAGACCGTTACTGTATCAAAGACCGTTCCTTTGAAGTGTCTGCCAGTGTCGCTGTGATCGTACTTGATACAGTAGAAGACTAGAACCCGTGGATGTGTTAATTTGGAGGAGGAGGAAAGGAACAAAAAGTTGGTGGAGGAAGAGAAAAAGAAGCAGAGAGCCATAATGCTAATGCTGTCTGTAGACATGTCTGTAGACATGATGATGATGATGGTTTAGAAAAGAAACACCTGGGATCTTATTTTGACACTTGTTACTACTTGTTACTGTTACTAATGTAATATTTATTAGTCATTCCTTTTTCCTGCCTCTGTTACACAAGCAGTGTGTTTTATCATTACTTGAGCACAGCCACACCCAAAACAGATACCAGCCATTCTTCAGTCTCTGCTGAAACTTATAAAATGGGATTTTCACTTTGATTTTTTTATAATTTATTTTATTTTATTTTTTCAACTGACAGGACTGTGTTCTGTGTTGCTGTAATTGAGCTTTGGATATAATTCATTCTTACTATACTGACCCGGTTTTGTGGCTTTTGTGTTGTCTCCGCTGGTATAGATCTCTGAAGATTTTTTCCTATAATTTATATAAACATAGAACTTGGAGATTTTGACATGTTGCCAGTTCTGCCATTGCTGAAGATGCAGTATCCACATGTATAGACATCAGATTCATCCACTGTGGATAAAATGGTGAAATGTTCTGTCAGGATTTCAAACAGTTCCAAAATTTATTATCCCATCTGGCTTGGATGTGAATACAATAGTTCTGTCATGATAATGATTCAAGTGATTTTGACATTACTGGAGCTGGTATATTTATAACCATTCCAAATAGTGAAGCAAGGCACTTGGATATGTCAGCTACAGTCACAAATGTTTGAGTATTTTTGAGTGCCCTGAAGGCAAACAGACAGATTCTATATTACTTTTATTAGCTGGTTATTATTTATAATATTATATGACTGCTCATTAGGTGCCTCATCTCAAGATGAAACCTAAGCACTTCACAGTGGCAACTGTAGCACTGTTCTCTACATTTATGCTCTTGCGGTATGAGAGTGAATGAGTGACTATGGCTTTACGCACGGCATGCTTTGAATATCCACTGAAGTGGTCACAGAGCTGTTCGTTTGTTACATGGCTGGTGCCATGTGAAACTGTTGCCATTTCAGTGCAAGTTTTGTGGACACACCATTGACCATACAGACATGCAACAGTCTACAGATTCACTTTATTTGAAGCCACATACCTAGGGTGCATATGTGTTTAGCTGTAACCTGCTGCTAGCACTTTTGGCAGAATGACCAGGATCTTTTACATGCGACTGTGATAACACAGGGGTGGAACGGATACCAAAATAAGAACCAGCACAGAAAGTTGACCATGGAGAAGAAAAACCTCCTGCTGCTCCTGCCGGGACTCAGACCGGAGACCTCTTGATCATGAATCTGTTGTTCTAACCTCTGAGCCACCCCCGCTTCCCAATTAGGAACTATAGCAGACAGAAGGAGGGTTACATAACAAGGCAATCTAATCGGTGTTTGGAGTGCATAGTGCAACATTTAGCAGGCTGCCTGGCTACTTATATAATTATTATGCTAATCTGATTTCAGAGGAGTGTTGCTTTTCTGAGGGAGAAAAACAAGAGTGTTCTCTGAGATAAATTAGCAACTGGTGCAGCTTTCTGGAAAACTTGATTGAGCTTAAGCGGTTTACTTTGGGCAGTGCACATTCCGTTAACATGCATAAACATCTGTCTTGCTCACTGAGGTATTTTGAGAATTGGGATTTTAAGATAGAGTGGGTGGGGTGGGGGGGGGGGGGGGGGGAGTGTGCTATTTTTAACACCGCTTCTCATTCCCTGTGCAGTTGTAATTGACTCAGGGAAATAAGAACATTGTGTTATGTTGTTTAATAGGTAATAAGGATTGAGACCCCTGTGGAGTCATTTCTGTATCCAAGAGCTTTCTGTGTGCTACTGGCTGCAGTATGTTTCTTCAGGACCTGTCACTGCAGTCTGTAGAACCTTACTATGACTTAGAGTGCAATCTTCTAGAATTGTTGGTAGTTTATATGATGATTCTTTTGATTGTTTTTGTATGTTCTCTAGACATACTTAAAAACAAGAGTATTATGTATATTGTTGTTTTGGTTGTGCACACAAAACAGACCTCTTTCAGTCTTGTTTTGAACATAATTTTTGCCCTCAGCCACAGTTGCAGACATCAAAAGCCATTTTATTTATGAGTCTGCCTTCTGATTTCAGATTGCCACTGTAGTACCAACAGCAGCGTGTGCTTTGATGGCGGGACGAAGTGCTGCAATGCCCAGTGCATAGGGGGCTGCACGGAGGTTGTGAAGGATGGGAAGAGGGACCAGAAATGTATAGCCTGCTACAACGTCATGTACCAGGACAAATGCCTTATGCGGTGCCCCCCAACTACCTTCATGGTGAGTGCATGCAGGCATACCCTGCTTTAGCTGAGTGAGTTCTGTAGTGGCAGACACTGCGTGTTTAAAATCTTTTATTTTTTTTCCCCCTCTCTTTTCTGTTTTTCCAGAAGTGTTTTTTTTTTAATTCAAAAACAAACATTTTAATTTTCCAGGCGAGACTGTGTGTCTGTTGAGTTTTGGGCGCCCTGGTTGGGCAATTGCTGGTAGACACAGTTCTGTTTTTTTGTTGTTGTTTGTTTTGCTGTCCATCTTATGAAAGGAAGGGTATTGGCTGCAGCCTGAAGTTTGTGCAGAGGAAGGTTTTTTAGTTGATGAAGTCCCACTGCATGTAATTGTAAGCACTGCTTGCTGCTCCTTCCTTACTCTGGGCAGTGGTGACTGTATTGTGTCTTAACCCTCTAACTCCCAGTGCTCCTATGTCTTTTCTGAGCCTCGAGTGAAATCCCCCAGAGCGGTTGTTCGAACTGGGGTGACACATCGACAGGGAAAACACTGAGACTGAAGTTGTTGATAAAAATGAACAACGTCTGAAATGTGAAGTACAAACATTGGTTGGATGAGAATTGTTGTTTGTTTCCAGTGTGCCATTTTTTTTGATTGTTTGGCGTTGCTACTGTTTTTGTTAGTGTTGTTCTTTGTGGCAGGAGCAGAATGTTTGGTTAGTGGTGTGGGTATAATTAATAATAGAAAATACACAAGCATAATAACACAAGCATGTGTGTGTTGTCTCCTGAGTTCAGATGTGTGCAGATGTGATGAAAATGACAATCCTGCCCTTTAGCTTGATAAACAGGATTACCCTGAAAATTTACATGTTGTGTTTTGTCCTAATAAATAGCATTCTTTTGAACCTTTTATGTGTTTGGGTCTTGTTTTAGAACACTAGCAGTCATTCTTGTTTCAGATTTTTGTAACTGTCCGTTACCATTTAAATTTTGATTGAACTGTTTTGCAGTTCATGAAGCGGCGGTGTCTGAGTGCACAGCAGTGTGCAAACCTGACCCGCAAAGCCAACTCCCAGAGCGGCAATTGGATGCTGTACAAACCTGAGAACAAGGAGTTGCCGTGGGAGTGTGTGGATGAGTGCCCCAACGGATACCTGCCTAACAGCGATGATACAGAATGCGTCAAGTGTAACAAGTCATGTCCCAAAGGTGAGAAACAGGAGTTTAATGCTTTGTCATTGAATTTTCAAACACAAATGGCTGAAGATGAAATAACTAATGGTAGTGAAGATAAAGAGAAGCCAGAACCAACCAACCAACCAGACAAACAAAGCACAACAAGAACAAAACCTAAGCAGCTCAATGGGTACATTACTCTGAGCTGCACTAGGTGCCGAAAATCAAAATGATGGTAGACTAGAAAAGTAGATGGCTGCATTATTCTGACTTTTCACAGTATAGGAGTGTGTATTTATATATTGTGTGTGTGGCGTTTGTACACACATTTATATGCATACCTTCTCTCTCTCTCTCTTCATGTGTATTTGCAGTGAGTGTGCATACATGCATGTGTGTGTGTGTGTTATACTGTGAACTAGTGAAAGCATCATGGTGATCCAGTATAAAAATGAGCTGTAAGTGAGCATCCATGGAGGCAGACCATGCACATGAACATGTTAGTAAAACCACATGCATTTGTCAGCCTGTCCCCCTGTTTTACTAGTGAATGATCTTCAAAACAGAACAGATGAAGAAGATGTAGCCAAGCCTATAGACACTGCCAAAAAGTTTTGTTAAAAGAAAAGTTTATTTTTTGAAATGTTTTTTGATCCAGCATGGCCTAGAAATAATGTGCACTGTTGTGAACATGGGCCGTGGCACATGTTTTTTTAGTCTGTTTGAGATGATGTGCACTGTTGGACAACCCTGCATGTACTTGCTTGTTTTGCAGTGTGCGTGGGGAAAGTGGTGGACAGCATTGACTCGGCACAGCAGCTTAAAGGATGCAACAAGATCATCGGTCCTTTGGAGATTCAGATCATGGGAGGCAGTATGTACAAATTCACACATTATGCTTTATGATTTGTAGAGGGTTTGAGTTCTGAACTTTCCTATGTTTTTCTGTTTTACCATACCAGCATACATTTTTTTTTTAATTATTAAAGAGGGATATCAGATAGGTAATGGTTGGGTGCTTTGAAAAGAAGAAGAAAAAGATGCTGAATTTGTAAGATTATTATTTTAACATTTTGTAAGTTGATCTTGATGAGTAGATTGTGTGAACGTGTAGCAGTGATGATTTTCAGTTTGAGTTCTGAACATGCTTCCACTACAACTATTGATTGTGTGAACGTGTAGAAGTGATGATTTTTAGTTTGAGTTCTGAACATGCTTCCACTACAACAAATATTGATTGTGTGAATGTGTATTATTAGTAATGATGATTTTCAGTTTGAGTTCTGAACATGCTTCCACTACAACAAATATTGATTGTGTGAATGTGTAGTATTAGTCATGATGATTTTCAGTTTGAGTCCTGAACATGCTTTCACTACAACAAATATCAGTTGCGTGAATGTGTAGTAATGATGACTTTTAGTTTGAGTTCTGAACATGCTTCCACTACAACAAATATCAGTTGCGTGAATGTGTAGTAATGATGACTTTTAGTTTGAGTTCTGAACATGCTTCCACTACAACAAATATCAAGCTGACTGATTCCCCCCCCCCCCAACCAACCTTTAATACAACAAGTGATTGATGTGTCTGGCAGGTAACATCGGCATTGAGCTGGAAGAAAGTCTGGGTGAAATTATTGAGATCACTCAGTACATCAAGGTTGTGAGATCCTATGCTCTTCTTTCTCTGCACTTCTTCAAAAGTTTGAGAATTATTGGCGGTGTTGGCACAGATGATGTTCAACCAACAGACAGGTAAGGTTGTTGTTTTTTGTCCTTAGAAAAACTATTTTGATATTTGAATATATGAGTGTCTGTGTTTCTTGTGGAGAGAAATAGGGGGGTGGGGAGGGGGGAGCTAATGTAGAGTATTTATGGTGCCCTATCTGGTAGGAGTCTGGAACACTGACAAAGGCCTATGGATATGCTCAGTTTCTCTCTCTCTCTCTCACACACACACACACACACACACACACACACACACACACACACACACACACACACACACACACACACACACACACACACACACACACACACAGTTACATCATTTTGAGAGGTTGCAGAGTTGAAACAAACTGAAAATTGAAGTCCATGCCAGCTTGATTGGTGTTTGATTGGAAGAGAGTACAGAAGAACCCTAGATGGAAGACTGGGTTTCAGGGCCACCTTCGCTGATGTGACCGTGAAAAAGACCCTCACCAAAGACACCCCTCTCTTAGACTGCTTCGGACTTGCATGAAAAGACTGCTTTTGCTTAACAGACTCACGTAACTGCCAGGGCAGTCGTTTCATTAGTGGTTCAGCAGTGAAGGACTGGTACTAGTCGGCAGATAATCAAGAAATTGATCAAGAGAAAGGTTTTCATTGTGACTGGTCCAAAAGCTAGGGCTGTAAATGTGTGTGAGAGAAGACAAGAGAAACTACCTGCCTGTCCATACATTGCAAACTCCGCGAAATTGTTACTGTTAGCTAGCCCTTTACTGCCTGCTTTCTAAATGTTCAGAGTAGCTTCCTCTTGATAGGTCTGCAGCCTCCCCTGCAGGGTATTCAGCACCCTGCACCCGTAGGGTATTTTGCACCCTGCACCCGTAGGGTATTTTGCACCCTGCACCCGTAGGGTATTTTGCACCCTGCACCCATAGGGTATTTTGCACCCTGCACTCAGCAGGGTATTCAGCACCCTGCACCCGTAGGTTATTTTGCACCCTGCACCCGTAGGGTATTTTGCACCCTCCTTGCATAGGATATTCTGCGTACCCTTCCCCTGAAGTATTCTGCCCCCTCTTTCTCCACAGGGTATTCTGCCCTCCCCCATAGGGTATTCAGTGCCCTCCCCCAACAGGGTATTCTGCCCCAAGTGTATTTTGGTATTTTGCACCCTCCCCCCACAGGTATTCTGCACCCTCCCCCCAACAGGGTATTTTGCACCCTCCCCCAACAGGGTATTCTGCACCCTCCCCCAACAGGGTATTCTGCACCCTCCCCCCTCCCCCTCTGGGTATTTTGCACTCTTCCCCCTGCAGGGTATTTGGGTATTTTGCACCCTCCCCCAACATGGTATTTTGCACCCTCCCCCAGCAGGGTATTCTGGACCCCCCCCCCCCCCATTGGGGGTATTTTACACCCTCCGCCAACAGGGTATTCTGCACTCTCCCCCACAGGGTAGTTTGCACCCTCCCCCAGCAGGGTATTCTGCACCCTTCCCCCCCTTGGGGGTATTTTGTCCCCTCCGCCAACAGGGTATTCTGCACCTTCCCCCCACAGGGTATTTGTGGTTCTTGGAGACATGAAAAGCACCTGCATCTCCACATTGTTGTGGTTGTGTCTGCAGGGCCAGTCTGATTGTCAGGGACAACAGCAACCTGCAGGAGCTCTTCACGGAGGACGTCACCAAACACCTGAAGATTCTGAAGGGCAAGGTGAACTTCCACAGCAACCGCAAGCTTTGTCTGAACAAGATCGACACGCTTGTGGAGAACCTGGGGCTGAAGGAGAACACCACTGAAAACGACGTCAGCAGAACCACAAATGGAGACCTCATGCCTTGTAAGTGTAGAAGACAGCTGCCTTGCATGAGACTACTTCCTCTTTTTGAACAAACCGCTAATCAGCTGAAATAAGTGCAGCTGGGGGAAAGCTAGCTCAGGGACAGCTGCAAACAGTGTGGAAAAGAAACCAGACAAAATATAAAACAGGCAAAATGCTTAAGGGCATACCCCCCCACCCCCACCCCCACTGCCACACTCTAACCATTTCACTCCCTGTCCCTTACCAAAGAAAAAACAAAACAAAAGCATCACAAAAGATGAGAAACTTGCCACTTAGTAGAGATGTTTGTGCTATCAGGTTTGGTGAGGATATCACTAAGCATGTGCCTTATCTGCGTCCATGATTTGTTTGCATATGCATAGATCAAAAAATATTTTAGTAGAGGAATGAATAGACTCAGGCTGGTATTATTTCCAGTGGCAATCAGATTACAGATATCTGTGTTTGGTTGATGTGTTCAGGTTCAGTGACCAAGTTGAACCTGAGTGTTCATCGCATTCTGCGCAACGTGGTCATCCTCCAGTGGCCCACAGTGAAGTACGCGGACAAGCGTCAGATTCTGGCCTACGTCATCAACTACAGAGAAGTGTGAGTACAGGCGTCTTGCTCTGCTGCCGTTGCTGCTGGCAAAGTCCACAGGAGCACCACCCACAGTTTTACTGTTGTAGAGTGAAGCTGTCTGTCCTGTGTGTGTAGTGGAACCCTTCATGGAAAACCGCCTTTAATAATAATATTAATAATGCCCATTTATCATGTGCTCATCAACGACCTGAGTGCTCCCATGATACATATTAACCTAAATACAATGTTCTGTACACATATAGAGCACAGTCCTATCAAAATACAAGGAAATCAAACAATATTCTATACACATGTAGAGCACAGTCCTACCAAAACAGTTTACATGGAAGACACACACACTCACACACACACACACACACACACACACACACACACACACACACACACACACACACACACACACACACACACACACACACAAACAAAACAACCTGCAATGAATTTAAACATGTATGACACTGATCTAAATGTGCATACATGTTACCATTTCTCTCATAAGACCTGTCCTTTCCGACTTTTTCCATGTAAATGAACAGCTTACCCAAGACTGTTCATTGGCACAGCTGTTGATACAGGTTCCTGTTCATTGTCGCATCTGTGGATACAGGTTCCTGTTCATTGTCACAACTGTTGATACAGATTCCTGTTCATTGTCATAATTGTTGATTCAGGTTCCCTTCCTGGGAGCCCATGGAATATAAATACTGCTTAAAAGCAATTTAGAACTGGTGAACTGTATTAGTTCTGATTCTTATTTGTGACCAGATGAATTGTGTTTGACCATGTCAGTTTGAAGTTGCCAACTGTTGAATTGCTATAAAGTGTTGTGTGTTTTTGGACTATGGCTCAAGAGTTTTAGCCATACTGTTTTAAGTGTGTTTTGCCCTGATCTTAACTGACATCATTGACTCAGTATTACATATTAGTTACTTCTGTTATTCTTACTACTTCTTTTTTTGGGGGTGTGTGGGGGGGCGGCTTTGCACTGGACACCATTCTCTTCAGTTCTTATGTTGAAATTTTTGTCAGGTGTTTTCATGCTTTTCTCTGTGCCTTTTTCTGTTTGGTTTGTGATTGAATTTGATGACTTGTTTCTCTTCAGGACATCCGAATCTGTCAACATTTACCAAGGAAGAGATGCCTGCTCAGATACCATGTAAGTATGGTGTCATCAAGAGTGGACCTTGTTCTGTTTAAGAGTTTAATTTGCATGATTTTAGCTGGTTTCAGTTTCATTCTGTTTGCACATCACAGTCATGCTGCCAAATAGGCAGCTGAAAAAAGGACTTCCTGTCCTGTCTCTCTCTCTCTCTCTCTCTCACTGTGTGTGTGTGTGTGTGTGTGTGTGTGTGTGTGTGAGTGTGTGCGCGTGCGCACGTGTGTGTGAATTACCAACAGAATTTTGCAGCTGTACATGATGCACTTGTGTGTGTGTGTGTGTGTGCATGTGTGTGTGTGTGTGTGCGTGCATGCATGCATGTGTTTCAATATCACTAGTGATGGCTGTTTGCAAAACCAGCATTTTGTTGGAGGTTACTGACAGCTGTCTGAAAAGCTAGCCTATTTGCTGCAGTTTATTCATATTAATTATTAGTAATTAAAGTATTTATAAAGTACAAAAGTCTGTAGAGACTATTCTGAGTGTACACATGCATGCACATACACACACACACACACACACACACACACACACACACACATATACATGGGCACCCGCACACCCGAGCATACTGACTATACAAGCAGTTGACTGACAAGCTGCCTGCAAAGCCAGCCCATTTATTAACAGTGCTTTGCTCAGTTGTGACTCTGCATCAACAGATGGAAGACGATAGAGACTGGCCCGGAGGAGGTTTCAGGCACACACATCACAGCGTTGATTCCCAATTTGAAGCCCTGGACCAAATATGCAGCGTATGTGCAGGCGGTCATGCTAACCACAGCCAGCAACCAGGCCATCTCTGACATCCTGGTCTTCAAAACCAGCGCTGATTGTGAGTACAGGGGGAAGGGGTAGGGTGGGCGGCTGAGTAGCAGAATATAAAAAAAAAAGACTGTATTGCAAGTGCACTCTGTAATCATGTTTGAATTATCAACAGAATATGTATCCCAAAGCACACTCTGTAATCATATTTGAATTATCAACAGAATCTGTATCACAAAGTGCACTGTGTAATCATGTTTGAATTATCAATGGAATCTGTAGTACAAATGCACTTTGTAATCATGTTTAAATTATCAGCAGAATCTGTATCACAAATGGACTCTGTAATCATGTTTGAATTATCAACAGAATCTGTATTGCAAAGTGCGCTGTGTAATCATGTTTGAATTATCAGCAGAATCTGTATCACAAAGAGCACTGTAATCATATTTGAATTATCAACAGAATTCTGCAGATGTGCATGATGCACTTGGTGTGTGTGTGTGTGTGTGTGTGTGTGTGTGTGTGTGTGTGTGTGTGAGAGAGAGAGAGATTATGTTCATAGGCTAGAGGTAGTACATATTTAGTAGTGAGAGTGTGGTAGCATGTAAGTGTGCCAGGTTTTCCTCTAGTGGCATTGTATCCTATGTCATGGGTCAGCAAGCAGCTCTGTTGTTGGCACCTGCTGCGGAGCCAGCTTATCACAAGGATGAAACACAGGGGATGCATTTGCAGGAATTATTCTCACTCGCTTCACTTCATATGTAATGGCATGCAGACACGTTACTAACAGACTTTTGCCTTGCTTCAGGTTGGTTCTTTAGTCTGTGTGCGCATGTATGGCATCATCTGGTGTAGCGGGTCTGATAGCTGTTTGTCCCCTTTGCAGATCCCACCAGCCCCACCGACCTGAAGGCTGTGGCTGAGGAGCCTGGTGAGCTGCTGGTCACCTGGAACCCCCCCAAGGTTCCCAACGGCAACGTGACACACTACTACGTGTACTGGCAGCTGCAGGTTCTCAACACCGAGCCCTTTGACCAGCGTGACTACTGCAAGAACCGTAAGAGTCTTGCAAGTTTTGGGGGCTGCTGATGGAACATGCGGTCTGAATGTAAACTATTTAGAGCAAACAGCAGATAAACGTTAGGCAGAAAAAAATGACTCGTGGTGTCCTCCCCCTGCCCCCTCTTCCAAGCGAAAGCAACAGAAAGTGAAGAAAGTACTTGTCCCATTCATTCTTTTCTCCCCTCCCAAACTGAAAATATCTAAGGGGGGGGGGGGGGTATTTGCCTTTCCTGCACCCTCAACACCCCAAATATAAGGATTCCAATGCTGTATTCACTGGTGATAGCTTTGACAGTCTCATCTCTCCTCCAGCAGTCTATATAAGTTTCCCAGTCCTGCATTTACTGATGATAGCTTTGATGCTCTCATCTCTCCTCCAGCAATTTGTATAAGGATTCCAATCCTGCATTTACTGATGATAGCTTTGATGCTCTCATCTCTCCTCCAGCAATTTGTATAAGGATTCCAATCCTGCATTTACTGATAATAGCTTTGATGCTCTCATCTCTCCCTCAGCAATCTATGTGAGGATTCCAATCCTGCATTTCCTGATGATAGCTTTGATGCTCTCATCTCTCCTCCAGCGATTGCTGCATCCAGAGAGCAGAAGTCTCCCAAGGAGCATGAGCAGAGCAGGAACACAACTCACCGGGAAGCGAACTGCTGTGCCTGTCCCAAGTCCAAGGAGGAGCTGAAGGAAGAGGAGCGTGAACGGCAAATTGAGATTGAGTTTGAGAACTATCTGCACGACCACGTCTACTGCAAAAGGTATGATGCCATGTCTGTCTGCCGCAGCGTAGAAGAAGTAGTGATAGAGAAGGGGAAGAGTTGGATGGTGAGAGGAGTTGTGAGAAGCTTTTTGCTGGCTTGGATCCTCTAAGGAAATTGAAGGCATTTGACGGTCGTTGCAAGCACGACAGGGAGCAGCTCTTTACTGGGGAAAATTCTCACTTGGCATGCCTGAAAAATAAGGCCAGTTAAATTGAGCAAGACACCCACAGCAAGGAATGCAACAACCTTAGCCTCTGTAACTGCCTGCTGTAATTTTAACCTGGCGTGCCACAAGTATAAGGTCATTAAAATTGACTGAAGGTCACATCCTTCCAGTGATCTCTGACCCTGCTGGTGTTGTCAGCTGTGAAGTCTTGAAGGGGAAAATGTGACTTAACTCATTGGTGTTTTTGTTTTGTGTAGCTTTCTGTGTTTCAACATTTGGGAGGAAAGAGAAATGGGAGAAAGGAATTCAGTTTTGATGCCCAGGTAATTGTGTTTTGTGAGAAATCCACTGATGCCAGACTGTGAACTATGTTTTGTGAGAACATCCACTGATACTGGACTGTGCTGTAATGCTTTGCAGGTCAGACTCGCTGCCAGACGGCATAGATGAGAAGTACGACTTGGAGATGCTGACCCGTTTGAAGCGGCAGGTTGAGACGGATCCGCCTGAAGACCCCACCAATCGCTACAGCTCTGAGGCCAACAAGGTGATGACCACGACCGAGTCGCCCACAACCACTGCTGCAGCCAACGTGTCCAATCAGACGCAGGAAAACACCTACCTCCACCTGACCATCTATGACACCAAGATCACTCTGACCAACCTGGGCCACTTTCAGGAGTATAGCATAGAGGTAGGTACATTTAAGCTGTACTAGATACTAGGATTTATAGGAGATGCATGTGAGATGTGATTATAGGAGATGCAGCAATGCACAGGATTCGTAGGAGATGCATGAGATGTGATTATAGGACATGCAGTGATGCACAGGATTTATAGGAGATACATGAGGTGTGATTATGGGACATGCAGCAATGCACAGGATTTATAGGAGATACATGAGATGTGATTATGGGACATGCAGCAATGCACAGGATTTGTAGGAGATGCACGCGAAATGTGATTGTGGGACATGCAGTGATGCACAGGATTTGTAGGAGATGCATGAGATGTGATTATGGGACATGCAGTGATGCACAGGATTTGTAGGAGATGCATGCGAAATGTGATTGTGGGACATGCAGTGATGCACAGGATATGTAGGACATAGACATGGTGCTTGCTTTGGCAAAGCCAGTGATGTTGGCGTGAGCTGGTGACTGTGACATATTTTCAGTCATTTGAAGAAGAAAAAAATTGAGTATAAGAAAGGTATATTTTCTGGTTTGGGATGTATTTATTCATCTTATTCTACTATTTCTTGGTGCTTTATTAAATTATTTGTTTGCCAGGTGCTTGCTTGTCAGGAGACGGACCCAAAGACTGGGGAGAAGTTTTGCAGTAACCGAGCCATCACTGTGGCCAGAACAAAGCGGCTTGGTAAGTGCTGCACCGAAACTGGCTGTGCCTTCAACCCCGTCCTTTGTAGACACAGTTCCACATGCAGTTGTACAGATGCAGGGGATTAGCCAAAAACATCTTGCACACACCAAGCCTGCAGTGTGCGGATGAGTTGCATTCATCTTGCATGCAGCCACGCCTTTGCACTCCCATGTGTACATGTGTGTCTGTACATACATGTACACATGCAGATGCACAGATGCATGTTCAACCACTGACCCACATATATAAATATACACACCCACACACACATACACCCACACACACACATGCAGGCACACACCTGCACCCCCCCCTCTCTTTCACACATACCACACCCCTCCTTGCCAATGCACCCTTTTCTCTAGCAAGAAATTGCTAATGTACACTCGTGCACTTACATCCACAATGACAATAATCACTGGGACAGACAGAAGAGTAAGTAACATGGTGTTTTACGCCCAGTCAACCATTGGGGCTGTATCAGGGCTAACACAGAAGAAAGCAGGGAAGCCAGTAATGATGGGTCAGTTGTGTAATGATGATCAAATGGCTCATTCTGCTACAGAGCATGATCCGCTCATTCTGAAATTTTTTCGTGTGCAGAGAAAGCAGACAACATCAACGCCTCCACTGTAGAAGCCAAGCTGATTGCCAACAGTACGGGAGAAGTGATGATCAAGTGGGACCCTCCAGCACACCCTAATGGCCTCATCATCAAATATATCATCCATTATCGCCGTGCCAACCAGGATGATGTAAGTTATAAATGGTGTCATTTTGTTTCCTTAAAGCATACTTTGACATAGCCCTTGACTGCAGACAGTAAAATTGCTTGCTTTGACCATGCATTGAACTTAATGGGTACAGTTGCCAGGCTGACAGCATAAATAGGAATGGCTTTGAAATATTTGTCTGTTTCTAATTATGTTGTATTTGAACTGAACTAGTATAACCCTGAAAAATACTGAGGGATAATAGAGTATTTATATGGCAAATACGTATCTTTTTTGAAATTTGTGTACGAAATATGTGCAGACATTGAAAATGTTAAGGCAGATCACATCTGTTTCTTCCCCCCCCCCCCCCCCCCCCAACCTTTTGGCTTGTCAGAGTGAGGGGAGCATTTAAGTTCAAATGAATGTTGACGAATGAGAAGGGGGAAAAAATCATGCTGGAGACCCATGAAATTTCTTTGTGTGAATCAGTTTGTATTGAGACACCAACCATGTGTTCATCTGAGCTGATGTGTTTTTATGAAATTGCAGCACGAGTTTCTGACCGTATGCGTGAGTCAACGAAAGTATCGCATGAACGGTGGTCATCGTCTAGTCAACATCGATGCAGGGAACTACACTTTCAAAATTGCCGCAGTGTCCTTGGCAGGCAACGGGTCGTACACGCCGTTCATGTACTTTGTCATCCCCCCCAAGATGGGTGAGTTGTGCTTGGATGAGGGGTGGAGCAAAGGGGTGGGTGGTGGTGGCAGGTTGTGAACAGCTAATGTGTATCATTGTATGTGGGTGTTGGGTGGTAGGCAGAGTGAGTTGGGTGGTAGTTGTAGTGAGTTGTGGTGCGTGATAGGTAAGGTGAGTTGAGTGTTGGTTAGGCAGGGTGAGTTGAGGTTGGTGATAGGCAGGGTGAGTTGAGTGTTGGTTAGGCAGGGTGAGTTGAGGTTGGTAATAGGCAGGATGAGTTGAGTGTTGGTTAGGCAGGGTGAGTTGTGTGGGTGATAGGCAGGGTGAGGTGAGTGTTGCTTAGGCAGGATGAGTTGAGGTTGGTGATAGGCAGGGTGAGTTGAGTGTTGTTTAGGCAGGGTGAGTTGAGGTTGGTTAGGCAGGGTGAGTTGGGTTGGTGATATGCCTAGCAACGGGCGAGTTGAGGTTGGTGACGGCAGGGTGAGTTGAGTTAGCGATAGGCAGGGTGAGTTGAGTTAGTGATAGGCAGGGTGAGTTGAGGTTGGTGATAGGCAGGGTGAGTTGAGTTGGTGAGAGGCAGGGTGAGTTGAGTGATGGTTAGCGGAGTGAGTTGGATGTCAGTGTGGATTCAGGCAGGAGGATAAGGGGTAAGGGAGGTGGATTGGTTGTTTACCTAAGCAGATAAGTAAGTGTAGGGTATGAATGTTTGTGGATGAGGTGCATGCACGTACATTGGGATAGGCAAATGAGCTGTGTGAATTGTAGGTCAGTGGCTGAGTTGTTGCATGCCTGTAGTGGTGACTGCGTGTACTGTGAATGACAGTGAACTTAAAGTGGCAGACAGCTTTTGCATACAGTCAGCAGAACCACAGTAATTTACTGTTTTACTGGCATGCTGATAAACAGTGTCACTAAGCTTGACACCAGTAGTCTGTGTTGTGTGGATTCTCTCATTTGGTCTTTCTGTTCAGAAACGGAAAAACCGCTCAACGAGACCGTCATCGCTGTGGCCGTCATCAGCGTGCTTCTTGTTATCATCATCATCATCGTTGTTGTCTGGTTCATCGCAAAGAGCAAGTAAGTGAGGCTCTTAGCACTGATGCAATTAAAAATGGTGTTTTTGTTGTCTGCATTTATATGGATTGGAACTGAATTAAAATGAATCTGATGAGATTAGTTTTTCTGGAACTGGATGGCTTGAATGAATGGATTGATGTAGTTGGTATTCCTTGGCTTGCTTTCATACGATTAATGTTAATGTATTTACTCTGTATGACTGGAACGTCACCAAGTGAACTGTGTACATTTTAATGTCACTGGCAAATAAATAGCCTTGTATTAGCCTTGAGGTTCACTGTTTTTGCGCTCTGTTGTGTTGACGCTGACTTTGTGTTTGCAGATTTACAAATCAGGACATGACAGTCATATCACCTAACCCTGGGTACATGCCTTCAGACGATTGTGAGCATACATGTTTTTGTTTTCTCTCCAACACAAAAGTTTGATTCTGATAAATTTTGTTAGTTTTTTTAATTTCTCCCCTTTAGTCTAAAGTCCAAATACATAAAAGGTTAAAGGAACACTAATTTGACAGGACAAAATGTTCAGGGTAAGCCCGTTTTGCAAGGGACAGAACTACAGTTAACAGTTAAATGGTGAAAAATGAAAATGCACTGATCTGGCTTCATTTGAGTGTGTTCAGAGTATTTGGGAGAATGTTGGCATGACTAACATTCATGCTTCAGATTAAGTTGATCCTGCAAGTAAACCTGTATATTATATCTTACATGGATGACAATTTCACAGTTGTCTATGACAAATACATGTCTCTAGCTGTTTGCAGGGACCTACCTTTTAGAAATTGAAGATTAAAAGAAGTGGGGGGGGGGGGGGGGATTTAACAGTAATTACTTACGTGTTACTTTTGTATTGTTGAGGCAAGTTTGAAGTCCCTTGCAGCAAATTTGATTGTTTCACTTTGGGCCATGGCTGCTTTGGCATTAGTGAGGATGGGCAAGTTGTAAGCAAGTCCTTGTTGTTTTTCCAGTGTACATCCCTGATGAGTGGGACGTCTCCCCTTGATGAGGTCAAGTTGTGTAATGGATATCTTGTTCTCAGCCCACTCACTGTACATCTTGTTCTCAGCCCAGTGTACGCCTGGGATGAGTGGGAGATCTCCCCATGACAAGATCAAGTTGCTGTAATGGATGCCTTGTCTGTCTGTCCAGTGTACATCCCTGACGAGTGGGAGGTGCCCCGTGACAAGATCAAGCTGCTGAAGGAGCTGGGGCAGGGCTCGTTTGGCATGGTGTACGAGGGCAAGGCCTTGGACCTGGTGGATGGCTACCAGGAGTACAAAGTGGCCATCAAGGTACAGCAACGTCTTGTAAGATTCACCGAATTTTCTCCTCCCAGCCTAATCCGCTGCCTGACTGCTTGCCATTTGAGGCCACCTGGTTTTAAACACCTGCTGCTGTTTTTTTTGGGTGGGTGGGTGGAAGTACCGGCCATTCCGTGCTACTGAGCTGTCAGCGTAAAAAGTCCTGCTGAAATAATAGAAGAACAGACGGCAGAGTATTTAAGGTCATCTAGTTCTAATTCCTTACTTCGTTGTGTTTTGGAGCATGATAACACGTGCACAAAGTCCAGGCCACCAGCCCTGCTGTGCCAGCCTTTGCCTTGTGCATGCATGCCAGTGGATTTGGCAACAACAAAAAATAGCTTTAAACTTTGTTGCATTAGAAACTAGACAGAAAAAGTCCCAACCCACTTGCTGCTCGTCCTTTTGATGAGAAGTAAAAAAAAAAAATTTTTTTAAATGGTGAGGCATTTAACCTTTCACAGAGGTGATCAGAAGCTTGAACTGTACTCTTTTTGTGTGTGTACCTGTTGGTGTGCTTTTGACCTTTCTGTCCTTCTCTTACACTTTCCTCCACTGCCTGCACTATAGTGTGTGTGATTGTGGGCGTAGGTGTTGAGCCCCTCCCAGCCCCCCCCCCCCCCCCCCCCAGTGTGTGGGTGGGGCGTTAAGGCCCCCCCCCCCTCCCCTGTGTGTGGATGTGGTGTTAACCCCCCAACCATGGCAGTTACGTTTTAGGATCTATAGGACTGTAGCCAGTAACCTTCTGACCCCTGCAGCCTTGATCCGTAAGTTTTAGGATGCATAGGATTCATAGCCACTAACCGTCTGACCCATGCAACCCTGATCAGCCTGACCCATGCAACCCTGATCAGTAAGTTTCTGGATCCATGGGATGAAAGAGAAAATGGCTGTCTGTACATTTTTGTGTGTGTGAACAGTTTTTACAGGCTGGTGGTTTTTCCCTAGCTGTTCCTAATCATAATTATGATAATAAAAATGGCCAGAAGAGTAATGACTGCTTCTTTGGCACATTATCCGAAAAAGGAGCCCCAGGTGCCTTAACACTAATAACAGTAGCAGTTTTCAGACATGGAGCAGTGATTTATTATAGTTCACAGTTACTATGGGCTGGTGGAAAAGGCATTCAGTTCAGTAGCAGGGAAAAGGCTGCACTCTTTATTCCTTTGCCCATCAAAGGACCATAGAAAAGGAGCCCCAAGTGCCTTAACAGTAGCAGTTTTCAGACATGGAACTGTTACTGTGGGCTTTTTGCTGGTGGAAAAGGCATTCAGTTAAGTAGCAGGAAAAAGGCTGCAATCTTTATTCCTTTGCCCACCAGAAGGACCATATTATTTCACAGCAAATGGGTGTCAAATGGAAGGTTTTCTTCCACCAGGATTGGCTGTTTTCTGTTGTAAGTGTTACTATTGCATGCATAGAAAATGTATTACTGTTCATTGAAGACAGTGGTTGTAAGACTGTTGTAAGGTGGAGTGGGGGGGGGGGGGGGGGCTGTGTAAAACATTGTTGTTCACTAGTGTTAGAAACATTACAGGTTCATTGTTTGCATTGCTCACTGTTCTTCTATTAGTGCATGATCAGACAGTTAACACAGCTTCTGTTTTAAGCATGGCTGGAAAACGAATATGGGAAAGAGAATAATAAGTGAAAAACAGCTTATTTGCTGATAGTGATTTGAAAAAACAAAACAAAAAAACTTTCATTTCGTTTTTTGTTTTGTTTTTGTTTATAGTGATTTGGAAAAAACACACAATTTTCATTTCAGTCTTTTTTGTTGTTTTGTTTACACCAGACTGAAGTCACGTTCATAAAGCTTTCATGTTGTCTTGTTTCTTTTTCTGGGTTGAAATTGCTTAGCTATTATTTTGATGTTGCTTTTTTCATTCATCAAAGGAACTTTGGAACACTTGGAGTGCAGTGCTCACTGGCTCCGATAAATGCGTCGACTTGCCAACTACTTGCTTGAATGAACACCAGCAGAAGTGCTTTTAACCTGTGTAATCCGTTCACCTGTCTTTGATTTGCCTTGTTTCAACTTTGTGGTTCTTTCTTTCTTTAAATTTGTTTATTTTAATTTTAGAGCTGCGTCCCATTTGTCAGTTTGTTTTTGCACATCAGGTTAGTTTGCTGTGTTTTGGGGGTTGCAAGCATGAAACGTTCCCTTGTGGTGCACCTGGTGCACTGGTCCTGGCATGCTCCCACCTCGTATTAGTTTGGCGTATTTGTGTTCGCAAGTACGAAGCTTGTCTCTTGACAGTCATGTTCTTGGTCCTGGTGCTAGGGGGCGCTTGTGATAGTGTTGTGCTCAGGCTTCGTTCTCAGGCATTCAGAGAAAGCCTTTTGACTCGCAAATTTTGTAGCCAGAGTGCCATTGAACATCGGGTAGCGGCAAAGAATCTGGAACAGTGCTGCAGTCGGTTAGGGGGTAGTAGTGATAATAATAATAAAGAAGATTTCTAGAGCGCCCATCTATCACTCAAGATGGGCGCACAGGGCACTTTGCAATAACACTGTTCAGTACAGATGTGTGCAATGCAGCATCCACCTTTTTAACCAGCAGAGTTGCCTAGCAGTGAAGTAAGGCTTTTTGAAATTAGGGTTGTGTTAAACTGAAGCAAACAGAGTGATGGCACCCCTGAAGCCAGATTTGGCAGCCTAAACCAGGTTCTTCTGTTGCAAATGATGGCACCACTGAAGTCAGATTTGGCAGCCTAAACCAGGTTCTGTGTTGCAAATGATGGCACCCCTGAAGTCAGATTTGGCAGCCAACAGGTTCTTCTGTTGCAAATGATGGCACCACTGAAGTCAGATTTGGCAGCCTAAACCAGGTTCTGTGTTGCAAATGATGGCACCCCTGAAGTCAGATTTGGCAGCCAAAACCAGGTTCTTCTGTTGCAAATGATGGCACCACTGAAGTCAGATTTGGCAGCCTAAACCAGGTTCTGTGTTGCAAATGATGGCACCCCTGAAGTCAGATTTGGCAGCCAAAACCAGGTTCTTCTGTTGCAATCTAACTCAAATCAGTCAAACTATGCTGTCACGGATGTGACAGAAATGTTACAAAGCCTTTTTACCTTGCACTGCATGATTAGTGTGCTGATACATGTAGTTGTATGCATTTTACTTACACTGAACATATACCACACCAGCTTGAGATGTGGCACCACCGCTCCCTCCATGTGTTGTAACTGGGTGGGGGGTGGTTGCATGGTGATGGTGATCTCGCTGTTAAAGGGTGCTCATTTCACTGCTCTCTGTGACTCTCCTTTCTTTACAACTGTTGTTTGGTTGGTGGGGGTGGTGGAGGGGGATTCTGTTGCATGGTAATGGTGATCTTGTTGAAGGGTGCTCATTTCACTGCTCTCTGTAACTCCCTCTCTTTACGTCTGTGTTGTTGTTTGGTAGGGGGGCTAGTGCATGGTGATGCTGATGCTAGCTGTTGAAGGGTGCTCATTTCACTGCTCTCTGTAACTCCCTCTCCTTACGTCTGTGTTGTTGTTTGGTAGGGGGGCTAGTGCATGGTGATGTTGATGCTAGCTGTTGAAGGGTGCTCATTTCACTGCTCCCTGTGACTCCCTCTCCTTTACGCCTGTTCTTTGTTCTTATGGGGAGGGGGGCTTTTTGATGCATGGCAGTGCTTAGCTTAGCTCGCTGTTGAAGGGCGCTCATTCGTTGCTTCCTGCGACTCCCTCTCCTTACACCTCTTCTTTGTTCTTCACCTGCAGACGGTCAACGACAATGCTGGGTTCCAGGAGAGGATGAACTTCCTGAAAGAGGCCACAACAATGAAGTGAGTGCACTGCCTGTCAGCTGCTGGCTTGGGAATGAAGTGAGGAGGGTGGGTGTATAGAGGGTTGTGGTGATTGCACTGTGGGGTAATTCCACGAAAAAGGCTCCTACCTAGATCACTTCCGAGTCTAGCGATTATTCTGCACTGTCTGAGTCAGGATCAACCCACAAGGGAGTTGATTAGCACCCAAGTCAGGGTTAACGCCGAGTGAAAATACTGTTTGTGAGCGGAAAATCTTGTTTTCAGGTGACAGGAATGGATCACCCTGCACGCAGAATTTGCATTCGCAGGCAGAAATGTGTTAAGCAAATGGACTGTGTTTCTATTCGCCGGAAAGTGAGCTTTTGTGTATCATCACCCCTGTACAAGGTCTGTGTTTTTGTGATACTTGTGTAGTTGACTCGTGTGTAGCAAGGGCAGATGATGAAGTGGCTGTCTTTGCCTTTGCAGGACATTTGACTGTTACCATGTGGTCAAGCTGATTGGTGTGGTGTCCAAGGGACAGCCTGCTCTGGTCATCATGGAACTGATGGCCAACGGTGATCTCAAAAACTACCTCCGTATGCACCGCCCTGATGAAGAGGTGGGTGCTGCACTTCCTTCTGACTGCTGTTCTTTGTGACATGAGAGAGACATGCATTCATGCACCCACACACGATCCCACAGGCATCCACACATTTGTGCATGCATGTGAAAATAAACATGTACATAGACGTGCAGACACATTCACACACACACACACACACACCATTCATGCATGTACTCATGAACATAAACACATACAGACACACACACAGACATGTGAAAATGTGCTTGCCTGCATGTGTGCTTGTACACATACATGTTCATACATGCATGTGTCCATAAACATGGACATACAAAGACACATGCACAGATGCGAAAATGCACTTGTGTTTGCACACATGCAGTCACACGTGTACACACACACACACACACACACACACACACACACACACACACACACACACACATGCATGTGCCCATGAACACATACATATACAGACAAATGCACAGAGATGTGAACACACATGGAAATAATGAGACCAAAATAGAGAAATGCAGTGCACTGTTTTCTGTATTTCAGTTGCTGTTGCTTGGTTTAATGTTATGGATACACAGTTTGGTCAGTTTATGTTTGTGATGATGCAGTGCTCCATTTAAAGTTACATTGTTTTCATTCAGTTTACGGTTGTGACTGTTTTCTCTGTTGACAGTTTATGGTCCACCATTTATAGTTACAGTAGTGCTCTGTTTAAAAACGGGATTCATTGTTTCTCCATTTTAAACATTTGGGATACACTGTTCAGTTTTAGGTTATGATACAATGTTTGCTTTATTTAAAGTTATGATGTGCTTCTTTCTCCCTGTGAAGTTATGGTCCACCATTTACGCTAAACTCAGGATGCACTATTGTTTGGTGTATAGTTATAATAGCACTGTGTACTCTCTTTCAGTTTATGATACACCATTTTGTCAGTAGTTATCTGTTTGCTCCTGTTTAAAGTTGTGATACACTGTAAGGTCACTTGTGATTGGCTGTTGTTGCTCCATTTAAAGTTGTGATACAGTGTTTGATCACTTGCGATTGGCTGATTTTGCTGCATTTAAAGTTGTGATAAAGTGTTAGATCACTTGTGATTGGCTGTTTTGCTCCATTTAAAGTTGTGATACAGTGTTAGATCACTTGTGATTGGCTGTTGTTGCTCCATTTGAAGTTACAGTCCAGCGTTTGCTAAAGCGACAGACATGGGGCTGTTTCAGGACAACATAGGGGACCCTCCCAGTGTGAGGGAGATTTTGCAGATGGCGGGGGAAATAGCCGATGGCATGGCCTATCTGTCAGCCAAAAAGTTTGTACATCGAGACTTGGCTGCTAGGAACTGTATGGTCTCAGAGAACAAAGTGGTTAAAATTGGAGGTGAGTTTTGTCCATGTGTTTTCCTATACTCCTTGTGCACAGTCTGATCTGTCTTGTAAATGTCCCCTAGCAGAATGGAGCTAAGCTACAAATGTGTTTGAGGGCAATACAAGTGTGTTGAGGGCAACACAAGTGTGTTGAGGGCAGGAGAATGTATACTGGGTGTGCAGCTGTGCAAGGCATTGTCTTCACTGGAGTATTCAGTAACTGTGGTGTTGAGTTATTCAAACAAATGGGCAGCTCAGCCCACCCAGACCACTTCAACCAGACAGACAGCCACAGATATTGTATGTTCTGTGCAAAGAGATACCTTCAGTGTGGAGTCAAGAGATCCTGGTATTCAGTGCCAAGTGATCTGATATTCATAACCAAGAGTATCCCATGCTAAGAGATCTGATATTCTGTGCCAAGAGATCTGGTAGTATGGAGTCAAAAGATCTTGGTATTTTGTGCCAAGTGATCTGATATTCATTGCCAAGACTATTCTGTGCTAAGAGATCTGATCTTCTGTGCCCAGAATTCTGATTTTCTGTGCTGGGAGGTCTGATACCTAGTTCACTGACTCCAGCCAGACTGATAATCAGCTAAAACCACTCATTGTTCAGTTACCAAGAGATCCAATAGTCTGTGCCAAGAAGTCCTTTATTGTCTGAGGCAGTCTCACATTGTTTGACAAAAATCAGTGGTGTAGCCAAGAAATCTGTGCCAAGAAATGATTTTTGTTTTGCCAGGAGCTCTGATGTTTTTGTCAAGGGATGTGATATTATCTGCCTGGTGATTAAAAACTACTGTGTGCCAAAAAATTGATATGTGCCCATTGCTAGTCGGTATGTTTGCGTTTGAGAGCTTGCAGAGGCGGTAAGTATGTGATGTGTTTGGCTGGATGGACCTGTGCGGTTGTGCTGCACGACATATACAGGTGTAGCCGGGCTAGACAGGGAAGAGGCTTGGCACTGGAAGTGATTGAGGGGATCTGGTCAGCATGAGTTGAGTAGTGAAAGGATACCCCCCCCCCCGGAAGTCCCAGGAAGTGTGTTAAAGTCAAGGTGGCCGTCATGGGCTTCCCATCCCTAATAGTCCTCATGGTCTTTGTGGAGGTAAAACAGCATTGAATTGTGATATCTTTGTTATGAGCTCAGGAGCGGTGTGAAAGTTGCCCTGGGCTCCCCGTCCCTAATAGTCCTTATGGTCTCTGGATATAAAGCAACATTGATCTTGCCCCTCCCCCCACCCCCACCCCAAGACCAAAACATACAGAAGGTTGAAAACAATGCCTGCATGCTTATCAGACATTGCAAAACGTGTGCAGAGTTTGAGGGTAAACCCTTTTCTTTTTTTAAGCAACAAAGAGGCAGAATATACGCTGATGAATGATGATAGGAATGAAATCTGCTGTACTTTGCTTTCAGTTGGTGGAGAGTTTTTGGGGGTTTTCTAAAATGAAAAAAGATTGCAGGCTCTTAGGATTTGTGTTTTATATAGATTTTTTAATTTTATTTCCTTTCAAACTGTGTGTTTGCATTAAGTTCTCTCTGAACCAAGTTTTATTATGGGTGCTGAGCATTCAGTCAGTTGAAGTACATGTGCAGAAATGGAGGTGGTGGTTACTGTTGTGGACAGAGTTTGACGCTGCTCGCGTGTTGCAGATTTTGGCATGACGCGTGATATCTATGAGACGGACTACTACAGGAAAGGCAACAAAGGCTTGTTACCTGTACGATGGATGGCGCCAGAGTCACTGAAAGACGGCGTCTTTACAACAATGTCAGACGTTTGGTAAGAAGGCTTGTTGCTTTTGTATTGCAAAGAAGTTGTTTCAAGAGTTTGGGGGGTGGGGGGTAAGTAAGCTTGGGAAGTATATTTTATCCTCTTTCTCAAGTGTCTCAATGTGCTGGATGCTGATGAGGCATTTTGTGAGGTCATGGTACAGTTCATTTTTGACAACAAGATGGCAAATGTATTGGAGGGGTGTATTGGAGTTAGCCCCGATATAACCTTATGCGGTTGACTGGGCTTCCAGTTTCAGATTTTTCTTCTGCATTGTAAGATGTAAAGAGAACAGTTGCTTGCAATCAGCCAGCTCCTTTTGCCTGGTCTGCTGTCTGATGTGCTGGGTCCCCCTGAACAACATGTATGCAGTTGAAAGTGCCGTACAGGTTGAATGAAAACAATGACATGAACAGGTGATAGCTGAAATATTGGTCCAGTGTTACAAAACTACGCGAGCTGGTTATGTTATATGACCCCCCCCCTCCCCCGGCAGGTAATATTGAAGGGACTAACTCTTCAAAAACCTGTGCATGTATGTTTTGTTTCATGTTTGTGTCAGGGCTGGTTGTTGTGGATCAACTTAAGGAAAAGGTTTATATGTGAGGAGAGTTTTGAAGTGTGCGTTTGCTAATGGCTGAGTTTGATTGTTTTGAGGCGACCCTGTGCGGTTGGGTAAGTAAGTTTTACACCCATTCAACCATTACGGTTATATCAGGGCGACAGGACGTTAAAGTCCAATGACCTGCTAACTCTGAGAGCAGTCACAGTGCAAGCATCTGCACTCTGTGAGAACAGCAGCAAGCCAAAGCAAGCAAACAGAAAACGGCATGCACACACGCATGTGTGCCCCCCACACCCCCCCCCCACCCCTACACACACAAAGGGGGAGGGCTGTTGGCAGCTTCCACTAACAGGAGTTGAGTAAGCATCTTACCTCAAGGCCAGATGTGCCTGCGACTGAGAATGACCTGTTCCCTTTCGGCTGTGCAGGTCCTATGGCATTGTGATGTGGGAGATGGCCACGCTGGCAGCTCAGCCGTATCAGGGACTGTCCAATGAGGAGGTGGTCAAGTTTGTCAGCGAGGGTCGCTACATGGAGGAGCCCCCGAGGTGTCCACCCAAAGTGTAAGTCGTCTCGGAGCCCTGGAATCGTTTGTTTGTGTGTGTTTGTCTCGTCCGTTCCTCTCCTGTGAACCGTTGCGTCGATGGGGTAGAAAAGGTTCAGCTATGCAAAACTTACGCCAGTGAGCCTATTGCAATGGAGAATGTGAGAAATATTTTCTCTGCCATGTTGAAACATTTTTCCCTTTTCCCCTTTTTCTTAAGTTGGACAAATAGTTTAAACAGTTTCATGTTGTAAATTTGGGAGAGAAAAAAAAAGTTTTTTTTTGGGGGGGGGTTCAGTGCACTTTATTGCTTTAAGAGCTCTTTTATACATCGGTCCAGCTGCTACTAAGTCAACATTTTTGGTTTGGGAAAACCATTTTAGCGTGCACAGTATCTTAATAGGCTTTTTACAGAATGTCCCATGCATGTCTTTGAGGGGAGAAATAACAAGAGCATGCCTATAACTTTGTGTGTATGTGTGTGTGTGGTGTATATGTGTGTTTGTGTGTGTGCAGCTGGAGCATTATGCAGAAGTGCTGGGAGTACCGAGCCAAGAATCGCCCAACCTTCATGTCCATCATTGAGGAGCTGGTCCCTGACCTTGACCCCAGCTTCCAGAATGTGTCGTACTTCTTCAGCGAGGAGAGCCACGGTGACGGCGATGGGGATGACGCCCGCACCAGCGCCCTCACCGCGCACAATGCGGGGCTAGATGACGATGAGGAAGAGGACGAGTTTTACGAGGAGGAGATGGAGGACGATATTGACGATGTGGGTTTTGTGGGCATGGACACGCACGAGGAGTCGCGCATTCCGTTCATGGCGGCCGAGGATCTGAACCACCACCACCACCACCACCCGCCCCAGTCGCAGGCAGGCCACGCCGCCTCGGCCCACCACTCCCCGTCCCACGGGAACAGAGGGGCGTCGTCCTCTTCCTCTTGGGTGCGGGGGGCAGGGGCCAGCCGAGGTCCCAGCGGGCTGGTGGCAGGCGCGGGGGCAGGCTCGGGCTCAGGCTCCCCAGTGGAGTGCATGATGATGGAGGAGCTGCCCAACGGCCACCGCTTCTCCGCCTGCTCCTCCCCTACCTCAGCCAACGCTCCCAGCGACGACAGCAAGGGGAGCAGCAAAAGCTCCGGGAGCTACTCCCACATGAACGGCGTGGCTAACGGACATATATACAGCCCCTACACGCAACGGACAAAACCTTGCTAACCTCACGGAGCTTTGCCGGCCACGTCCATGGTGTGCGTTCATGCGTTGCTCGCTCCCTCGCTCTCGTGCTTGCTTGTAGGTGTGTGTGCGCGTTTGGGGGAAAGACCTTTCTCCTTGGGTTGGT
>OY757550.1:13171363-13252311 GCA_963584105.1 Alviniconcha strummeri
GTTGGTGGTTTGGGCTGGCGCTCCAGGCAACAGTGGCTTCAGATGTTTACCCTGATATGTGCGGTGCAGGTTGGAATGAAAAGGAGCTGTGTAAGCTCAGAATGGTCAGATGCCATGGAGGTGTGCTTGTCGGGTGGAAACAAATGCACCAGTAAATGGGGCAGAACAGAGGGAAAAAGACCTGATTATTTTGTACGTAACACACACAAAACAGGCTTGGCACGGTGAATCCGAGGCAAACGAGAGTGGCGTTGTCATGTGAGAGCTGCACATGCAGCCGGATGGGAGGATTACGTGTGTGTGGCACCAGCACACAGTCAGAGGGTGCAGCTGGTTACAGATCCTGCACCCAGAAGCCAAAGGGAGTGTGAAACCGTGTAGTATTGACCGGCCTCCGTGCAAGCTGGGAGCAGTGTAGAGACAGGGATTCTGTGCGACCCTTGCCCAGCCGCAGATTCCTGTTTTCCTGCCTCTGTCATGTCACAGCTGCTCCTCTCTTGGACAGACACCAACTTGAACAAGTGTCTGGGAGTATCACAGAGAGAGAGGGAAAGTGTGTGTGGGTTGGGTTGTGCTGTGCTATGCTGCAGTGAGGTTGTGAACCCGAGGTCAGTGTGCTGTGCCATCTTGCAGACTGCGACTCGCACGCCGAGTGATAGGGGCCCGATGTCACAACGGGGGCTCCAGTCCAGCTGGGCCTTTTTGTGTGAATGTGCTTCAGGCTAGCAGGTAGTCTGAATATGTGTGTGTGTGTGTGTGTGTGTGTGAGAGAGAGAGAGAGAGAGAGAGAGAGTTTGTGTGTGCGCACCATTCAACTATTTCCAGTATGTGCAATGGCTGAAATATTCTCATTGCATCAGATGGTGTGTGGAGGGGTAAGCGTCAGTGACCAGCCCGCTCACAAAGAAAGGGGGAAGGTTTTGTCTGGACTGGTGGGGATCCAAGTGAGAGTGGTGGGGGGGGGGGGGGGGGGGGGGGGGGGGGGGCATGGGACTGAGGGAGAAACTTAGGACAGCACCAGCACCTGGGAGCCAGTCAAACCAACCAGAGCGACATTTCTGATCATGAAATTCCTGCATGATAAAAGACTGGTGGTGACTGTGGAAGGAACCAGTTTCGAGGAACTGGAACCAGTTTCAGGAACTGGTTTCACACTTCAAGAATTTGCCAGTGTGGAATTTGAAGTGCCTGTGAACCGATAAAAAAAACATGCAGACCATTTCAGCCTCTGCAGAAACTCGATCATTATCGCTATGTATCTTTATTTGTGTGCCCTGAACCCTCATGTGAGCTCAAGGTGAGGAACCCTCAAGTGAGGACACAGACAGGAGAAGTGTGTGTGTGTGGCGGAAGTCACTCAAAACTTGTCACCAACCAACCAAGTCATACAGTGTATCGTGGACATACTGATGCGGTTATTGTCACCATAAATGTGCAGACCTGGACACGCGGTTGATCATCACGTTTGTTCTTTCGTGCGTTTTTGTTTTTGTCTGGGGGGATCTTCTTCCTGTGAATGACCTTGACCTTTTTCTTCATAACTGATTGCCAGGTTGTCAAAATGTTTGAAATGACTTTGTAACATGAACTGTGCCAGTGTGTGTGTAGTCTGCATTGGGAGAGAGACACAACACATGTGCACACATGAAACTCTGCATGAGCTGTTAGTGTGTCTGGGGGTGGGGGTGGGGTGTGTGTGTGTGGGAAGTGTATGTGTTCTTTATTTTGGGTGGAGAGAACTACAGAACCGGTGTCACAAAATGCTTGGTCTTGCCCTGTTTTAGGGGGGTGTCTTAAACAACCTTTCTTCCTTTCCCACTTGCAGTGAGTGTTATATTCAGCTGTGCAGCAGTGTACTTTTGTCTGCCTGTCATTGAAATTAAAGAATAAAAAATAAAAAAAACCAGTAAATTTTAACTCAGTAAATGACACGTGTCTTTTTGTCACAGTCCGTCAGTGAAGAGCTGAACATCAAACTAAAGGATTGGTTTGTTGAAAAGAGTGATGGATCAGTTTTTGTTTCTTTCAAGACTGAAAATGTTTATTGTTTATTTGTATTATCTGTGTGGAAAGATTTGATTGTTTATGTGATGGAAACTGTTAAGAATTGTGGAGTTAGTGTTAGATTATACTTGATTACAATCCATCTTGGTTCCAGACCCTAACTGAACAATACTTTTTGTCCAAGCTGGTGTATAGCTTTCATTCACATTTTCCCTTGAAATTGTTTGGTAGGTGTGAAGTTTGTTATTGTACTTTGTAGAATGTTACTTTTAGTTTGAGTTCTTTGGGAGAATTGTGTAACTTGATGTACAGACCTTACAGGTTGCATTGGTTTTACTGGAAATGCAGTTTAGACTTTGATTGTATGCCTGAATTTTAGATTCATTAGAATTCATCTCTTTCAACTTGCGTTGCAAAACAAGTCTGTTCAGAAACGTGATTGGAAGTGATGTCTTTAAATGTTTAGTGACAGACTTTGTGTTTGTTCATCAGTCACAAGGTCAGAATGGCCCCTGTATGTAGAATACCAGCAGAGTTTCCTCTCAGTTTCAGGCAGTACCTCAAGTATTTTGATGCTCCATACCAAAGTTGTCAAAGTGAATGGAAGAGTGTGTGACTTTAAAAATCATTCTGTTTAATGGAAAACATCCCCTTCCGAGCATTACAGTGGTGGTGCACCTTTCAATGAATACACAACTGCTTAAGAAGTGTGAAGCCTGTTTCCATCTGCTATTTCAGATTGCATTAAAACAACTAAAACAAAAAACAAAAAACCAAGATCTTTTTCATGCAAAGACAGTGGCTTGAAGAATTGAACTAAATTCTAAAGGTGATACTTTTTAATTTATCCAGTATGTCTTAATTTTACATCTTGCAGTGAGAGCCTTCTGATAATGGTGTTCACGGAAACCTGTTTTTGTTGTATTTTCTTGAAAACTCAGGCAGGTTTTCTACTTTTGGGGAGGGGGAATAGGGGGTAGTGTTACTGTTAGCCAAGTTTTGGTGTTTACAGTAAGTTCATCGTAAACCGTGATGAAGCTTTTAACTGTAACTCAATTTATAGTTGATAATTATACAGAATTTTACCATTTAGATACATGGAGCTTTTGCCAGCTACACTGAAATGATTGGCCACAAAACACATCATGCAACCTTGCCCTTGGCGAAGAGTCAGTTTTATGACACGTACAGCTGCATTCACCTGGCAACCGACAGAGTTTGATTGGCGACAACAACAGGTAGTTTGATTTGTAATGGAAGAAGCTGATGTTTGATTTGTGACGGAAGAATCTGGCGCTGGCTTGAAGGTGTGGCGTTGGAATGGTGAGAACAAAGTGCTTGGCCCTTGAGTTACACGTTGCAGCAACATCATTCTTTGTTACAGATCCTCTTTCTTTGCAGTATCTGCAAGATTCTTGTGTGCAATGCACATGAATGGTAACTCTTTTAGTCTTTAGAACACTTATTGTGAGCAAGTCATCTTTTTTCTTTTTTTTTAAATCTGTGAAACACTCCATTTTTTACTTTACAAAGTATCAGATTGCAATTGCAACGCAGGTATGAGAACAATTGCTTTGTGTGTGTAATTGAAGGAAGACCCAGTCAGCGGGGCACTTGTGGGTTCAGACACGTCTGGTTTTAACAGGTTAAGCATGTGTGCTTCAGTGTATGCAGGTGACATTCTCTCAAAAGATGCTGTCTGACCTTTGGTCATTGTGTAGAAATTGTTGAATGTTAGGTGAAGTATGAGGCAGGGGAAATTTTAAATGTGAAGATAAAGGGAATCGTTGGGTGAAGCAGGAGGCAAGGGACATTTTAAATGTGAAGCTGAAGGGAAGGAGGTGAAGTAGGAGGCAGAGGAAATTTTAAATGTGAAGCTGAAGGGAAAGAAAAGACGAGTGCTGCCTTCAACATGAAGTTTGAATAATTCCTATCCTTGCATTAGGCTCGAGTCTGGTTTCTTTGCACTGTAAATATCATCTGAATTCCCCCGTTTCATTTCTGGACAGACAATTTTTTAACATGCAAGTGCTGAGGTGTGTTTTGTTTTACTTGTGCAGCATGTACGTGCTGGTGTGTGTGTGAGAGAGAGAATGTCCTTTGGGAACTGGATCCCAATGTTTATTTGGGGGACCAAACTTGAAGAATGGGAGAGTATACTTACGTTGTTCATGTACTATTCCTCTGGTCTGTAGGTGGATGTTGTCTTTGTTGTCACTGCCTAACGCTTGTTGGTTTCTGATACTACTACTAGCTTGTCTTTCCTTTGGAAAAATGGTAAAGGTGGAAGATTCCTCGTCAACGTCTGTTTGCTGGACCCCAAGTGCCTATGCTGTGTTGAAGGTCATGTTCAGTTGGTTCAGTGACACTGCAAGTATTTGTTGACGAATTTACCCAAGGCTCTGAATCAGTTTTCGTGTATAAATACCTTTGTAGGTTTACTGTTATAAAGGTCTGTTT
Source organism: Alviniconcha strummeri (assembly GCA_963584105.1). NCBI lineage: Eukaryota > Metazoa > Mollusca > Gastropoda > Provannidae > Alviniconcha > Alviniconcha strummeri. Next base: position 13,175,828 of record OY757550.1, read on the forward strand.
ATGACTTTTTAGTTATATACGGTTTATGTTTTAACACAGCAGTGGTACAGCTTCAAATAGATTGAGGATCACCAGGCTGAGGATTGAAGTTAAAAAGTTTTCTTTTTTTTTCCATAAGACAATAGGGATGTTGAGCAGGTATGTTTTCAGCGCCATTACATCTCTGGTTGCAAATCCATCTTGAGAGGTATAGGAAGACATTTTTGACTGGCATGAAAACCCCCATCTATTATCACTTTTTGGTGTGATGCCATACACGTGACCAGTGAGTGCATGATAGTCAATTTTCCTGTAAAATTACACTGTATTTCAAGTTTGTCTTTGAAAGTTATGTTTCTCTTTAAGAGCAAGTTTATTTTTCGGTTGTTGGTGAGTTAAGAGCTCATGTATGCTGCTGTCCTCATACTCTTGTTCCCATTTGGCAATATCTTGGTGAATTGAGTGTGTTTCTTTAACATGACTGTTCCCCCTCCCACCTCCTTTTTTGTTTTGTTTTTGGAATGAGATCATGGTGCAAACATATGGGGCATTCACTACAGGTAGTACAGATAAAATAAGGGAGTTGTTTCAAAGTTATTGCCCTCCAGACCAAGTTTAACTGTACTGACCACTGGTATTTGAGTGCAGTGCAAGTGAAAAGTTCCTAGTCTCTTTGAGCCAAGTCTTTTCTTCTTCTTCTTTTTTTCCAGTTAAATTTGCAGTCTAGAAGTACTGGGTGCTTTTTCTTCCTTTTATTTTGACTGCGTGTTGATGCATTGTGTGCAGTAAGAACTTCATTCAAATTGGTAGCTTCAGATTTAACTCGCAGTCTGCTGGAAGTGCCAGCCTGGTTTACAAACCAGCTTTGACAAGAAATGTAAGTAAAACTCAGCTTGGTGGTCCACAGCCTAATTTGGGCTGGTATGTGCAACATCCTGTTACAGTCTGGTATAGATTTTTAATGTTGCTCTTTCAGTGTCAGTAGTTTGGATTTAGCTACTTTTAATTGCGAGTTTTAAGGTGTAGAATCATGCACAAACAACTGGGGTGCATTCGTTTTACTTAATTGTCATCATCAAATTCAGCTTGGAATTGACTGATTAGAAATATTGTGTTGCATTTTTAATGCATCAAATCGTGTGGTGTGAATTGGTGGCAGAGTGATCACTTTGCAAACTTGTGCGTGTGAACAAAGTAAATTGTGAATGGTGTTGCGTCCAGTACATTTAGTATCTAGGTATGCTCGGGAAGTAGGGGAGCTGATAATGACGGAGTGAGTTCTACATGGGATGAGCCGTGTTGCCATTTAGAAGGACAGCTGCTGCCGAGTGCTTGTGTCCGCTGATGTACACCCAGTTATTTTAGTGGGGTGGGGGGTTAGCTACTTCAGGAGATACAATCTGCAAAAGAGTGTTAGTGCTTGTAACAACAGGCATGCAGCTTTCTGCTCTGAAGCTGTCTGTGGCCAAACCTTCCAAGTTGACCCCAGACACCATGAGGGCAGGCTCTTTCTGACTGCTGTTAATAATCTGGATCAAGTGGGCATTTTTGCACAGAATTACAACTCCACTATGGTCAGAATTACAACTAATCTTGAGGTAATTGTCAGGCTCAAAGGGGCACCAAAAAGGTGACATTATTAGGTTGTATTTCAGGCTTTTTCTAACTGCTGTTAATAACCTTGATCAAATGGGCATTTTTGCTCAGAATTACAACTAACCTTAAGGCAGTTGTCAGGCTCAAAGGGGCACTAAAAAGGTGACATTATTAGCTTGTGTTTCTCAGCCACTTCTTATCCATACAAAGTAAGTGTGCATAGTTGCTACTTAAATAATTACATAATCATGCTTTATATTATGATTGTACAGAAGGGTGATAATTTTATGGGGGGGGGGGGGGGCATTGGCTTGTCCAATGACAATCAGTGAGATTTTTTTACATACTTTGCATGGTGTTTTCCATTGAGCTGTAATACCTGTAATAAAATTTGAAGGTCACGGTATCATCAACAGAAAGGTGAAGCGCAGAAGCACATCTCTTTGCCAGTTGTGGTGAAGTTGCGTTCAAATTTTGGGTGACCTGGATCACTGGTCACAGGAGCAGGCAAGAACCAGGAAAAGAGTGAGGCATCTCATGCCCACAACCTTTTGTTGGGCTCACCGGCATGATGCTAATCTGTTAAGCTGTAGGTGTTCAATTGCCCGGATTTACTGGGTGTAACACCAACTTATGTAGGGGTTCATTGACTGACCAGGACCCCCTGGAGGTCATAGGAGAGATGGAAACTGATCTGTTTTATATTTCCCCCTAATATAACTGCCAGTCAGTTAGGCAGTTGCTTGCATTATTTTGCGGACACTTGAGCGACAATATGTTTTAAGTGCATAAAACATGTCTCACAAATGCTTTACATTTGATTTGTACTCACTCTTAGACTGAAAATAAAACCAGTTCCCTCAATACCTTTCAGGCCCGGTGTTTGTCAATGGTGCATTGTTGGTCATCCCCAAATTTATTGGGGATATTGTTGGAAATTTAGAAACAAAAATTCCATGTTGGATTTGTGTATTGTAGTTTTGTTTTGGTCCACTGTTCTAACCTTTTTTCTTTTCCTTTCTTTGTTCTGCTAGAATGGCTAGTTAAGGCATCACGGCAATATGCACGTCTGGGTAAAAACAAAACTGAAGTCAAAGAAAAACACAAAAATTCAGCTTTGTTGGTGTTCGTTGATGTAAGAGCTTATGATGAACTGAAAGGACATCAATCCTATACATTTAATACCTTGTATTCTGATAACCATGCATGCTTTTCATTTAATACATGTATGTATTAAGCATTTATTGGAAGGGAAAAGAAATTGTTCAGTGTGTATGGATTTGTTTTTGAAATACAGAGAACTATGTGTGGCAGGGGAGGGGACGTGATGGAGTGAGTGTTAATTGATTACTTGTGAATAGTCATGGACTGTAGCTGTATTTTTAAATTTTTATTAATGTACCTGTTTTGGGAACAGTGTGTATGATTATACACTTGTTATTTTGTAGACTTGAGAGCATAGCAGCTTGGATAACCTTGTTGATATTGAATCCATCAAGCTTTCAGCAGATCTTCAACTAAACCGTTTTCACCATTTAAAAAAACAAACAAAACAAATCTGGTCATACAAGACGGGTTATTGTGAAAACTGTATCAAATGTTTTGTGGTTGTTTTTTTCGTTTGGAGTGCTTTAATGTTGTTTGCAAGTGTTGGTGTCAGTTTGTGAATGTACTCAATGTTTCTGGAGACTTTTTTTTGGCCAGTTTATGAGCCATGGACAGGTTATGAATGAACTACTGTAAAGAATGAATTATTGTATGTTTTCTGTTGTTACCCGTTCAAGAAGTAAAATGATTTATGATTGAACTGTTGCCTGTTTTTCTGGGAGTTGCCGAGGACTACGAGTGAGCTGGTGGTGGAAATGAAGTGATTAAGTGCGAGTCTGCATTATTTAACGTGTGCTTGAAAACTGCAGGTGTCTGGGGGCGGGTTTGGATGTCCAAAGTGGAATGTGTGCTTTGTTTTCAATCCAGCAGAAGATTAAAATGTGTGAGCAAAGACTCCTACATTGTGTGGATTGTGTTCCCTTTTTTTTTTTTTTTTTAAAGTCCAGTTTTTATTTCTATTCATTTGCCATTTCATCATGTTGACTCCAGTAACATGTGTTTTACTGTTTGTTGGAAATGCCAAGCTGAGTGTTGTACAGTTTGAACTACCGTACTTATTACTTCTGGTCCCGATTGTCCATGTTTGGGTTCTCTCTCTCTCTCCTTTTTTTTTTTTTTTTTTTTTTTTGGTGGTCATGTCATGTGTCTTCTGGGTATTCATTTTCCCCCTCTGAATGTTGTTTGGTTCTTGGCTTTGAGAGGATCAGTAAGTTCATTAATCTGCTTGTGTGTTATGTTTGGGAATTGGGGAAGAGATAGCACTTTGAAAGCAGACTTGGGGGGTGATGGGGGTTGGGTGGGGTGAAGGGGTGTTGAGCACAAGTGGACCTTTGTGCTAAAAGTAGCAGAGTATTGTATGGTGATCTAACTATGTACATACTTGTCATAATCACCACATTACTGATGCTACAAAAACAGCAGAGTACTGTATGGTGATCTAATGTACATACATGTCATAATCATCACCTTACTTATGCTAAAAACAGCAGAGTACTGTATGGTGACCTAATGTACATATATGTCATTGTCATAATCATCACCTTACTTGAAATAAAATTGGATCAAAATTTTCATCAGTTGTTGTGGAATGTCATCCTGGGAGATGTTCACAGCACAAAATTAACAGTTTTTCAAATCACACAGATTTACACAGCACAAAACTCACATTCTGTATATATACATCAACACTTTCTCAGCGCACACAAATATTTACAGCCTAACATTGATTCTGGGTATCTCGACCCCATTTTTCAAAACACACGAACCATTAAAGTTCTGAAGACAGTCTTTATTGATGCTTCTCATGGCTTTGGGTTTCACAGAACACTTGCTTTTGACCCAAAGCTGAGAGGTGGTAACTTCTTGCTGTTATGCTCATGAGAAACTGAGGAATTTGTATATATATCTAGAGATTCAGGTGAAACTATATATATATATATGCTCATGGAATACAGTAACATGCCATAGGACTAACTTTGCACCTGTGCCTAAAATGACAGAGCTGTGTGTGTCTGTGTTTTGTATGGCAGTGTGACTGAAATGAGGTTTTTAAATAAACGTGAATTAAACAAACATGAATTTTATAACTTATACACTGTTCGAGCAATTAAAATTAGAACTATAGCACGTTACTTACGTGCATATATGTAGCTTAATGTTTTTTATTCTCAGCTTCATCTGCACTGTACCATTGGAAATACTGACAAACTGGAAAAGAAACGCATGAAAGCAGAAAGGTACATCAAAAGAGTAGAAAGGAAAAGAGAGAGAAAAAGAGGGAAAGACAACTGATTAAAAACACTTAACTGCGTAACATTTGCACAGAGTAATTCTTCTGGGAACGCATGTACAGTATGAGACTTGCATCAGGACAGTAGATACTAGGGCATGAAAAGCCAGCATAGTTTTTGTTTTGTTTACACAACAGATCTAAAATCACACGCTGGGACTTGCAAACGCTGGGCACAAAGTGAAGCAAGCAGAAAACTGCCCTGCCAAGAGCCAGCCACGCACCTTTTTGTGCCACATGCACATTTCTTAAGGCAGCGCCCCCCCCTCCCCCAAACCCCACCCTTTATGCAATCGAAATAAAAAATAAATAGATGTGTGTTCATGACACCCTTTGGTGTGCATGTTGGCTTTTGGGAGTGAAACCTGGTCAGCTTGCTCAGCATGTGCTGACATTTTTCAGCTGAACAGGCGATGGCTGACATTTTATACAACACAGACACACTGCATAGACTGACCGTAAAGTGTCTCACGCCTCCGGCGTTATCCGATCATTTAAGAATTTCAGCCCTGACAGAAAACAGTACTGTAATTTATGTAATTATGGCTTCTTACATATTTCTTTGACCTCCCCTCCATCTTTTGAATATTTTTTGCTATGCAGTGCTGAAGAACAACCCTGTTAATGTTGGCCATAATTATATACAGCACTTCAGCTCCCAGACAACTTTGGTCAAATGGAAGATGACCATGGTCATTACATTAGAGTCCACCATGGTCATGGTCATTAGAGTCCACCATGGTCATCATGAAACCAAATACTCAGTGGCTCACCAGAGACAACCACGGTCATTCCACTAGTCAGATGAAACTAACCAATGAGCAAGTCACACAACCATGGTCATAAGACCATTAGTCAGATGAAACTAACCAATGAGTGAGTCACACAACCATGGTTATCACACTCCATTACAGTCAGATGAAATTAACCGAGTCAACAAAGACAACCATGGTCATCAGACTACTAGTCAGATGAAACTAACCAATGAGCGAGTCACACAGACAACCATGGTTACCACACTCCATTACAGTCAGATGAAACTAACCAACGAGTCAACAAAGACAACCATGGTCATTAGACTACTAGTCAGATGAAACTAACCAATGAGCAAGTCACACAGACAACCATGGTTATCACACTCCATTACAGTCAGATGAAACTAACAAATGAGTCAACAAAGACAACCATGGTCAGATGAAACAAACCAGTGAGCGAGTCACAAAGACAACCCTGGTCATCAGTCTCCATTACAGTCAGATGAAACTAACCAATAAGCGAGTCAACAAAGATAACTGTGGACTCCACTACAATCAGAAGAAACCAGAAACCAACCATCAAGTGAGTTACCAAAGACAACCATGGTCATTAGACTCCATTAGTCAGATGAAACCAACCACTGAGTCACTATAGACAACCATGATCATTAGACTCTATCTGTGGTCAGCTGAAACTAACCAATGAGCGAGTCACCAAAGACAACCATGGTCATTAGACTCCATTTACGGTCTGATGAAACCAAACAATGAATGAGTCACCAAAGACAACCATGGTCATTAGACTCCACTAGTCAGACACAACCAGCCACTGAGTCACACAGACAACCACAGTCATCTGGCTCCACTATGGTCAGCTATAACTAACCAATGAGTCAGCTACTACCCCCCCAAACAAACAAACAAAAAACAGTTGTTAGACTCCACTACAGTCAGATGAAACCACCAATGAGTGACTCAGCAAAAACAGCCAGGTGTCATAATCTACTATGGTCAACTGAAAGCAACCATAGAGTCAGGAAAGATAACCACGGTTACTAGACTCCACTATGACCAGCTACAAGTGACCACAGCCACTGAAGACAACCCTGGTCAGTTGAAACTGACCACTGAAGATAACCTTGGCCATCAGACACCACTGCTATCAGCTACAACTGACCAGTGAGTCACTGAAGACAGCTGTGGTCATTAGACTCAATCAGTTAAACTGACCACTGAAGACGGCCATGGCCATTAGTAACCACTGCTATGAGCTACTACTGACCACAGTCACTGAGGACAGCCGTGGACTCACATTAGACTATCAGTTGAAACTGACCACTGAAGACAGCCTTGGTCATACTTCACAATGGTCAGGTGGCACCAACCACTGAAGACAATAACTTTTGTCATTCTAAATCACACACAAGGTAGTTAGCGCTCAAAAGACGTCATACAAACAGAACAAGGACCCCGAGTTGCCTACAGTAAATCTCACTAGCAATGCCAGTAAATACAAAGAACGCTAACCCCACCAGAGGTACAACCACGTGAGGGTGTACCTCAGGTGGAGTTCATGTGCCTTGTATCTACTCGCATGCCAGGCGAGTTACTGCAGGCAACTCAGGTCTTTGTTGTTGTGTTTGTATGACATCTTCTGAGTGCTTATTAACTCCCTTGTGTGTTGATGCTGCACAAGCGCTCTGGGCCTCATAGTTTTGTACATTTTGATGTATGTTAAAAGTTAGCCCAGACTGCACGGCTTTAGCCACTCAAAATGACTGCTCCACTTGATGACTGGTCCACTTACTGTCACAATCAACCAGTCATTTAATATCCCCGCAGTCCTCTAAGTGTTAATGTGATCTGCTCAACAGCATCAGAGACCTTTCAGTCACTGGTCTTGGTTATTGCAGGTCAATTTTAAAGTGGTTTAAGTATGCTCACAGAAGGCTTACTGATTGCATTTCACAGACTGTTGGTGAAACTTGAGGTTACATTGCACGTCATGTTGGTTAGCTTGCAAAAGGCCACATTGTGGGTCCACTTCTTTGGGTCAGTGCTGTCTCTTCCAGCACATAATATTGTGCTGTGAAGTCACGTCATGTCACAAAATGATGACCGTTCTTGATCTCCCACGACAAAATGGTTATATACTCAAGGTCAAATGTTAAGAAACTCTTTAAAAGCATGCCTGCACAGTCGCGGCACAACCTGCAGATCAAAGGCATGTATACTTGTCTGGAGATTTGTGACCCTAGCCGAACTGGAGGAACTAGGGCCCCATCCTGTTCTTGCAGTAGACGCAGGAAAGGCCACAGGCGTGTGTGACAGCTTATGCTGCAAATGACCGACAGGAAATTTGCTGCTGGAAAGAGAGAGATGGATCAGAAGACACCATGCTCGCCAGCTATGTTGGCATATCATTGGCGGGAGCCGCCACAAGTATCGTTTTTGTTGTGACAAAGACACATTTGTCGTGACAAGATGTGTTTTGTTCTGACAAGCTTATTTTTGTTGCAACAAACACGCTTGTCCGGACAAAACACATCTTTGTGTGTGTGTGACAAAAGTATGCTTGTCATGACAAACACGTGTGTGTTGCGACAAAAATATTTTGTCTCAACAAACATAATTTTGTTGCAGCAAGCATACTTTTGTTGTGACAAAAAAACGATACTGGTGGCAGCTCCTGCCAATGATACTGGCAGGGTTGTTGCCACAACCTTCCAGGTTGATGGGTTCAGGGACAGAGTTGGAGCTGAAAAACTTCTTTGGAGCAACCAAGACCATTCCTGTTTTAACATTCACCACAGCTATCCATTTTCGGGCCTCACTGGTGGGTAGCAAGTTATCACACAATGAGCTGCATACAGCCCATTAATGCTAAGCTGTTGTCTGTGGCCATGCTATGTTGCCATACTGTGAGGTGGGTACAGCCCATTAATGCTGAGCTGTTGTCTGTGGCCATGCTATGTTACCATACAGTGAGGTGGGTACAGCCCATTAATGCTAAGCTGTTGTCTGTGGCCATGCTATGTTGCCATACTGTGAGGTGGGTACAGCCCATTAATGCTGAGCTGTTGTCTGTGGCCATGCTATGTTGCCATACTGTGAGGTGTGTACAGCCCATTAATGCTGAGCTGTTGTCTGTGGCCATGCTATGTTGCCATACTGTGAGGTGTGTACAGCCCATTAATGCTGAGCTGTTGTCTGTGGCCATGCTATGGGGCACCCTTTGCAAGAAAAGACCTTATGAACATATTCACAACTGGGTTTCCGAGGTGAAAATGGCACGACTGAGGCATCATGACTCACAAACTATTATTATCAAACGCTGGCAAAGAAACAGATGACACTGCTGACTATCGAAAAAAGAACAGAAAAAGAAGAAGAAAAAAGCTGCTGGAAGACCAAGCTAAAAATAATAATCATTCCGACCTTCAGTTCAAAGATGAGAAAAAGGAAAGTGGCACTGATCTGAAAAGAAACTCTTGTGGTAGGCACAAAGAACTTGACAACTGAACGTTTGGACAAACTGGACGAATCAGGTGCCCTAGTCTTCTGTAAGGAAAACAACAAAGTCTTTGTAAAGGTTGGCAGAAATCATGGAGGAGAAAGCTTTAGACTAGCTCTTCAAGTGGCAAATACAATCCAAATTTTAAGAACGCCCTTGTTTTCTCATTGTTCGAGGCCACTAAGAGACATATTTCAATCTTCAAACAGTTCTTTCAAAGCATGCAGAGCAGATCAAAGACAGCTAAGGAAAGCCAAATGGAGAGGCAGAAGACTAGCAATACTTTTGTTTGGTGACTACGAGTTTCTGACCAAGATGTTTGTATAATTTCCCTGGTAATGCTCGTAGTTGTTGCTATCTGTGTTCCGTTGCTGTGGTACCCATCACTGTAACAACAGCAGAAACAGGGTTTTTTTAACACCCAGTCAATCTTATAGGTCATGTCAGGGTGAACAGCAGAGACAGACACAAATAACTGGCTTAGCTGAGAACAGCTATGTGTTCATGCAAGAGAAGCACTGAGCTGTACTTTATCCAGTAAATTCACAAATATTCCAATTAACCAGTCATGGCAAACCTGAGTGACAGGCCACTTCAGCCAATCAGAGGCCATGAGTTGCCAATAAAGCTGGATCCCGTGAGGAAAGGACCAAGTCAAACTTTGCCTTCAACAAGTACACGGGTGTCGAGGTATTCCAAGACTGAATAGCATGGTGAAGAAATGCCCACAGGGCCTCTGTAGGTTGGATTCACAGTATCCAGAGGGGCAGGCAGGTGGGGTAAGGTTCGTACCTTTCCCCAAACCTCATTGCAACAGGGAAACATGCCTTAAACAGATTAAAGCATTTGGTCGGCTGCAAGAGCAGCCAAATATAAACAGGGTTGATTACAACTGTCATCTCTGCTGTTTGCATGAAGGTCCGTGCTTTGGTCTGTCTGTACTTCTGTTTTCTTGCAGTAAGGCGATGTCAGTCAGTGTGCATGCGTATGCATGTGTGTGTTTGCTTGTGTATGAATGTACAGACGTGTGTGAGAGGTTACATTATCTTCAATATTCTTTACAGCATTTAGTGGCTGGAGAAGCTAGACAGGTATACAGACCCAATACCAGCCTGCCCCCCATCCACTGCTGCTGTCGGCATGAATATGTCAAGGCCAACACCACCTCCCCCAAAAGGAGATCACCCTGTGACCCTCTTAGGAAAAGGAAGAGGAAGGAATCAGGGTACATGCGGAGGTTTCACATGCTTGTGTACAACTTCCAACTTACCATGTCATGAGGTCTGTTGGCGAGAGTGCACGTGCCACTCAAAAATGCCGCCTGATGGTGAATTAACAGCACAAAAAGCTGTGGTTGATGCAAACATTTATCCCCTGGAGAAGGTGGAGTACATCGACCGCTGTGACAAAGGAGTGGGGACAGAGTAAGTAAGTAAATTGGTGTTTTACGCCCAGTAAATTGGTGTTTTACGCCCAGTAAATTGGTGTTTTACGCCCAGTAAATTGGTGTTTTACGCCCAGTAAATTGGTGTTTTACGCCCAGTCAACCACTGCAAATGGGGACAGAGTAAGTAAGTAAATTGGTGTTTTACGCCCAGTCAACCACTGCAAATGGGGACAGAGTAAGTAAGTAAATTGGTGTTTTACGCCCAGTCAACCAGTGCAAATGGGGACAGAGTAAGTAAGTAAATTGGTGTTTTACGCCCAGTCAACCACTGCAAATGGGGACAGAGTAAGTAAGTAAATTGGTGTTTTACGCCCAGTCAACCAGTGCAAATGGGGACAGAGTAAGTAAGTAAATTGGTGTTTTACGCCCAGTCAACCAGTGCAAATGGGGACAGAGTAAGTAAGTAAATTGGTGTTTTACGCCCAGTCAACCACTGCAAATGGGGACAGAGTAAGTAAGTAAATTGGTGTTTTACGCCCAGTCAACCACTGCAAATGGGGACAGAGCCACAAAGAAAGCAAAAGGAGGTCAAACTTCAGTGGGCGTCGCTGTGGTGCTCTGACAGCCAACGCTTGCACCAGGCTGTACTCGTATTACCACAACACGACTGTGAACAACTCTGGTGATGTGGAGAAGATAAGGAAGGCTACCTGGGGTATCTTTTCTGCACTGCATGACAGCAGATCAGAAACTGCGGCACCACCGATGCCCAGACGGCCCTTATTCTCAGTGTTTGTTCAAGATGGTGTATGCCGACAGACCTCAGCCGCCAGCATACAAGGAACATGCCTGTCCTTTCATCTCTTTTGGGTTGATTTGCGTCATTTCCAACAACATGCATGCCCAAAACAATTCCGGTCTTTTCTGAGTGTAGCCACATGACCTTAAAATGCACACAGGACTTTGAAGATTCAAGTGACTAAACTCTGGATTTGGGACGTCCTATCTCATATGCTGATGCTGATAAAGAACTGACCAGCAGCAAATGAAACAGCTAAATGCTTTGGAGGTTCTACATGTCAGCAACGACACACTCATTTCACCGTGGCACAGACCTTCTGCACAAAATCTGCCCTGTCTATGAGCATTTGAAAAACAACAACCTTCAAAGCGCTGTACACTCTAGGACAAAATGCATGTGTTGATGAAGCAATCTGCCCATGGCGAGGAAACCTGCAATTCTGTGTTTGGATGAAAAATAAACTGGTGAAATGGGAATCAAACTGCACAAAATCTGCAAGCCGGAGTCAGCTTATGCGTATAACTGAAATCTACGCCGCTGAACCAAATTTCAGCAACAGGCCTGTCACTGTGAGGGAAGTTGTGTATGTGGACAATTACTACACCTGTCCAGAGCTTGCAGATAAACTGGTGGTGGAGGATAAACACTGTGTTGGCACTGTTCGTGCCAACAGAAAGGGGATGCTGCAGCACACTCTGGTTCTAGTCTGTGGTCAAGTCCAAAGTTTCTGACAAGGTTTGTAAAATGTTATTCTCCTCGCCTCTATTTCCTTCTTTCCTATTTCTTTCTTTTCAGATCAGCTCTCCATCTCATTTTTCGTCGTTTTACTGTTGTTTAAGCATCGCTTTGTAGCTTGATAAAGGGGATTACCCTGAAAATTCACACATGGTGTTTTGTCCTAATAAACAGCCTTCTTTTGAGCCTTTTATGGGTTTGGATATGATGGCCCATATTAACAATGGCAAAATCAAAGGGAATAAAATGCGCAGCTTGAATGCCTGTGCCCCCCGAGTGTCCACAGGCAGCTGATCCCACAGGATGCGGGTGCGGCTACATGATGATGGTCTGTCCGATGGAGGCCACTGTTTCCTTCAGGTTGGGAACCAGGGAGGTGACCTTCACCACCACCATGTTGCCCTGAAACAGCAAGACAACACAAGCCGTCACTCAGCGCCTCCCACTCACAGGGCTGGGCAAACAGCATGACACAAGCCGTCACTCAGCGCCTCCCACTCACAGGGCTGGGGGAGGGGCAAACAGCATGACACAAGCCGGCACTCAGCGCCTCCCACTCACAGGGCTGGGGGAGGGGCAAACAGCATGACACAAGCCAGCACTCAGCGCCTCCCACTCAACAGGGCTGGGGGAGGGGCAAACAGCATGACACAAGCCGGCACTCAGCGCCTCCCACTCACAGGGCTGGGGGAGGGGCAAACAGCATGACACAAGCCGTCACTCAGCGCCTCCCCACTCACAGGGCTGGGGGAGGGGCAAACAGCATGCCACAAGCCGGCACTCTGTGTCTCCCACATCACTGGGCTGGGGGGGGGGGGGCAAACAGCATGACACAAGCCATCACTCTGTGCCTCCCACATCACTGGGCTGGGGGGGGGGGGGGGGGGGAGGGGGGTCAGGCTGAGGGGTAAACAGCATGACACAAGCCATCACTCTGTGCCTCCCACATCACTGGGCTGGGGGGGGGGGGGGGGAGGGGAGGGAGGTCAGGCTGAGGGGCAAACAGCACGACAACACAAGCCCTCACTCAGCACCTCCCACATCACTGGGCTGGGGGTGGGGGTGGGGTGGGGGGGGAGAAGAGGAGTAAAATGCAAGTTAACCATGTCAAACATATACTTTTTTGGAGGGGGGGGGGGGGGGGGGGGTGAGGCAAGAGGAGCAAAAAGCAAAGTTAACTGTGTCGAAACAAACACATACTTAATTTGTTTTTTAAAGTACTTCATTATCCCTTGCAGGAAATTCAGGTCACCTTACTCAGGTAAGGCACAGCAGTTGCAAGAGCAGTGTTAGCCATTCCTATCCAGGTGTGCTGTATTTTTGTGTGTCCAAACAATGGTGTGGGGCTTTTTAATGTTCACTCAGATGCTGATGCATGTGAATGCACGTGGGGACTGTACGGACACTGTAAGCGAGTCTGCACTGAAAGCTGACTGGGAGAAAAATCCCATGCCGCACATGGGACTTGAACTGGTGTGAGTATTGCGCCTGGCTTATCAGTCAGAACTGAGCTAAACCCTCACCAAATGTAACACACAAAAGCAAAGTCTGGTCAACAAGCATTCAAAACAGGCACACATCTTGCCATCTCTCCAGATGCGAACGTGGTCAAAGCAGCTGAAACTGGCATGAGTGTGTGCATGTGCGTCTGTGTGTTGTTAGTGTTATTGTAAAGTGCCCTGTGCTCCCACTTTGTGCATTCGAAATCCTCTTTATTATGAGCATTATGTGCACGCTGAACAGAGACAAAAGCAATCAAACAGAGTTTAAAGAATCTAGCATAAAGAGGACCAAGACCTGCCCATGTTAAGGTGTCAGCAGAGTTAGGAAGTGCTTTCAAACACATGCCATGCCACTGAAAGCATCCTGCAGATGCTTCAGTCCAGTATACACCAATTATTTGAAGCTTCCCAAAACCAGAAAAAAGAAAAAAAAATGAGAATAACCAGAATTACCACACAATGGAGTTAATTAGCACTCAAAATATGTAACACAAGTACCTGGCATGCGTGTAAAGACATAATAAAGAACTGCGTTAACTCCCTTGTGTGTTGATTCTGCACAAGTGCTCTGGGCCTCATTCTGTTTCTGATTTTTGAAAATAATCAATTTTTGTTGTTGGTTGGGAAGTGGAAAAACATTTCAATCATATTCCTTAATTTTTTATTTTTTTTAAACGTACCAGTCACCAAAACTGCTACATGTATGAAACAACCGGGAGAAGTTTGAACCTGGTCAGTTAAAAACTGACTGGGACGATAAACAATTTTACTTTTCTCATCCAGTATACTTTAAATGAAATCCAGTATGTTTTACAGGTAACTGGTAAAAAAATAAAAAATCTGTGACAGGAAGAAGTAACATGAACACGCAATCCTTGCTGACAGCACTTTGTATGTGATACCGATAGTAATAAGTAACAAATAACAGGGCTGCATAATCCTTGCTGACTGCCTTCTTGTGTGGACAGCAACAACTGAAACGACTGGACTGCATAAACCTTGCTGATATGCATTTTTATAAAGGTAGCTCTCAGTCTCAGTGGGTTTGTTGATGTTATGTGTGGTCTCACTGAAGTGAAACAAAGTCTTTGTTGTGGCAAGGGATTTTTCTCCCAGACTCAACTTCCAGTGCAGACTCTCTTAAGGTGTCTGTACAGCCCCCGTGTGCAATCGCATGCATCAACATCTGTGTGCACGTTATAACCCCCAAACACTGGCAGCCATAACACCGTTTGGACACACAAAACTACTGCACACAGATAGGAATGGGTAGCGCTGCTCTTGCGGCTGCTGTGCCGTACCCAAGTAAGGTGACCTGAATTTTCAGCGAGGGACAATGAAGTGCTAAACAAATTGTATGATGTTTACCAACTGCGATCAGCCTAACACTCAAAGCATGCTAAACGTCAAACACAGGGACTGATGTTCCTGTGTTTGACAACGCTTTAACAGAAAGCTTTCATCAATGTCCGGTCAGCCACCTGTGGCCAGCAGCACTGCCCCAACATGAGGTCTGCTGCATTGAGGCGCTGGACAACAACTCACCTCATCCTGGCTGCCAAGGGCGTTGACCTCCACCATCAGATGACTCAGCTCTCTGGACTTCAGGTTGTTCACCGGCTCTGCCATCAAATGTACAATGATCCTTAAAACCATGCAATCATACTGTGGTGTCCCTACAGCACTGCATAATAACTGCACCACTGTCATCTCCCACTGCTGTTCCTGTTCCCTCCTGTGCTGTGCAAATGAGCGTACAATGGTCAGTTCTGTAAGCGTTGGTCTCCAGTTGCTTGACCTGTCTCTCCGTAAATGAATTTCATGTGGCTCAAACCCGCCCAATGAAATGTACTTGGCAAATGAGAATGTATATAAAACACACGGTGCAAATCAAAATCATCTACTGTATGACACTGGATGGTGTTAGATGCAGGTGCCAGCTCCCCTCCACCACCCAGCTCTAAGAAAAGTTATCTCTGACATAAAAGGTTAAAAAAAAAACAAACAAGCAAGCTATTTTTTTAATGACAAAACACAACAAGCAAATCTGCAGGGTAAGCCCCTTTTTCGAGCTACAAAACGACACTCAACAGTGCAACAGTTCTGGCAGCAGCAGCAGCAGCAGCGGGACACTGACCGGTGAGAGTGAAGGGAACGGCCATAGGCTGAAGCTCCCAGAGCCAGCGCTCCGAGGCCTTGGCGGTGTGGCTCCAGGGTATGGCCGCCGTGTTGTGTGTGTGTGTGTGTGTGTGTGTGTGTGTGTGTGTGTGTAAGAGAGAGAGAGAGAGAACTCCAACACTCAACAGTTCAACAGTTCTGGCAGCAGCAGCAGCAGCAGCGGGACACTGACCGGTGAGAGTGAAGGGAACGGCCATAGGCTGAAGCTCCCAGAGCCAGCGCTCCGAGGCCTTGGCGGTGTGGCTCCAGGGTATGGCCGCCGTGTTGTGTGTGTGTGTGTGTGTGTGTGTGTGTGTGTGTGTGTGTGTAAGAGAGAGAGAGAGAGAACTCCAACACTCAACAGTTCAACAGTTCTGGCAGCAGCAGCAGCAGCAGCGGGACACTGACCGGTGAGAGTGAAGGGAACGGCCATAGGCTGAAGCTCCCAGAGCCAGCGCTCCGAGGCCTTGGCGGTGTGGCTCCAGGGTATGGCCGCCGTGTTGTGTGTGTGTGTGTGTGTGTGTGTGTGTGTGTGTGTGTGTGTGTAAGAGAGAGAGAGAGAGAACTCCAACACTCAACAGTTCAACAGTTCTGGCAGCAGCAGCAGCAGCAGCGGGACACTGACCGGTGAGAGTGAAGGGAACGGCCATAGGCTGAAGCTCCCAGAGCCAGCGCTCCGAGGCCTTGGCGGTGTGGCTCCAGGGTATGGCCGCCGTGTTGCCGTAGTCCAGGTAGAACACCCGCACCAGGTCCGACGGGTGGCTGCTGTGCATCACCCACGCCCTGCAACAAACAACTCTCTCCTCAGAGCTGGGATACAGAAGGGCGCCCCAAATTCTCCAGACTCCTTCCTCACCCCTCTCCAAACTACTTGATCACTTACTTGGAAGAAATGCTTGCTTGGCTGTTCAAAAGGAGAAATCTTAATAAACTTTCAGTATGATTTTTACTCACCCACGGCCTTCAGAATGGTCAAAGTCACCCAAATAGCATAACTGTGTAAAGCCTGAGTATCCATTAAGAAGTTTCAGACATTACTTAAACAGGTAAAGAGCCTCAAAGACAACACTAACGCTGATGTAACAGATGTTCTGCCCTAAACTCATCTTTACATGTACAGTAAATTGGCTAAAAGCACAAAGTTCACAATCATGCCCATGCATGGAACAACTAAAGTGTCCAATCAAAAGAAGTATACACAAATTATAATTATGCATTATACACAAAAAGGTAAACAAACCTTTTTAAAAACCATTTCTGAAAAACATCTCTTCTTTTTGACGAGTCATGAGAAGCAAGCTACTGAAAGAATGGTCTGTTCAGGTGAACTACCCCCCCCCCCCCCCCACGGCAGCTACGCACCTGTACCAATTGCCGTCTCCTTGAAAAATGGCCATGCACCGTCCTGGTCCGTTGGCCACCTCCAGGTTTTCCCGTGGCTCGTTCAGCCGGTCAGAGATCTTCCTCAGCTGCTGCATGGAGTGCTGAAAGCAGCACCGTGCAACACTGCCAGTTATTCTCTGCCGCTTGGCTTACAGGTTTCCTCTCTTTTTCTCCTCCAGTTGGAATCAGAATTTAAACACACGCGCAAACCAGCCACCAACTTTCCCCCAGTTTCATTTTCGGAAAGCGAAGTGTCAGCTCACGCACCACAGAACCCGCGTCACAATGCACGACAACAAACTAGCACATGCGCTGTAGCTGACAGACTACCGTATGTTGCAACCATAAAAACCTGCGCTCCCCAGGGACAAAAACAACAACAACAAAAGCGCAGAGCAAAATCACGGACAGAAGCCGGGTGTAAGCAATTCAAAGGACGTGCACAAATGCCTGCCAGACGGCAGAGTAAACGGTCCATAGGCTTTGAATTCACCGCAACATGATAGCAGTATATCATTAGCATGAAACTGGCACAGTGGACCTCTCTTTACGCAAACTCCATCGCAACAACGGTTTCCTGCACAGAAAGTCTGGGTGATATCCCACAAGTCTAACTGGTATGCTTATTATGAGAACTGTTAACGTGAATTGTCTGTCATGCAGGCACAAGACCAACGAGAAGCTATCCACAGTGATCTTATTTTATTCGTATGTTTAAAGAATAAATCCTTAAAATGCTCCTATTTTAGACTGTCCTGTTGAAAAGGTATTCTTCTGAACCTTTTCCATGTTTTGACTTGTCCTTTTTTCCCTTCTGAATGCTAGCAGTATCAGGCAACTTTGTTTCAGATTTTTGTCTCAAGCCACAAGAAAGTTCCATGGCGCTTAATCAAAACCAGTTTCTTCCCAGATAATAACTCGAATAAGGACACTTCAGCAAGCATAAACTTGGCTGACATCCCCCCTGAATGTACAACAAAATCCACGCAAACTACGTATTCAGGCAGCGGCAGATGTGAAGTTTCTCACCATGTCCACAATCTGGCCCCAGAAGAAGTTGTCGGAGATCACAGTGGTGACCAGCACCTCAATCTGCTGGCCAAGGTTCAAGGAAATCTCTGGAGTCTGGAGGATCTGCAGGCAGCTGCCTCTCATCTTCAGGATCTCAGATAGTGTAATAGCACCTGACAGACAAAGGTCTAAATGCAAATGCTGTCAGCCAATGGGACAGGTGACACGTTCCACTAAGCCAAACTGGTGTATTTGTAATAAAGAGGTTTCATTCAACATTCAAAGATGCTAACAACAACTTTCAAGCTCATTCAAAACAGTTTTAAGGATATAACACTTAAAAGCCAGCAGCTAACGGTTTTACAATATACATTTCCAGTAAATGTATTTCAAACTTGATCTTTTTATCTTTTGCAACAGCATGTCTGAATGAAAAACTCACTTTGCGTAAACTTTTCCTGATGAGTCCTAATTATTTATTTATTTATTATTATTATTATTTTTTTTTGGGGGGGGGGCAGGGAGTTACACATTCTGCTGCTGCATGCACATACCACCAATGGCTCCTAAAGTGGGCACTGTAGAAGCTGAAACGAAGGTCCCCTCTGTTGAGAAACTAGAACTATGTAGGCTTCTCTCTTTCAAGACTGAGACAGGCCAGAATACAGCTGTAAGTGCTTCATTTAGTGCCACCACTTTTGATTCATTCAGCCGCATTCCCCCCTCCATTCATCCCCTTCAGTAAAAAGAAATGTATGTTATGAACAATAAATACAAGTTTTACTTGCAGTTTGAGGAATTTCATTTTGCCCTGATATTTTGCATAATGTGGAGGATGGTTAAGTAATTAACTGACTGTAAAACTTTGATGAAGAGTAGATTTTTTAAAGCCGGGACAATGTTGGTTTGCCAGTTTGTTTGTTTTTTCTTCTGTTTCATGCCATCAAAACCTGCAGCAACAGCCAGGGGTCAAACACCCAGCAAGTAAGCAAGTAACTCACCCCAGTGGCAGCCAGTGGTAACATGTTCCACTAAGCCAAACTGTTGTATTTGTAATAAAGAGGTTTCATTCAACATTCAAAAATGTTAGCAACAACTTTCAAGCTCATTCAAAACAGCTTGAAGGATATAACACTTAAAAGCCAGCAGCTAAGGGTTTCCCCAGTCACGGTACTTATGTGACAGATAGCTGGGGGTCAAGCATCGAGCAAGTAACAGACAGACTCACCCCCAGTGGCGGCCGGAACTCTGTCACAGCCCAGCACAGCCTCTCGCAGCTTGGGCATGTTGAAGGGCACGTCCACCTTCAGCTTCAGTCCTTGGAACATGGTCTGGTTCAGGGTGCGCACGGCTTGCCTCACATCCTCCACGCTCCCCAACTCGATGTAGGCCTTCTTGCTGCAACAGCGCAACACACCAACGGTCACAGCAAGCGCGCCCAACACCAGATGCCTGTGTCAAACGGGTCGACCCCCTTTCTTTTTCACCATCTCGGTGTGTGCTTCTTTCTCTGCATCGTACACAAAATGAATGGTGTTGAACAGCCATTCCTTGTGGCAGTGGAGGGGATTGTATGTGTGTGTGTGTGTGTGTGTGTGTGTGGGGGGGGGGGGGGGGGTGCATGCTATAAACAGGTCATCTCACCTTTTTATTATTATTCTGGTTGATTGCTTTTATACATACAGTGCTGTTCAGTGATCTTGAGCAGACTCACTGCCCTGCACATCTGTTTTGTGCATGTTGAGTTATTTTAATGTTTCCATATGATAATCCACCAAACTGTGACATGGCCTGTGTTCATGTGACCTTTCGCATGCACATACACAAGGGGCACCCACTGATCTCATCCAAAGGACTTTGGGGGGTGCAAAGCTGAGCACATAATGGCCACCCATCCATGTGGTGACAATGCTCGATTGCACTCAACCTGGCTTTTGGGAGCAAGCACTTTCACTCTGCACAATTGGCTCCCCTTGCACCTCTTCCACACTGCATACAAACACACTCATCATCACTTCATTATCCTGTACCATCAATTAAACATGCGGCCTAGCTTAATGTACAGCTGTCAGAAACAAATACACAGCTCCTTTCTTTACTTCTGAGTGTGCACTAACAGGAGTATAATAATAATTAATGCTTGTCAAGATCGGAATCACAGGTGTCCAAGGGCACATTCAACCAAACTATAGTCAGTTATACTTTTTGTGATCAGTGTGCTTGAAATGCAGCTCTCTTTTTTTTTCTTCTTCCCCATTGGGGTGAGGTGTGGTGTGGTGTTGTAGCAGACTCCAGTCCAAGAACTTTAAGGGCAGAGAACCCTTTTTTCTTAATTTTATTTGTATGCTCTGTTGACTACTTACACATGATTACTATTGTTATGATCTGATCCTACTCATGCACAGCAAATTTGTTTCTTTTTGGCCACCTAACTCGATGTGCACTATTCCTAGCTGTAACACAGGCTATATCAAAAAGTGATGGGGTTTAGGCAGTCATCCAAGAGATTACACTCAAACCGAGAGCAAAACCTTTATGTCAAAAAGTGAGATTGCACTCAAACAGAGACCAAAACCTCTACCTTAATGGCCATTATACAGGCCCAGTTAGCATGGCCAACTGAAGCACTTGCATTTTCAATAAATGTGTGTGTGTGTGTGTGAATGGATGCATGCATGTAAACACAGCTACATATTTTCTTGTTGCCCTTTTCAGTTCATCAAGTTCAGTTTGTAGAAAGGCAGTAAGAACTTACCGCCCATTCAGTGTGGGGGCAAGCCGGATATTCCTGGGGTGGTATTCCGCAAAAAATGCCATCAGCCCTTGCTGGAGAGGAAGAAGATCAGATCAAATCAAAAAGCAGTCAGAGTGTGCTTTTATACCAAGCAGCAGCAGAAACAACACCTAACCGACAAGGAGACACATAAAAACACACAAAACAGACAATAAAACGAGCAGATCTACAGTTACGATAATGTCTTAAGAAAAAGACTCGACAGTACTGTCAAACAAGGAAGAACCCCCACTGTTCTCAACAAAAGCTCGTCTTGAGCAAACCGTCTGATGCTGACAGGATGAGGAAACCCCACCATCAACTACGTAAAGAGCCAAAGAACACAAGATGCATTTTCTGGCATCTGCCTGGAAAGCTGGGTCTGTTTTTAAAAGTGCTGTGGCACAATTTCATAACCAGTGTTAACCTGTTTGATAAAACAGAAAATACACATTTTCTGGCATTTGCCCAGAAAGGTGGGTCCATTTCAAAAGCACAGTAGCACAATTTCATAATAAATGTTAATCTGTTTGATAAAAGAATCGTTTAGGATTTTGGAGAGGATTACTCCACCAAAATCCTAAAACAACACACCACAGTTCAGCGACTACCAATCTCATGGACAATACTGCACACAGCAAAGTGTTTCATTCTGTTTCCACAGCAGACTGGTTCACAACACAGTTTAGTGACCACCAAAATCAAGGACAACATTGCACACAGCAAAGCATTTCATTCAGTTTCCACAGCGGATTGCTTCACAGCACATTTCATCAACAGTGGACCTCCCTTTAGAGACCATCCCAGTTAGTTCTTGAATATTAACATCTTGTTCACTGCACGATCACCTCATCAGGACAAACAACACACTCAAAATTCTTTTACACGCAAGTCAAAACCTCAATCACATTTCTGAACACAACACAGTCAACAGCAAACACACACAAACTAGTCAATAGCAAGCAAATCTCAAATATTTACTTCTTTTTTGGGGGTACAATGCAAAAACTAATGCAGGTAAAGAGTAGGGAGAGGGTATGGAGAAAAAGACGAAGAATGGACTGGAAAGGTAGAAATTAGCACAAGGAAGGAATTGCTGGCAGAGGGCCAAGCATGCATGGCTATATCCCGACTTACTGCAGGCTTTAAAGTTTGAATCTATCCTGCTCTCTGTGACACTTTTCTTCCACAGCATCATTTAAATCTGCCCTCAAGACCCATCTTTTCTCCTCTAAACATTGAACAGATCACTGTATGACTTACCTGTGTGTGTGTGTTTGGTTGTGCGTGTGCGCACATGCATTTGTTTTGGAAGTGGTGAGAAAGATGTTGAATGAAGTGGTGTGGTGTATCTGTTGATACAGTTAGTAGGATTCTGTTTTGCTCTTGGTTCTGTAGATGTTTTGTCGACCTTACTATTTTTGTACTGTGCGCTTCGGGCTCATGTTAGGTGTAAGTGCTCTATACCTTTTTACATTACATTACAAAAGGGAGAACAGACAGGGGGGCAGAGAGAGAGAGGGACAGAGAGGGAGCCAGGGAGAGAGGGACAGATATGGGGGTAGGGAGAGAGGGACAGATGGGGGGCAGGGACAGAGGGACAGAGAGGGGGCAGGGAGAGAGGGACAGATGGGGGGCAGGGACAGAGGGACAGATATGGGGGTAGGGAGAGAGGGACAGATGGGGGGCAGGGAGAGAGCAGACCGTAAGCTCTATGCCTCAGTACCCCACTGCAGGGACATCCTGCAATGGCAGCAAAGTGGCCTTAAAAAAAAACAATAAAGGGAAAGCTATCTGAAAAAGCAGTCTTAGAAGTGGATGGCTCCTGGCCAGGTATTCCACTACCATACAAGGAATTATGAAGTGAAGGTTTCTGAAACAGGGTCTTTCCTCAGGGGTTGATGATAATGATGGATTTACACAGTGGACTAAATAGCCAAGGAAAAGCGATGCTTGCGGCGCTCACAGGTGTTCTAATGTATTCACTTGTACTGGCAACTCTACGTGACCTGGCAAGAAAATAGTGCGTCTCTCAGCCCCCTGCTTCGTTCACAAAACGTGGCAGGGCCCTGGTGTGTCTGCACACGGCCGTCACATGGACTGCCGTCCTCTGTGCGCAAGGATGGACTCATCACCGAGACGCACAAGGAAGTAACTTGGCATTTTACACCCAGTCAACCAGTACAGTTATATCAGGGCAAGATGCACAAGAAAGCCTACATTAACTGATCAATGCATGTATTTGCATGAGCATCTGTGTTTTCATTAATGTGTCTGTATGTATGTGCATGTTTCTTTGCTCAGGCAGAATGTTATTAAACTGGCACTGGGTGGTTGAGGGGTGGGTAGCTGGGAAGTGCTCCTTCAAGTTGGGGAGAAAAAGATAGAACATAAGACTAAAAGCAGAGTACACTGCCTGGGTTTGCTTCACGTTTCCAACAGACACATGCAAGAGTGTATCTTGAGAGAGATACTGGATTGGATCAGCCTTAAAAAATAAATAATTTGTTTTAGAATCCCCCACGAGTCCTTTTAAAGTCCACTGGCTGCAGTGCCACTAACCAAGATGCCTCAGAAACCAACATCTCTTCACCAAACTTTGGAGACATTTCTTCTGCTTTTTGCCTTTTTTACACGCACAGAGAAATTTTAGCAGCTTATTTGCCTATTTGTGTCTTTTGGCACATGGCCAAACAGTGACCATGGCATTTTTGGTACAAAAAGCTCCATCAACCTTCAGCAAAAAGCAGAAAGGCTTGGTATTCGTTTCTTTTACCAATGGCAAACACAAACTTTGAGTAGCAAGCCTCGTTTCCGTAAAGTTTATTTATTTTCATTATTTTCAGGAACATGTGCCGAGTATGTCTGCAGCTATCAAAAAAGCCCCACCATACACACCTCACTGACATCGTCCCTGAAGTTGGTCACCAAAATGGTTGGGGCATCCTTGGGCTGCGAGTGGTCAGCGTTAAGCTGGATATGAGTATCTCGCAGACTGGGGACAGACTCCAGCCCTGGCATAGTGGGTTCCAGCCCTGGCAAAACTGGCTCCAGTCCTGGCATGTCCGGTTCCAAACCTGGCATGACCGACTCCAAGCCTGGCATGTCGTTGTCACTGTCCGACTCCAGGCCCGGCATGTCTCCATGTCCCTCCTGAAGGTCAGGGACAGAGGACTGGGAGATAAAGCACACTGTACACAACTGAAAACCATGCAAAATGCAGCAGCAACTGGCATAGATCAGATGGAAATAATGCAGAGGAGACTGCCCTCAAGCTAAGTTAGCCTAATGCAGAGGAGACTGCCCTCAAGCTAAGTTAGCATAACGCAGAGGAGACTGCCCTCAAGCTAAGTTAGCATAATGCAGAGGAGACTGCCCTCAAGCTAAGTTAGCATAATGCAGAGGAGACTGCCCTCAAGCTAAGTTAGCATAATGCAGAGGAGACTGCCCTCAAGCTAAGTTAGCATAATACAGAGGAGACTGCCCTCAAACTAAGTTAGCACAATGCAGAGGAGACTGCCCTCAAACTGAGTTAGCCTAATGCAGAGGAGACTGCCCTCAAGCTGAGTTAGCCTAATGCAGAGGCGACTGCCCTCAAGCTGAGTTAGCCTAATGCAGAGGAGACTGCCCTCAAGCTAAGTTAGCATAATGCAGAGGAGACTGCCTTAAGCTGGAGAGATCTCACTTCACACATTTCACCTCCTGTGCAGAGGGCATTATCTACCCTAGGATCAGCTGTATGGTCAGTTAGTCACAGCAGGAAAAGTAATTAATAGCTCAGCTAAATAGGCAATTGGTGATGAATATTTATATGTACATGACCTTGTTCAAGTGTGTATTAACACATGTCTGAACATGGGTGGATAAGCTCTATACTCATGCAGACACCAACAATTGCAGAATCACTGAAACTTTTTACCCATGTCGGATGCGCCTGATATTTATACATGGATGCTTAGCTACATCGCTTCCACAGTCTTAGTACTGAAACGTTTCATGATTCTTTTGCAGAGGGTGCTGGACAGCATGCATCTTAAAGCAGTGATTTCAGTAGACAGATGTGCGCGAGATAAGAAATGTCCCTTCAATGACGTAACTGTTTATGGTGGAGTCTGGAGGAAGGATGCTGAAAAGTGAGGTTTGGCATGTGATGCAAAGCTTGACATCTGTCACATCTTAACATTCCAAAAATTTGCACAACTGCTGTTTCTGCCAAAAATAGCCATCCTGTTTGAAAAAATCCCCCCCCCCCCCCCCCCAGTAAATAAGTAACTGGTTTTCAAAAATGAGAAACACAACTTACATCTGTGTCATTGCCACTGGAAGCCATTCTCTTTGCCAAGTCAGTTTGCTTCTCTGTTTGAAAAAAATAATAAAAAAATACTCAGCCAACTTGCATTCAACATGACAAAAATTATCCCTTTTATCCCAAAGCTTAAGGATTTTTGGTCAAAGAACTCTATGAATGACACTGAAATAGTAGGCCAAGGTGTGACAAGCCTTCTCAGTAGTTCTGTCTTTGAATTTCACCACATTCTGTTCACTTTGACAACACTGTAATTTTATTTAGAGGTTAAGACTCAAATTCACCCAAAACTGGCATGAAGTAAAAGGCTCAATGAAGAAACATATTCACATGTACATATATTCAGTCATACCCATACTTATAAAACTGACCGTTTTAGTTTTGTAACATATATGCGACATCCATCATATATCCACATACTCAAAATCTGAGCTTTAAACATGGATTATATCGAGGACTGTACAAGGTCACCAGAACTGGTATGAACACTGCAAACCTCAGGGATGGTAATCATCATACAAAAAGTGAAACATTTACCTTTGACTTCCAAAACCAGCTTTCGACCCATCCACACATATCCATTGTACTCCTTGCACAGGCGCTCTGCATTCTCCCTGTTCTTTAACAATAGGTAGCCAAACCTGAAACAAACCCAAAGATGCTACAGCCTGCTTCATCCCTCCTCTTTTAAAGCCACCCTCAAGATGCATCTGCTTAATAATTATTTCTAAACTGTTTTTCACAGCTGTGTCGTCCAACGCATGAGTGTGTGCATGCATGCATGCGTACGTGTGTGTGTGCATGCATGCATGCGTACGTGTGTGTGTGCTGTTAGTGTTATTGTAAAGTGCCCAGTGCTTCCACCTTGTGCGGCAGATGGGCGCTCGACAAATCCTCTTTATTATTATTCAGCAGTCAAGGATTACCTGTCACAAATCAAAGGTTCAGCAGGACACAAGTCTGCATACAGAGATATATCTGCACAATGAGTAACCACCACATGTACTATTAAATAATGCTTAAATATATTGATAATATATTCTGAACTGCTCATATTGTTTGTGAAAAACAATAGCGCACCCGCTGAATGACGTCAACTCACAGTTTGGGTGCTTCTCCCTCCCTTGGTTTTCCAGTCTTGATGGTCACCCAGCCAATGGGGTAGTTCTTAAAAAGGTTGCGAAACATATCCTGAAAACAACAAATATTGCAGACAAAATGGATCCTGCCGAGAAAGAAAGCACATCCAATTTTAAATTTCATGGTTGATTCATGCTGGAGAGAAGAGACAGTTAAAGGGGAGTGGGAGGGGAAGAGACAGAGAGGGGCAGGGAGAGGGACAGAGAGGGGGGCAGGGAGAGAGGGGGCAGAGGAGGAGAGAGAGATGGGCAGGGAAAAAAGGGACAGAGATGAGGGCAGGCAGAGAGGGGACAGAGAGGGGGCCATGGACAGAGGGGACAGAGAGGGGAGCAGGGACAGAAGGGACAGAGAGGGGAGCAGGGAGAGAGATGGGCAGGGAGAGAATGGAAAGAGATGGGGACTGGGAGAGAAGGGACAGAGAGGGGAGCAGGGACAGATGGGACAGAGAGGGGGTCAGGGAGAGCAGGGACAAAGGGGTGGGGGTGGAAAGAGAGTGAACAGAGTGGGGGATAGATAAACAGAGAGGGGGGCAAGGAGAGAGGTGACAGGGGGACAGGGAGGTGAGCAGGGTGAGAGGTGATGGGGGTCAGGCAGAGAGGGGAGCAGGGACAGAAGGGACAGAGAGGGGAGCAGGGAGAGATGGGCAGGGAGAGAATGGAAAGAGATGGGGAGTGGGAGAGAAGGGACAGAGAGGGGGACAAGGAGAGATGGGACAGAGAGGGGGTCAGGGAGAGTGGGGACAAAGGGGTGGAGGGGGGTAGAAAGAGAGTGAACAGAGTGGGGGATAGATAAACAGAGAGGGGGCAGGGAGAGAGGTGACAGGGGGACAGGGAGGTGAGCAGGGCGAGAGGTGATGGGGGTCAGGGAGAGGGTAAAAGGGGAGAGAAGAGTCAGAAGACAGGTCAAGGTGACAAAGAGGGGAGTAAGGAGAAAGGTGACAGATAAGGGAGCAGGAAGAGACGAGATATGCACAGAGAAAAACTTACAAAGGTGTACTTCACAGCAGGATCCAAGTTTCCACAGTATACCCTGTAGCTTGGGCCATCTTTGTGTGTTCCTGAAAATATGGACAGTAACCAAAGGCAATTTTTAGTGCAATGGCCAACACATGTGCCACATTGTAAAACTTGACAGACAACAAGAAAAGATGACCTACATTCAAAACATCAGAAGGCAAGGCAATCTTTGCCCCCCCCCACTCAGTTTATTATTAATAGTAAAAATTAAGTTTGAAACAAATGCACAGAACTTTACTGGAAAAGCGGAAGTACAGAAGCACATTACACCCCACCCCTCATCGGCTATGAAATCATGTATTTTTTCACACAGATGCTTTTTTCCAAAATGTTGTGTACATGAAGTCTTGGTAACACCAGGACCTCCTTTATGAGTTTCTCGGTCTCTTTATAAATCTCTTTTGCCAATATATAATCTCTTTCTCTCGCTCTATATATATAGTCTATACATTAAACACACACACAACAATCTGACCATAAGTTACTGAGGGTGCAAGTGACGGCAAGAAATAAAAGGCGGTTATGCCTACTTTTCTTCCTCTTTTTGGGTTTCTTTGGCCCATCTGAGTGCTCGGAGGCGCCACTGGACTTCACTCTTTTCTCCTGCATGTCTGGGGGAACTCTCTCTGCAATGTTTGGGTTCAGGGTGGCCAGCCTCATACCCAAGTGAGCAAACATTCTGAAGGCACGATGCACCGACTGAGGGTTGTAGTAACGCACAAAGATCCACCTGCAAACCAATCCATCGTTTGCACATACAACAAGGTCAGACTGGTTGCGTAACCATTGTCCAAACCATCATGCATGGACTGAGGGTTCAAAATGTATTCAGTGATATACACTGAGGAATAAACGCAAAACATCCATCTTCCAAGTGAGAGAGCTTCTTAGAGTTAGAAGAGAGAGAGAGAGACAGAGAGACAGCAAAATAAAGTTAGAAATCTTAGACACACGGTCAGTGAGTCACCTCCTCATTCTCACCTTGGGGTCTCATTTACTTCAAACACTTTTCCTGCCAGGCTGAACATATCTCTCAACGTCTGAAAATGAGAACACACAGTCATTTCAGAAACGGTAAAACAGTAATAAAATAAAGAACACAGGCACAATTTTCAAGCTTCCATGCTAGTGGGCTGCTGACATTTGCCACAAGGACTGTCACCCAAACACTACTACACCAAAAACAACAACAGCTGCCACTTGTACCCTTTCCCCCCACCCAAGTGTCACCAGGCCTCACTTTGTGAATGTGTTGAAAGCGTGCATCTCTAGGCCTTTGTAAGCACCCCAGACTCTCACGATTAGTTAGTTAGTAATTGGATTTTAATGTCCTGTCAACCACACAGGGTCACCTCAGGACAGCCAAACTCGGGTCATAAACAGACTCTTGCAAGATAGGGAGCTATAACAGCATAAATAACCTATGATTATCATGCTACTGGGCCAAAGACAAAGACACAGCTGTACCATGTACTAAAATACCCCTGCCAGGGCGCCGGGTCTCTCACCAGAGAAACAGCTGTGACTGTACCCCCCACACTCCGCACTGTAAACACTCTCCGTGCTACTTCCATGTCATCTTCACACGTCATGTTTTGGATGATTAAAACACAAGAACTCTCTGGCTTAACTCTCACAGTCTCAGCACATGGCACCTACCCCAACGACATCGGGCCTGTTGCAGGCCGGGAAGCAGAGGGAATAGACCCCGCGGTGGTCAGGCTCCAGCTCCAGCTCTTCCCCAGTGAAAACGTTGTGTCCAAACCCTGGCCCTGGTCCTGGGCCCATCCGTGGCATGTCTACCAAGCCTGACCCCCAGGGCCTGCATGGCCCAGGGCCTTCATCCCAGGGCCCACCTGGCCTGGGGCCTTCCCCCCAGGGCCCACCTGGTCTGGGGCTGCCAGCCCTGGGCCCACCTGGCCTGGGGCTGTCAGCCCAGGGCCTGCCTGGCCTGGGGCCATCAGCCCAGGGCCTGCCTGGCATACCTTCAGTCAGAAAAGCAAGACAGAAAGCTAAAAACACAGGCACACACACACTGGCCTGGCACCTACAGCCAGAAGGTTGAAAACACAGGCACACACACACTGGCACCTTCTGCCACAAAAGACAGCAGGTTGAAACAACAGGCACACAAACTGGCACCTGCAGCCAGAGAAGCAAGACAGCAAATTGAAACAACAGGCACACAAACTGGCACCTGCGGCCAGAAAAGACAGCAAGTTGAAACAACAGGCACACACAGTGGCACCTTCAGCCAGAAAAGCAAGACAGCAAGTTGAAACAACAGGCACATGCACTGGCATCTTCAGCCATAAAAGACAGCAAGATGAAATAACAGGCACATACACTGGCACCTTTTGCCAGAAAAGCAAGACAGCAAATTGAAACAACAGGCACACGCACTGGCACCTGCAGCCAGAAAAGCAAGACAGCAAATTGAAACAACAGGCACATACACTGGCACCTTCTGCCAGAAAAGACAGCAAGTTGAAATAACAGGCACATACACTGGCACCTTCTGCCAGAAAAGCAAGAGAGCAAGTTGAAACAACAGCACCTTCTGCCAGGAAAGCAAGACATCAGATTCAACTTCAAGTTCAGAAAACAGGCATGAACACAGAGAATCCCTAGTGCTACATGTACATGTATACACACCCTGAGCCAGAACCCCTGCCGAGCTGGACATTCTCATCATAGTCCTAACACTAGTTAAATGCCAAGAACTGTGCCTGATAATGCATGCCTTAGTTATTACTTTTTCTTTTTGTAACACATACTTTTAAACTAAAGGCCTTAAGGTCACATAATTCAGATTTATACTCTTAATATGTAACAATTAACATGAATACAGTCATTATGGTGTTAAGTTCACCTCTGATACTGACTGACGCTCAGAGACTGAATCTGAAAAAGACTCATTATAATTATAGTCACACTGACGCTCTTGCCCTGTTGTATTTCATCCATGTTCGGACAAGAACATTATCAAAATGGGTGGGTGGGGGTGGTGCGGGGGGGCAGGCGAACAAACAACATTCAGTTAAATTTTCAATGCCACTGGGCATTGCCATCCTAATTTTATTTTTAATCAAGGTCTTGAAACAATTATTACTATCAGTATCAATATGAAACTGTACAGCTTCATGAAGATTATCAACTATTAGTATCAAGCACCATCAGGCAAAGTTTCAGTTAAAAGATCTTACTGAAACAGCCTCTAACTCCAAGGAAGAGGTCATTATAATTTATATATATTATATAATTATAATATGGGGAAGAAAAAAAGAAAAAGAATAAATCATAAGATCTACTTTAAAAATATGAAATTCATTCAAAACTAGAAAGCACCTAGAAAACAGACATTTCATGGAACAATTCTGTGCAAAATTTTAACTTGCTTCAAATTAGTTAAAAAAAAGCTCATCAAGAAAATGCATTGTATAATTATTTTATCTAACACAGTAACACTAACACCCCTGTATACTGCCAGGAGCTAGACACACACACACAGCTAAAAAAGCCTGACCATAATCCCTGAATAACTCTGTAAGTGAATGCTCCCATCGTTTACCATGATGATGATGATCACTTGTACAGTACTTAGTAATATTCTAATAATGATTATTATCAGACTATTTGGAGTATTTTAATTTGCACAGGTCAGCACTGCTTTCCTATTCAGTTACAAACACTAAATCCTAAATACTACCAGTACCACTTTACTACTAACACTAGACAACATATACACAATACAGCCACTGGATCTAGCATTAACAGTAAAATACTGATGACCATGTTATTCTTCAATCAAAACACTTATTTTACTCCCACTCTAACTCAGTAACCAGTCGGCTGAACTCACAGAACTTTGGACAGTGCTAATTCTCACCTTCAAACCTTCCCATATATGGTCTTGGGACAGAGCCTGGAGCATTAGCTACGGCACCACGCATGAAGGGGTTAGGCAGCGGCACCCCAAACACTTTCATGCGGTTGTCTTTCACCGAATACTCCATCCTGAAATACACCAAAAAAACATGCCATCTTAGTAAATATCTAGTAAATTTGTACCATCTCTATATTTATCTCTTGTTACACTATCCATGCAATGGTGCATGCATCAATGATCATGACTGGTGATAACACGGATGTATGACTTCCAGTAAATTCTTGTTTTGTTTTGCAATATCACTAAAAGATAACAAAACAATTTACAAGGTAATGAATTGATCAGTGAACTGCTCAACAAATATTCAACAGAATGCTCAAGTAAATATCCATAAAAAAAGCGTAATGATAGTATAATTTATTAACCTTTCACTTTCTATGAAATTATATACCCCCAAAACAACAACAGGTCTTGCCTGGCTGCATCTGGAATGGAGCGGATGAAAGCTTCAATGTTGTTAAATCCAAAGCGCTGGTAGAGGAGAGGTTTGTTGACTAGATTGTGGTACTCCTCGAGGAAGTGGTCGAGGTAAATACCGCCAACTTTGGACAGCAGGACAGCCCGCACATTAGTCTTTATGTTTTGAGGAATGTCCACGCCTGAATTCATAGTTCTGCAAATTTAAAATTGCCAATGAAGATCTAGAATTCTGAAGTCTGTATTGCACAATTCGTCATTTGGCAGTAAAGTTTAAACAAAAAAATTAGTAAACAAAAATAATGTTTTATGTGCAGTTTTAATAATACAACCACAGAACCTGTTGATGAATAGCTGACAGGAACAGCAAATGTTCTAACTTCTATAGCAAGACTACATTCAAAGCTGGAGCCTGGAACTAGTGGAAGTGGAACACATGTTTTAATAATACTGAGCATTGTTAATTGTACTGTTAAGTATTACTGGGTTGACTGGGCATTAAAAATTAATTATCTGTGATAATTCATAGTCAGGATACTGATCCATCTAGTGATCTAATTCTGAGTACTCGCAACTGTCTTCTGTTTTTTCAAAATCCCCAATGAAAATATGTTTTGGATACTAATAGTCTAATACTTGTAATAGTAATAGCAGGTCCTAGGTAGTAACAGGGTTTTAACATCCTGTTAACTGCAAATGGTCACTCGGGTCAAAACTTTTTAATAAGTCTAGGTCACAGGCCGCCCACTAGAAACTTACACTGCAGTTTGACAGACTTTTTGTCTATTTTGATTATCAACACAAGCAGTTTGAAAGACCTCACTCAGCTGTCATCTTCACAGAAAATATATGCTAACATTTAAATTATTAAAGGATTGCTAAAACAGCAAATTATGTATTAGGTGTAATTATATATATGGCAATCTCCCAAACCCTACTAACAGTAACACTTCTCAGTTTAAGTCTCTCTTCCAAACTTAACCAGTCACAGATCATGAATTGTATTTTTTGTTTAGTACTTCATTGTGGGAGATTTGGGTCATCTTATTACAACAGCCGCAAGAGAAAGACTAGCCATTACTTATACCGAGTATTATTATTGTGTGCAGTATTTCTGTGGGTCCAAATAATCCAATGTTTGGGATTTTTAATGTGTACACAGATGTTGATGCATGTAATTGATTGATTGATGATCGCTTATATAGCGCTATTCTCTGCTCTCTTGAGCAGACTCATTGCGCTCGCATGTGGTTCTGCATGAGTGACTAGCTTTGTAGCGCGTTTTTGTTTTGTTTTTGAATATCCACCAAAGTGGTGTACATACAGCGCTGGCATGGCTGGTGCCACATCAAACTGCAGCCATCTCGGCGCAAGTCCTGTGTACACCATACAACCATGTTCCATGTCACTTTATGCAAAGCCACATACGTAAGGTGTATGCGTGTTTAGCTGTAACCTGCCACCTGCACTTTTGGCAGAATGACCGGGATCTTTTACGTGTTACTGCGGTAACACAGGGGTGGAACAGATACCGAAATAAGAGTCAGCACAGAAAGTCGACCCTGGAGAAGAAAATTCTCCTGCCGCTCCAGCAGGGATTCGAACCCGCGACCTTCACGAGTCCAGCGCTCTAACCACTGAGCTATCCCCACCCCCCTAATGGGATTGCACACAGGGGCCATATATGGATACTGTAATAAAGTCTGCACTGGGAACTGACTCTGGGAGAAAAACAATCTTGCCACACACTGGGGACTTGGAGTTGGACCTGCATTTGTGTTGCACCTAGCTTTTCAGTTGGACACTCTACTAAACTTTGCACCATCTGAGCTATCCCTTTGTTGTACTTGCAAAAAAAAAAAAAAAAGTTGCATATTGTAGGTCACTAGTGTCAATAAAAAAAGAAAAAGAAAAAAAGGACCAAACTTTCCAGTTTAAATCTTTTAATATTATTCATCAACAATTAAAAACGCGTCTCCACAAGTCATAACTGAAACTGCTTTTAAACTTCAAAGTATTTTTAAACTTTCTTTTTTGAAAATTGAAAGGTCGATATAGGTACTAAGGTAGCTAGTAAGTATTTTAAACTTTCTTTTTAGAAAGGTCGATATAGGAAGCTGGTCTTTATTAGTTTTACGAGCAGTGGTGTTAGTGCTGCTGAGCACAAAAGGACGAGACTGGTAGTCGTACTGACGAGTTAAAGTAGACGAACTGAAACTAGCGAGTCTCTTCAGTCTCAACTGGGAGTGGGACGAATGAATGAAAAACTGAGTTTATTCCAGCCTCGCGGAATGTTTTGTTCGTTTGCAAAGTACAAGTCACAGACTATTATCATAAATGGTTACATTTCAGCTTTAGTGTTGTTTGGCAGCTGTCGTAAAACTATGAAAACATTTTGCACAATTTTTTGAGCACGTGTTGCAGATCCACGGATTATTTAAAAAGGCCAAGTTTTCATTTTATAATTTTATGCAGCCATTACAACGGCCCCAGCACTAACTATAAAGTTCAAATTACCCACTGCAACACTGACACAAACCTTAAATGATACCGCATTTGCTGTTGCGGTAATTTTGAAATAAACTGCAAGCCCTGCTTTCGGAACGCAAGGCCGTGAAAACCCGCGAGACTGACTTATCGATTACGCCCCTTGAATCAAGGACAGCAACTAGCATGTCAAAATTTCAAAATTTCGTCCCTTGCCAAAGCGCACTGGACAGGCACTTCCAGTTCCAGTCTCTGGAGTCACCTCAGTGTCATGATCAGCTTACGAAAGCAGCGAATGTGGTATGTTGTGTTTACTTTTGGTAGAGCCAGAATATATTACAAGAAGAATGACAAGGACTTTAATGTCATGAAGACTGTCATGCCATTTCTGGAGTGTGGCGGCATACTTGCTGTACATTGCCTAGAACAGTAGAAATAGAAGAGACTAGATCAAACCAACATGAAACAGGTTAAGTTTGCTGATCAGTGGACTAGGCTGGCTAATTAAAATTGAAAACGAGCCTTTATCAGCTGAGATTTGCCTTTACACATTCGTACACAGGTACCTTGCAAACGAACAAAACATTTATTCTGTGAAGCAGTCTCGTCCCGAGAAACTTCGTGTTTAGAACTGTTTAAAACTGAAACTAGTAATTAATAGTAATAGAAACAGTCATCATGGGGTAGAACAAGAACAGTAGAAGATTAATTCAAATTAATTTAGACTTTGTTTCATAGTATATTTAACCCTATTGTCGAATTTATTATCTCTTTCTCTCTTTTAGTGCACTGATTCACTCAGCCTGGGACTGTAATGTATGTGAAGGCATGCACAGTTTTACTTCTTCTTTTTTTTCTCTCTCAGTCAGTTCAAATTTAAACAGTAAATTACCGACTAAATCAGTAAATGACAGTCAATTTTAAAACATAAATTTCCTTCAAACGAGTATAATGATGCAACTGGAATGTATTCACTCAGCTCTAGTCTTGAGTGTACGTGATCCTAGTTCTAAATGTCAAAAATGACAATGGCTGCTGCACTAGCATAGACCATTGTGAAACAAGATCAAAACACATAAAAGGTTCAAACAAACATTATTTATTAGGACAAAATACAACATGTGTGCAGTCAGATTTGGTTCCAAACAAATTTGTCACTGATGGTTCAAACTTACTATAGTGAAACTAAAATTTACATAAAATCCAGCAATCAAACATTTTGAAACAACCCTCTCCTTTCTAACAATTCCATCCCCCATCCACAATTTTGAAAACAACATTTTGATTCTAGTCTTTTTCTTTTAGTTTGGCATCATTAACTTGGTATAAACTTATGTAACAACTGATTTTTTTTTTTTTTTTTTTTTTTAAACACACACACACACACACACACACACACACACACACACACACACACACACACACAAAAAAAAAAACAAACAACAACAACAACAACAACATGCTCTTGCATAATTCAGGCCATCCACTTTTAAGGAAACTGTGCCTTCATTCATGGGCATAGAAAACGTGCATTTGTGCAGTTTTTAGCTTCATATTCAATAAATCATTTGAAGAAAGATGACCTCACTCCCTTTCGTCATAGACTTGCTCAAACAGATATATATATATTATGATGTTCACATTTGTGTACCCATGCTGCATGCATTGCATACAAATGTGAGAAAAAGTTAAATAAAAAATTAATGAAAAAGTGGAATTTTGTCAAGTAAATTCTTTCTTGCACTGTAGCAGAACATTTTCAAAGCTTTATGCCTTTAGGAACATGTTTATCAATTTGTCTTAGAAACTCTAAACTTTAAAATTAAACTAAGTTAAGAGGATTTGATATGGCACTGCTAGTTGTAAGTTATAAATAATGGATACTTTGTATTTTTAATTTGGACAAAGACAGTGACATAGCGTGATGGAAAACAGATTGGACATTTTTAGAAAAGTTAAAGCATGTCTTCCCATCCATCAGTTTGCCCCCACCTTTATTATCTGTTCTTCTGACTTGTTACTGTGTTAGCATGTATGTGTGTGTGTGCATACTGTGTGTGTGCATGCATATGTGCATCTGTGTGTGTGTGTGTGTGTGTGTGTGTGTGTGTGTGTGTGTGTGTGTGTGTACAGCACAGATACTATTACTAATTTACTAGTATTACTACACACACACGTGTGTGTGTGTGTGTGTGTGTGTGTGTGTGTGTGTGTGTGTGTGTGTGTGTGTGTGTGTGTGTGTGTGTGTGTGCAGCACACATACTATTACTTATATATATATGTATATTGCATACATGTGCAGTTCTAACAAAATTGTGTGTGCTTTCAGCCAGCCCATAACATGGTGATATGCTGCAAACAGTAGATCATTGAAGATGGAAAGCATTTGGGCCTCGACCTCTGAGGTGCTGGACAGCTACCTCAACATCAGTCTCATCTTCCTCCTGCGCAGGTGCCACCAGATTTCACACCTGACACTTGAAGACTCTGAAAGTCAGGACGCAAATGGTGAAAATACTGCAGATTTGTCATCTTACTTGAATGAAGCCATCGGCTGGCTTTTTGGGGGTGCTGACAAAGCTGCAGCTGATCATGGAATTGAATCCTTTTGGGAAGAACGTGGTGACTGTCAAGACCTCATCCATTCATCTTTTGGTGTTTCAGTTTCAGTCATTTCCATTGTGAAGGCATTTTTTGGTGTTCTGTTGTGCCTGTGTGTGACATTGACAGTCTTGTGCAGAGTGTGGAATAAGGTTACATGGGGGCGTAAGAAGGACCTGGCAGATACAGCATTAAAAAGAAAAGAAACATTTGCTAAAGAGGAGCAGGTTCAGGAAAACCAGAAAGAAGTAGACACGAAAACTGTCGGAGCGGTACACGAAGAACAACAGAAGTTGGATGTGACCAAGGAGACTGATCATAAGGGTCCTATCCTGAAAGGTCACCAGCCAAACCTCCCTGTCATTATTTCACTTGCAAGCGCCAGCGGCACCTTTGAAAACTTGACTCTGCTCAACTTAGTGGTCAGGCCCGACAGCATCCAGTTTCTGACCGTAACTGTGGACCACCTCCAGGCCCAACTTGACTGGGTGCTGGGTCTCACTGCAGCTGACCAGCTCTCTCCCACAAATGAACCCATGTCTTCAGCAACTGCATCACTTGTAACCCCTCAGCTTCAGCGAAAAGGGAGCTTTAGGCGACCACGCTGGCGAACTTTGGTATCCCTTCCGCTGGGACATTCTAACATGTCTCCGGATGACAAGCTGGTGGTGCGTACATGGCAGAAAGTGGAGGAGATGGAGAGGAGAATGAACTGGAAACAGCTGGATGTGGGTGAGCTTGATATTAACGTGGTCCAGGACAACCATCTCAGCGCAGTCCTACAGTTCTATGAACAGACGTGCCCAGTGCGAGCTGAGCAGTGGGGTGCGTCTTGTCTCATTGTGAATTACATTCTTACTCTTCTCGAGCATGAACTGTTGTTTGTCAGTTCTGAAAAACACCCCTTGAGGATTCTAGAACTGCGCAGCTTTGGAAGCGCAGCCAATGAAACCTGTATTTCACGTGCTGATCGTTTTGATGTGATGTTGGTGGTGCAGGTTCCATCCTGTTCTGAGATGACTGTCTATCATTGTGGGGTGTGTGATGACATACCAGCAGGCAAACTGGTTCTAGGAGTCAAAGAACCATCTTCATCCACAGGCAGAACATCTTCACAGCAGCTTTTGCAGAAGGATCGTGTTGGGGACTTGTTCGGCATGTTCCTTTCACAGAAGGAAGTTGTGAAGACTGCACAGAGGTTGGTTTCTGATGCTCTGGACAGGCTGAAGTTGAAGAGCAAGTTGTTATTGGATCGCTTGCCGTTTAGCCTGCACCTGTCGCAGTATGACGACCTCTTAATCTGTGTGGAGACCAAGATGCTTAATGGTCTAGGCTTGGGACTTTCTAAGATCACCATACGTCTGACTCCATCTGTGCGAGTGTCATCACAAGAAAGTGATCCTCTTCCTGCTGTCTATGCTGTCCCTCTGTGGAACTCTTGTGCCAGTGAAAACTCAGGTGCTGCCAGGGGTAGAATCCAGTCCCGCATTATGCGAAATCACTACCAGGGCATTCCACGCGACCTGCTCTGGCAACTGAACTGCTCTGAGCTGACGAGCTTGTTCATGTCCTTGGCTGACCGCAGGCTCTCCTCCGCGGGCGTGTCGGGCTGCCAGGTGATGTGTCAGCAGATTCTACGAGCCTTGTTCTCTCCCAGCGGAAAGGACATTCTCCTGACCATGGGAGAAGTCCACCCACATGTCCTCGACTCGGTTGTCTGCTTCCTACTCTTGGAGAGTCCTCCCTCTTCCTGGAACCTGGCCTGCCTGCCTGATCGACTGTCCGACTGCGTTCACTTTCTGCGATCGGCGGTGCAGAGTGCCTGGATGCCAGGGTTCATGGTCCACAATCCGCATCTGATGAAGCAGATGCCAGCGCTGCAGCTGCTGCCCTTGCTGACTACGAGCCGACAGGAGAACATTTTGGCAAACCTTGGGCCTGATGACATAGACACCATCCTCAGCTTCTTGGACAGCAGGCTGCAGGAGACAGGCTTGCAGCAGTGTCTGAAGGCCGACTACTCCACAGAGATGTGGGAATATGAATTCTTCATCTTTGGCTGAAGTTAAAGCTTGGACTTGCTCCAGCAAAACTGTAATGTAACCTTTGAATGGATTTGAACTAGATGACCCACTGCAACTGAACAATAACTCTGATAGTAAATACTGTGAATTTAACATGCCTGTCAAATGGCGTATAACTAGTTGGATGGCTCCAAATTTAGTGAAAGGTTTGCAAGGCAAGGGGCCAGGCAGTTGACTTCCTGCAAATTTGGCTTATTTGAAGTTTAGATCCAGGCAATGAAATACTTCTGTGTTTTCATTTGTGCCTAGATGTCTCATGCTTCTTTGATTGCATGCATTCTAATCATGAAAATCAGTTAACAGTTTCTGACTAACTGTTCACATTCATTTCAGCTAATTTCTTTGAATGAATTTATCCAGCACTCCTGAGACCTAATATTTTCTCATTTGTGTTTTTTTTTTTGTTTTTTTGCCAGTCAGGTCTGTGAGTAAGGTCCTTACTCCTTGTCTGAATCTGAGAAACAAACACAATGAAACAAGAGTTCAGTCAACTTGCATTCAGAGTGGAAAATACAAATTTGGTTTATCAAACTCTCCCATGGCCATGAACATGAAACAAGGTCAGTGAACATAGAGTGTACAGACTAGGTTTGTTGTTGAAATAAACAGTTTCAAATATATGCTGATACAGAATTCCAGTTTCACAGTATCTGAGAAAATGTCCTGTTTTGACAGAATAATGTTTCAGTTATGTCCCTTGCCTACAG
This sequence comes from Alviniconcha strummeri, assembly GCA_963584105.1. Taxonomy (NCBI): domain Eukaryota; kingdom Metazoa; phylum Mollusca; class Gastropoda; family Provannidae; genus Alviniconcha; species Alviniconcha strummeri. The sequence goes on from OY757550.1 coordinate 13,215,526, forward strand.
GCTAAAGTCATGAATAGCATTACTAATGTACAGTCTATGCTCATGATCAGGTCCATATATAAATATGAGAATCATAGAAAGTTCAAACTTCATCATAAAAAGAGTTACTGAGATATGAACAACTTATACAACTTAAGCTTCAACTGCCCTGCAGCAGGGTATTGAAAAGAAAAAACACATGCTTAATGTCACCTCTTCTGAGAACTTGGGGTTATCAGTGTGCATAATTTTTTAATTTTTTTTAAATAATGAAAAGAATCTATTTCCCACATTTAGTCCTGACTAGGTCAATGAAGCTTTACATTCTTCATCTAGTGCCAGGCATTTTAGCTTACTAGTTTCTGCCTTACTACTAATAATTTGTTGTAAACTGTAAATTATATTTAAGCGATTAGATGAATTCATTTTCACCCCAGCTTTGAGTTTTAGAATTAGTCAGGATGTATTCATACATTTAATAGATTGTAACTCAGTTTTGATGAGGTATGAATTTTTATTAGCTCAAACATTGTGACTGATTTGCTAGACTTTGTTAAGTTTGGTTTTGGTTTTTGAAGCTATCATGCTATGTTGAAGCTATCAATATCATGCTATATCATGTCGTACTGTGTTTTGTCAAACCTTTGATTTAATTGTTTGTCACTGTAACTTTCAAAAAGTGGTCAAGGTCACTGAAATTAGTGGTATGAACAATAGGTAAAACTCAGTAGCTACTACTACTGTACTACATTGTACCATCAACCAAAGTTTTCCACTGTGTTAATTTTTTTCTGTTCCACACCCAGCCAGGTGAACAGCCAAACAGTATGTTTTTTTGCTTCATGTCAGATAGCTGAAAAGCAAACTGGGAACATTTATCATGTGGCCTTTTACTTAGGCAGAGCTCTGTGTGTGTGTGTGTGTGTGTGTGTGTGAGAAAGTGTGTGAGAAAGTGTGTGTGTGTGAGAAAGTGTGTGTGTGTGTGTGTGTGTGTGTGTGTGTGTGTGTGTGTGTGTGTGTGTGTGTGTGTGTGTGTGTGTGTGATGTGGAGAGACACAGAGAGGGAAAGTATTTATTATGTATGTGTGTATAATTGATGCTACACATATTTTCGTACATATAATAACAAGTCAGTTTGTTAATAAAGGGAAAAACATGAATGATATAATGTATAAGGAACAGACATGGAAGAGAGTATCAAGACAAGAGGTTTGTGTGTTAATACGACAATTATTATACATGGCTCTAACTGCACTAGTCCAGCATGTTTTAATCATGAAAATTGTTCCATCCATTGTATTTTCTAAATGGTCATGTTTTATGTCCATATGTGATAGTAGTGAGTTTTTGCTCTGCAGAAAGATAATTTACACTTTATAAGGTTAAGAGTAATGAAATCTGGTATTGTTGTATTTAACCCACCGACTGCTATGTATTGTTCTGAGGTGATCCTGATTGGACATAAATTAACATTCAGGAACTAAAGTACTGCTATGTGTTATCCTGAGGTCACCCTGTGTAGGTGACAGGATGTTAAAAAAAAAAAAAAAAAAATCTGATTACTAAATACTGCTTATCCTATAGTAATACATATTACTTCAGAAATTTTTGTTTTTCAGAAATCGTTGTCTGGTCTTATTTGATGAAATAGTCAAAATTATGTTCCACTCCCCACTCTGTCAAATTGCTTAATTGTTTGGTTCAGGTACTACTGCTATAGCTAAAGATTTCTGATGCCATTTTAACCTGTTACTAACCATGATCAAGTAATCGTAATTGACTCCCCCTGTGGGTTTAAATCTTTCTTCCTGCTGGGGCACTGTGTGTGTCTCCATTTGTCATGTTTCCTAGGTTTGACCATCACCGTGTCTGTGAGTGTGGCAAGACTATTTGAGATCCAGCAATTGTATTGTTTTCATTTGCCTTTGATTCTTGTAATGGAACTGTTTTGTTTGTTGTTGTGTTTATTTTTGTTCTTTTTTGAGGATTTCTGAAGTACTTTTGAAAGCTTTACTAACAGCCTGCTTTGCACAATTAATGAGTAATTGGCATGTGTTTTATATTATTTATTGTTGTCATTGTGTGAAATTAGGAATCGTTACCTGTAAGGTGACAGTCACCTGATGAACCACATAGAAAATGTATGTATGTATTTTGACTTGAACTATATAGGTTATACATCAGAGATAAAAAGGACAGCACACAAACAAACACACAACAACAACAAAACCTTCAACAAAGAATCAGAAAACTATATATTTCATTGTTGTATATAATTATGTGCAGACAAATTTGTATGTTGTTGTTTTTACCCATGACAAGTTTTTGCTATGACTGTACTGCAGTTCATGCTGTAACAGTCTGCTACACGTATATTTCACAACGTTCTTGAGGAATATCTTATGTTTCGTAAAAAAAAAAAAAAAAAAAAATCCTTTTGCATGCTTGTAAAGGAATGACAATCATCTGATTCTAGGTATTGTTTTTGTCTGTGAAGTGTGCTAAAGCCGTAAAGGTTAACATTTTCTGCAGTGAAGCTTGATACTGATGACAATTTGTACAAGTATGACCGTTTTATGTTTTCATTGTCATCACGTTTATCATACTCATATTTATGACAAAGTTAAAAATAGATTAGTGTATGTTTAAACAGAATTACTAGTACACAACAGCTTTGTGGCTTTTGGCCAAACATACTAATAATGTTATAATAACGTTTAGAAATATTTTTGTATTTGTTTTGTATGTATACAGATGTACTCTTTCAGAGCATTTGTGGATTTGTTTTTTGTTTTCATTCCATTTTTTTAGACTTTTTAGTCTTCATAAACTAGGGGATTGGGAAGTCCAAGAAGACAAAGCAAGTTTGATATATGAAGTCTGAGAAGACAGAGCAAGTTTCATAACTTGAACTCTCTCAAGACTCTCTTGATGATCTGTTTTAACTTACTCAGCATTTCAGTTAAAAAAAAAAAACCACACACAAAAAAAACCCCAACCCCAAAAACCCCAACCCCCCCCCCCCCCCCAAAAAAAAAAAAAAAAAAAAAAAACCCAACCCCACACACATCAAAATGGAAAGGCTACAAAACCCCATCAACAAGTTGTCATAAATGATGAAACAAGGCAAACATGTAACTAGTGCAGTAGCAGGTGAAGTGGCTGTGTTTTTTATTTATTTTATTTATAGCACACTTTTACAAGGAACAGTGTGTTTTCAAGTAATCAAGCCGTGTACCACCTTCTAATGACAGATGCTGAAAATGAATTTGATAAAATATCTCGGACCCTTTTGACATGTCGGTTTTCTTGAAGGGGGTGCAAGTTGTGTTGGTAGAAATTGTTTCACTGCACCTATGTTATGATCCAGCTGAAATTGTCAGAAACCAACGGTAAATCATCCTTATAAAATAAAACACAACAACAATAAACAGTTGGCCATAATGCAATCATTGCAAGGTCGCAGTGTGCAGTTTTTGTCTTCAGTGAGAGTGGCACGGAGATCTTCCCAGTTCCTGCAAAATGTGAAGTGTGCCGACACATTTTTGTTCTTGCTCAACAAAGCTGTATGAAGTGTTGCAGTCATGAGTGCAGTTCCATTGAGGTGCTTGTAATCCAGACACGTGCCAATAAGTTAACCTAAAATAATTACAGTGTGTGTCTTAAGTACTACATGTGTGCAATTACCTATGACTGAGGTGCTAATAGTTGTATACTCTGTGTGCCAATAAATATGTTAACAGAACTGACCCTGAGTTACTAAAATGTCAGCTTACCTTGGCTGAAACCTGGTTAAGATATGCCCAGCATTGAATAATATGGTTGTAGTGGTATATATAAAAGAAACTGTAATCATTTACCCATGATTGTACACACTGTCATATAAGGGCAGTGAACTGATTGACTGGGTAAAAAGCAACATTGGTCATGTTACTGTTAGATCATCTTGGTTTTGTTGAAGATTACACTGACTCAAAGAGTTGAAGCTCAACACTAGTTTTGGACATGGCTGACTGGTTCAGCTGGCTGCTTGAGATTGACTAGTAGCAAGAGGAGTATAAATAAAGAACTACACCAATACTAACCTGACTAACCATCAGCTATGTGTTCACTCAGACTCGAAGGTCAGGGATGATCTTGACTAACCATCTGCTATGTGTTCACTCAGATGTCATGTACGAACTTGACTAACCATCTGCTATGTGTTCACACGGACTCAAAGGTCATGGATGAACTTGACTAACCATCTGCTATGCGTTCACTCAAAGGTCACGGCATAGAACCTGTTAAAATGGAGTGTTCATTATGCTTCTGTGTTATATTGTGACACTTGGAGGGAAAGGGGTTGGGTCAGCTTTATCTGCTTCAACCACATCCATTGATGGGAGTTACTCCTTGTAGGAATACTAAAACATTGCCATTTTATGCCCAGATGTCTGTGTCTGCAATGCCATGAAAATGCAGGGATGTTTGGCAAAGGTAGTAAATTTATGCGTCACAAGCCAACTTTTGTGCCTGCATTTCATTGGTAAAGAGCGAATCAGTACTTCTTGTGTGTAAAATAATACTGATACTGGTAATATTTAATTTCTCTAATGAGATAATAAAGTGACTTGAATTTTGAATGGAACAACTGAATGAAGCCTGTAAATAGGGCTGGTTGTGGCTTGTGGAAAATAGTGTCAAGCAGGAAGTACTTTTAGAATAAACCTGATGTAAAATGAGCAGCTTGCAGTCATAAGTGTCATGGCTACTAGTAATTTCTAGCCAATGTTGATACCATGTGAAGTAGGGATCTACTGCTAGGTTGTGTCATTACTAACTTTCGAGTTCATAAAGGGTGCCTTTTGAGTTTTGTCTAACAGTAAAATATCACAGTACACATGTATCAAGTTTCATATTGGTGATTTCCTTTTGACCTACCAATTTGTGATGGCCTGTTCAATCATTCAATATTCAGAAGTGTATTGACTTTCAGCTTGAAGCAGAAACTAAAGTGCTGAAGTGCTTTTACTTTTTGTGCTGAGTGCATATTAGAAGAAAGTACAATTTTCTATATATATTTGGTGCACTTGTGTCTGTTTTTATTTCTTTTTTTTTATATACCATGGAGATTTTCTGTGGAAATTGTAGATAATTTTGGCATTGTATGCAATGGTTCCTGATGAAATTTTGGTGATGTGTCAACTGAAGTTTGCCAGGGCAGTGGTGGGCTATATTTATTTCAAGCTAGTGGGATCTTTCACAGGCATGCAAAGCACAGCAGCTTCATTTTTTTTCTGAGCTTTTAATAGCTGCAAAACTGTATGCTGGACTACATGTCCTAAGTATTATTATTACTTCATCCAAGCCTTGTTTGAAAATTAGTGCTTTCATTTATGAATATGTACTGATTGTTCTTCAACTTGCTTTTTATGTATTTGTGCAGATCTCCCCCCATGTCATTTGGATTTTTTTAAGTGTGTGTGTGTACCTGCGATTCTAACAGCATGCACTTTTGTGTGATTACTGTCTAACAAAAGGGGAACAGTGTTACTTTGAGAATTCAGAATTGCTGATACTAGATGAAGTAAGCAAATTGGTGTTTTACCCCAAGTCAACCAGTGCGGTTATATAAGGGTGAGATACTAGATGGAAAAAAAGGGGATGATAGTGAACTTTTAAGACTTTAAAGTTTGAAGACTGTGCACTGAAACAAGGTGAATTTTCTGCCTTTGGTCGTAACTTGGTAGTAAAGTGGCAAACTGCTTCTGAATCAGCTTTTGTAACCATCTGCATTCTAACAGAGTTTTTTTTTGTGTGTGTGTGTGGTCAAAATGGGCTGGCCAGCAGAATTTGCATCATTCTCAAATGTCAAAAATTCATTAAATGACCTTCAGGCAAGTTTTTGCAAGATTTTCCCTGTGACTTTATTGTCTGTCTGTCAGTGGGCCATACATACGACAGTGTGTTTATGCTGTACCTTCTGGGTGACTGGAATTCATCTTTATTGTAAACAATATTGTTGCATGAAAAAAGCCATTGCTTTGATTTTTTTAATCAACAAAAATCAGATCTGAATGTATAATATACTCTTATTCATATTACACAATTATCTCTATGATGCTGTTTATATTTTATGAGGTTAATAAACTGTGTATTACTGGTTTTTATTTTGTGGGGTTTTCACTATAAAAAGAAGAAGAAGAAAAAAGTCAGGCATAAATATGTAACTGTTTTATTTTATGTCTGTTCCCAGCAAGGTGATTTTAGTAATATACAACTTTTAACATCTCAAAACAGCAAGGTGCAAGTTAATTTCATAGATATACTTGCATTCACAGAACTGAAGACATCATCAAATGTGTCTGGCAGAAACTGCAATCCTTATTCACGAGTTGAACTGTTGTATCAAGTAAACCTCACCTGCATCTGAGGCACATCAGGCCTGTTTGCTGAGAACAGTGGGACCCAAACACATAAAAGGTTCAAAAGAACGCTATTTATTAGGACAAAACATGTGCAATTTGGATCTTGGTTTTGAACGCTAGCAGCCATTCTGGTTTCAGTTTTTTGAGAACAGCGGGGGGGGGGGGGGGGGGGGTTAACACCCTGAAGCGTTAGCTGATGATGAAAAGTTATTTGTAACTGATGGAGTGTGATCAGTTAATATTGTAACTGATGAAGTTATTTAGTTTGTAACCATTTGATTGTTTAAATAGTTCTGTTCAGCTGCATTTATGGTTTCACTTATTTTATACAGCTGATTACATCTTAAATCAATTCAATTGCCTTTTCTAATCTGATGTATTATACCTTGTTTTGAAGCCCCCTCTACTGTGCAAATAGTGAATCTCAAAAGAAGTATCTGGGGACCCAGGACATCATCTCCTTTGCCACAGAAGGGAGAGAGTCCAAACTCATGCATTAACAAGAATAGAAGGAATTGGCTTAAGTTAATAGCTTCATAAAGAAAGAAACAAAGTAGAAATGTGTATTACTGAAACTGTCTATGTTCACAGCTGAAAACAGAAAATGTGCACCTTTCTCATCCACACAACTCTGTCGGTCTTGTTTTCATTTTTGGTCTTTTCTGTCAAAAATGCATCTCCAGTGTACGTGTAACTGCCCATGGGGGATGTGACCCACACTCATTAAACACTCAAGATGTAAACCTTATTGTAGGCCATCTGACACCACAGTAGTCCTCATGTTGATGACCAGTGAAAAGATGTTTATTGCTAGAGCTTCAGTGCCCATTTCAGTGTTGCATGTTCCCTTTCTTACTGGAGGTGCATTTTTGAAAGGTCTACAAATAATAAATGCCTCACTACAGTTATGTGTTCACTACAGTTATGTTGTTGAAAAAGGTACACATTTTTTTTTCCAGCTCACTTTCAGCTGTGGACATTCATAGAAAGTAATGTGGATTCGTTATTTTTAATTTTTAATTGTGATAAGCAGTAGTGGTTCTGCTTAGACAATGTATATATGTATTAAAGTGAATTTTTATCTCATTAAAAAAAACCCCACACTTTAAATTGTTAGTATCTGTGATGTGCTTGGTTATAGTACAAGTATGCTCATGCCTGATTTTTGTTGAATAAATTTCAAAGCCACATTTGTTCTTTTGTAACAAACAAGCCATGTATGCTTTGCACAACTAGTCATCCTCTCCTCTCTCTGCATGTCAAATACACGCTATGTCTGTTTGACACACATGCACTCTCCTCTCTCTCTGCCTGTCTGCATAAGTGCTTTGCACAATTACACATGTGCACCTCACGATTAATCAGATGCACTCTCCTCTCTGCCTGTCAGAACAAAAGGATGATGAATTGGACGAAGAAAATTTATTCACATCATGGATGAAATCTCTTTTGACAATAAAGCAAAGCCAAAAAGTGCATCTAAAAGATTTCATTAAAATCATATGCTGAAACTGATTGGTGTACTTCAAAACAAATGCACAGCATGACTGCATGTGTGCACCAACAGTCATAATGTTTTGGAAGATAATTGGTAAATGAGCCTCCTTACAATTTAACCTTGACTTACTGACAGGCTACTGTATGAATAATATGCAACCCACTTCCACTAAATCCACATTAGCAGGTCATTCACACACATGCACACCTTGCTCACAATTTTACCACCTGCACAAAGGTTGTACGTAAATAACCAAAATACTGTCAATGTTAATGTCTGTGGCTGTGACAGTTGCAAGTCTTTGTCAAGGTCTGTGAGAAGGACTGGCACCTAATCAGTAATGTCTTTCCACAAGTCATCTTTGCCAGTTCAATCCATTCCTTTGATTCTAAACAAAACGTGCTTGTCCTGTAGTAATCTAAAGAATCAACTGTTTTCACTGTTCCATGCTGGAAAAAACATCATGTTTGACATCTCAAACTGCATCAAAGTAGTGACAAAACAAATTCTCAGTTCACATATGCATGCAAAATGGTACTGTACCATTTTCATCATTATGTACAACTTTCTTCCTGGGCACTTCCAAATGGCTGTGGTCAGCAAATCTGGCCTGAATTCTAAATGCCAGTGATGGTTATCATCATACCAAGTTCCACTACTTTCCTGCATTTAAAAAAAGATGCTGTCTTCTGCAGTTGCAATATACACATTATTTTGCTCTAGTATCCGAAAACACTCTTTAAACAGTTAACAGTTTATCTAGAGCAAATAAAAACAACAATAACACCATACTGTGTTCAACGTTTCCAGTTTTCTTCAAACCTTTCTCAATAAACTGAGACTGAAGAACACTGAGCACCACAAATACATAAACGCATGTGTCATTAAACGTAAATCAAGTCATTACATCTCTCTCTGTGACTGAAGAACGCTGGGCATCACAAACATGTAACAACTGCATAATTAAAATGTGATGTTCATCCTCTCCCTCTCACTGAAGAATGCTAGATGTCACAAGTACCTAAACACATGTCTAAACGTGATGCGGTTCATTGCACCTCTCTCTTCTCTACACCCTCCTCTTTGGGGTCTATCTCTAGTGTTACATGAAAACACTGACAATGCCCCTCCCCCACCCTAAAAAGAAAAAAAGGCAAACACCTACACACATTTCTATCCATCGATCTATCCACCATCTGACCCTCCCCCTTACTTTACGTGTATGAGATTAACCATGTATGTAAAATCAAACCCCTTACTTTACGTGTATGAGATTAACCATGTATGTAAAATCAAACCCCTTACTTTACGTGTATGAGATTAACCATGTATGTAAAATCAAACCCCTTACTTTACGTGTATGAGATTAACCATGTACGTAAAATCAAACAAAGTCAAAAAGAGAACTTGCTAAAAACAAAAACAAAAAAACTTTCAGTTTTCAGACACAGCTAGTGTCCTCAGCATTAGGCCAAAATCACAACTATCACTTTTTTTTTTTTACCTTCGGTTTTCTTTTAAGCACACATTTTAACATGAACAGAGGTTAAAAAAAGAGAAACTTCATGCCTGACTGCAATGACATACACTGATAGTTGAAAGCAATAAATGTCCAACATCCCTGCGTAGAAAATAAATAAGACATTTGAGCAATCAAATTATCAAGATGGCACGAGTGCACATACAATAAATTTGAACCAATGCAGTTTACAAACTCACTCAACCATTATCACAGTACATATAATATATACACAACATGCATTCTTTGGCAAGTATCTTTAAAAGAAGTAAAATCACAAAATTAGTTCAGATTTGAATCAGTGTCTGACCTAGGCAACCAACATAATGGTCCCCACAAGGATCTGAGTTTTGATAACACCTCTGCCCTCTGCTTGGCATTGTGGGCCAAAAAATGGATTTGGCTACTTTGGGGGGAGGGGTGACTGATGCACCCAAAAGGCTCTTTATGAAATGAGAAGCTCTCTCTCTCTTCTGCTTCCATCAGATTTACTCTGTTTAAGGTCTTCCAGAGTAATTTAAGGTAATTATAATGTCTCAACAGTTAATTACTTGCTTGTTTTTTTCTACACTTCAACCTAAAATTAGTTCATATCCGACACAAATTTAATAAATACAAATCTGAAATGAAGTTGACTGCCTGGATTTTCTGTGGTGTTTGCATTCTCCATCAACTGAAAGCTAACTGGATCAAATTTCAGCCTTACCATCCTTTGTTAGTGTATTAGTTACTATTACCTGTCTGTTGCTTAAAAGTTGCACACGTTTTGTAATGTCTAATTAAAATAAGCATTTTTTTCTAAACCTTTTGTGTTTTTAACTAATCTACAAATAAACTAAGGTACATGTACAAGTTGTGATGCAATGAAATTTGTTTCCAATTCACAAACATCCCCTCTATTGTGTGTTTTTAACTAATCTACAAATAAACTAAGGTACATGTACAAGTTGTGATGCAATGAAATTTGTTTCCAATTCACAAACATGCCCTCCTTTTTTCCACTTTCTTTTCTTTCACCCTGGTTTGAACAAGACACTTCAACAAGAACTGGGAGGGATTACAGTTTGCAACCATTTCCACAAAACCCCTGCATTTTGACGTGCACTGTTCCTGCCACAAATGTATGTGGGCAGATGTGTTATATATGCTTAACATTATAATAAGGGCACCTACCTGTCAACAGGTGATGGTGAGAGAGAAAAAAAAAAAAAAAAGAAGAAGAAAAAGTTAATAATTTTTGTATTGTTTTTACCACTTTTTACCAGCACAAAATCAAAAACCAAAGTTGATCACATGTTAGCCACATCTTAACATTTATTGGGAAGCCCAGACTGGAATGTGCCAACGGTCGAGATCCGCCTCGAAAACTCCTGTGGACACGCCAGAGTGAAGAGAAATGACCGAGCAGATAGACTGCTAGGCAAAGCAATCATCACAAATGGCTTGTGTCTTGGAAGATCTGAAGTGTTGAGGAGCTTGAGACACTACCTGCTGGCACAAAGCCAAGGACATAAGAACACCATTCACCTTGAGGAGAGAGGCATGGAAAAGGAATCACTATATGATCTTCCTTGAAAGGACAAGAGAGGGCCATTGTCAGTCAGGGAAACACTGAAACTTTCAAAGGCAACATTGGCGAAACTTCTGTGAGACAGGGTGGAGAGCATATATATGGACTCTTCCAAGTGCAGATACCATCTTGAACTGAACTGAATTTAGCTACAAAACCTCTGTGTGACAATATGAGCATAACAATTATTTCAGCGAAAAGCAGTTGCTGATAAAATACATTTCTTTTTAAAAGTTCCCTTCATTCTATTTCTAGTGCAGTGGTAAAATGTCTACGCACACAAACAGTGCACATACATATAATACATATCTCCATTCACTTCTACCTCCCCTACATAATGAACTTTAACTATTTCAAACTCTATTGCAAAATTCAAATTCCATTATTTTATTTTTTCAGTTTTGGTTAGTTTAACACATAATCTATACAACTAAAAACTACAACTAACAAATGTATCATAGTAGTTTTAAAACCACTACTGTACAATTTTGTTACATAATATACATTATTAGAGGGAAATATTCAGACCTTTGTTCACAATGCTCACATAACAGAGTTCCACTCAAATAAATACATATTTACAACATACAACTGAACTCTAGTTGATTTATTACAATATAGTATACTGCAATAAATAAGCAAAACAAACATTAGAAAACAAAAACAAACCAAAAACATCAAGCAAAAACACATAAAATGCAATAAGTCATGGTCATTTTACAATCTAAACAAAAATTGTGCACTTGTTCCTTCTAAATTCTATCACAGACCACAGCTGAGGCAAGGGTGGGAACTTTTATACCACCAAGAATGTACGACTGTAATTTGGCTCTAGCTGTAGCCTGTCATTTTTATTTTTATTTTTTATTGTCTTCAAAGTGGTCTTCATTTATTAGATCAAATATTTTGGGGGGCGGGGATAGTTCAGTGGTTAGAGCACCGGACTCATGATTGAAAGGTCTCGGGTTTGAATCCCTGCTGGAACGGCGGGAGAATTTTCTTCTCCAGGGTCGACTTTCTGTGCTGACTCTTATTTCGGTATCCGTTCCACCCCCGTGTTACCACAGTAGCACGTAAAAAATCCTGGTCATTCTGCCAAAAGTGCAGGTTACAGCTAAACACGCATACACCTTACGTATGTGGCTTTTATTGAACCGTGCTTCGGCATTGGTCACAACTTGTCCCTAATATGTCAAATGACATCTGAGGACATTAAGCATCATCTCATCATAGATCAAATACATTATGTATTGGTGATGGCTCAGCTTATCAAGAATGCCTATTACTTGTATGCTGCTGACAACTTGTGTCAGATCAGAATCAGATGAAAACAGAGCAAGTCTGAAACCTACATTACGTGATCAGATGCTTGACGGCAACATTGCTGTCTGTCTCCCTTTGCAACTGATCATACATATGACCATGACTGAAAGTGGATCACAGTCATAACAGATTTGACACAAAGCGCTAATTGGTGACTTGCCTCGAAGAGCAACATAACTTGAACACTCACCACTGTTTGAGAGTATAAAAGCAATTTATGCCATCTGCTTCACTGTTCAAAAGCCAAAATATAGCCATTTCATGATTATAATTTGTATCAGTTGAAGTATGAAGCTGTCTAGCTAATTATTCTCAGAGTGAAGAAATTATTGTTCTTTTAATTTCACAGAAGTCAAAATTCACAAACTTTTAAGGACATCACGATAATTATTTATTTTTCAGACTTTCAGGTCCTTGAAAATGGCAGACTGCTTTTCCCATTTCTAACTAAGACTGTGTGAACCCTGATGTAACAGGGAAAGTCCTTTTTGACTTTCAAACTGGTTTAAATTATTACTGCTTGTCACACAAATAGGTGACATTTAATAATAGTAATACACATTTAATAATAATATTTGCGAAAAAAGTATGTCACAAGTACGCAGATTTGTTCTCTATCTGTAATAAATATGAAGAAAAATATACAGGGCTGAAATTGTCCAGATCTTGATGATTTTCACTATGGTGAGGCAGGCAGCAAGACGGAATCATCTTCATCTGAAACGTATAGATGCAAAGAAGACTGATTATGACTTGCAAATGATCTAGTGATGGCTGTACACAAAATTGCAATCCTGACTGACAGTAATATTAACTGGCTCTCCAGATGAAAGAGACATATTTCCCAATAGTCACTACCACCTTCAAAAAGGACACACAGAGAGATAGAGAGAGAGAGGGGAGAGAGAGAGAGAGAGAGAGAGAGAGAGAGAGAGAGAGAGAGAGAGAGAGAGAGAGAGAGAGAGAGAGACGGATTGTGCTAGACATTCAAATTGGTGTGACATCTACAAGGTGGTAAAAATGCCTCATGGAAACTGGTCAGATAATCACTGTAACAGATAATCACTGTAATCATCGTTACTACGACTAGACCTATACCAGCAAACACCCAGTTCCATTCCCTGTCTAGAATTGCCCTGATATAACTGCACTGGTTGACTGGGTGTAAAACACCAATTTACTTACTTACCTGTCTAGAAGACTAGAACACACACACACATGCACTTTCTCACTGTGCTGAATTTTGTTGGCCTTTTTATTTGTTTTTTAGATCTGGTCAAAGTTGCAGCCAGTACGTCTGACCGACTGCTTATTTGTTTTTGGGTGAATGCCAATCTTAAGTGGCAAAATACTGAAAATTACCTGTTAATGCAAACCCTGGGGAGAAGGAGAGACAAAGAGATACTGGCACATATATTCTGAGGTAGCAACATGCATGATGAAGATGAAGGGAGATTAAGGAAGTTCAATTTGTAAGATTTTGGTGGGCTTAACAAGTACTCACAGTTCTCAGTATCATGCTGAGAACAGACCTTACCAAATATATTTAGTGGATCAGAAGCAGGCTCTGGAAGCTGTTGCTCTTTGCCAACTGCACACAGAGTTGAAAACAATTTAGTTACTATCCCACAAAACTAATTACAAAAGAATATTTCTCAGCAGGTGCAAAACACAACAATGAATACAGAGAAAGCAGAAGGTATAAATCAACTGCTCTCTTTTCGTTTTCATTTTAATATCTCATTATGATTCTTTCTGATATAACCGCAGTGGTTGACTGGGCATAAAACACCAAGCCACTCTCATTATGAAACCATTTCTTCTCCACAACATATCTTTTTACAGTTCAGTAATCTGGAGCATGTCAATATTGAAAATTATAAAGAACAATGTTCCAGATTCAACAATCTGACCCATATTTAATTTAAAACTGGTTATCAAACTCATGTTACAAAAGACTGTATTATATTTCTAATAATCCACAACAAACTGTGAGACTGAGCCAGAACTGTGCATCAGACAATCTGGGGATGATCTGGTTAACCAGGACACACCAGAATCTGTTCAGGCGCATGCACACACACACACACACACACTGAAGCAGCAGTTAGAGACTGTCACAGTAATGTCCAGTACCATGCCCTGCATCACTGTACACGTGCAGCAGCAAGTGATTTAGCCCCTCCCTCAGCACAGATGCTTACCCACTGCAGGTCTCTGCGATGTCGCCGGCAACCTGGTTTCATCACCATCAGCCTTGTCCTCGTCCTCCTCCTGGCCCTCAGCACCGACCCCAACTCCACTGGCCTCACAGTTTCTGAACGCCTCCGCTGCCACCTTCCTTAACCTGTTCAGCTGAGCTGCCAGATTCTCATCCAAGCCGCCCAGGCTGTTGGTTGCCTGAAGAAGTGAAGCTGCCGTGCTGGTGCTGCTGGTCTGAAGAAATGAAGTTGCTGTGCTGGTGCTGCTGGCCTGAAGAAGTGAAGTTGCTGGGCTGGTGCTGCTGGCCTGAAGACATGAAGTTGCTGTGCTGGTGCTGCTGGCCTGAAGAAGTGAAGCAGCCGTGCTGGTGCTGTTGGCCTGAGAATGCAGGCCTCTGGATGCTGACTGTTGTGAGGAACCTCTCCCAGGGGACTTTCCTCCCTGGACAAACAGCCCGGCTTGAAGAGGGGTGAAGGACTCGTCGAGGAGGGATGCTCCAGAAGTGTCGATGAGCTCGTCTTTGCGGAGAAGCTCGTCTTGTAATTCTGGCCCCTGGCCATTGCAGGAGCGAGGAGAGCTGTCCGGCGAAAAAGTCACTTTCTTCGAAAGAGAGGCTTTAAGAAAACTGGTAAGAGCAGGATCAGTGCCACCATTCTCCTTTGACACAGGACTTTTGTTGCTGGCTGGTTTTTCACCTGCAGCAGTTTGCTGAAGATCGTTACCCGTTGAAGTAAATGGACTAGCATTCGTCAAGTCAAAGCCTGCTCTCTGCCCTGTGTTCTGAGGTGTGAAAGAAATCAGAGGGGATTCCGTTTTCCTCTCAGGTGTTGCACTGAAGCTACCCATCAAACCACTCCTGCCTGAAACTTTGTGGGGACTATGCACAGGTGTTCGAGTCTGAAAGAGCTCATCCAAAGCAGAATTGAAAGTGGCGGCATCGTCTACATTTCGCTCCCTGTTTTTCTCACTCTCGTCTTCAACATCTTCGTGATCATCGTACAAGGCAGAAAGGTGTTCTTCCCACTCAGCAACACTGCGCTCAACTTTGTTAAGGTCAGTGGACAAAGCATCTTCCTCATCAAAGGATGTCGAAAAAGCTAGCGTTTCACCGATCATTATTTGCTGCGAGGCCTTCTGCCTCTCCTCGAAGCCTCGCGAGAACTCTTCTCTCTGCTCTTGACTGGACTCTGGGTGCTGACTGTTGCCTCCAGAGTTTTTCCCCCCTGCAGTGGAGTGACTATGTGCTGGGGGGCTGTGTGTCAGTCTCGCGTGAGAGGAGTCGGGCTGCAACAGCCCAGGGGAGGCTGAAGCACTAGGAACAGCAGGTGGTTGCTGGATGCCTGGCACGGGGGTCTGGGAAGAGCTGGTGCTACTCCTGTCTGTGTCTAGCCAATCAGCAGTACGATCTTCATCAGATCTGGACGGACTCTCTTGGTTTTCTGCAGGAAAGGTGAAAATGCAAACAAAGTTACAGGATCTTCTGAAACAGTTGCTGAAAACACACCCACCTTCTGAAACAGCTGCTGCGCATGCTTCAATCTTAAAACTTGAAATAAGCATGCAACTGGCCTGGACAGAGGATGGCAATATGGTTAGAACACAAAAACATCACTATGAAAAGAAGCACATAAACAACATCAAGTGACTGCAAGATCAGACCTGAGGAGTTCAGCTCATAAAACTGGTTTAAGATTTTGTGAACATACAATTTTTACCCTTTTGTATGTGGATTATAAAAAATTAATCTTAAACAAGGATGACTGCTACTATGACCATAACCTTTACGTGGGTCATAGTTCATGCAAGCACCAATCACTGCTGTACGTTTGCAGCCCCCCTCCCCTTCCATCCCCCAAACTTCCACACACATTTTCACCTATGACAGTATTTACTAAATGAAGTATGACAGAGGGAGAAACCATTTGTTAGGGGCCAGCATGCTGCTGGTTGTTGGAAAAGGCAGCTACATACAGCATGTAGCAAGCACAAGTGTGCCTACCACAGTTTTATGTCATCATAACCACAGCCCAGGTGAATCCTGTGTGTAGAGTGAAGCTCTGTAGAATTGTTTGACCAGCAAAATGCATTTTCTTAAAGGTATGCATTCAAAATAGTTGTGCCGAACTGAAGGGCAATCTTTTTTTTCTTTTCTTCTTCTCCCTTTTCACCGGTGCATGCCATCTATAAATCAACCTATCTGTCTATACATGTCTGTATGTACCCTTCATACATTTGTTCAATATTTTCTGTTGGTTTGAGCTGACTGACGAGGACATTCCCTTCCTTTCCCAGCAAGCTGTTAGCTGAATGACAGCAGAACCAGCATCATTACCTGCATCATCAGAAATGGCATCTTGCCACATGCGGCGAATGTCCACTGCCAGCGGACTGCGATGAAGGAGGTCACTTGTCACAAATGCGTCTTCACCTGCACGGCACAGTAATAACAAAACATACTTAAAGTAAATAAAACACTGTCACAACACAAGGAATGACTCAAAAGTCATAAGGTTTTACTAACACACATCACTAAATACAAACACATAAAATATACATGTAATAATACAAGCCCTCTATAGTGTAAATGCCACAAGTAGCTCAAAGCACTTTACAATCTCAATTAAAAACAATAAAAGAGCAAAAAACAATGTTCATAAACACACAACAAAACAAGACAACTCTAAATCTAAAACAGTTTGGCAATACATCCAAAATGCAATGAAATATGATTAGAACTAAAAGAACAAAAACATTTACGAGTCTGTATTCAGGTGCAAACACAAATATCCATCAACAACAAAAATTAATGTGCAAAATTACCGATTTTCAGATTTTTCACGATTTTACTTTTGACTAATGCATTCAATGGGTGAAGACGGAACTTACTGAGAGCAGCGCTGGGATTCTGAACACTGGCATCCTCAGCTTCCTGCCCCCCTCCATCTGCCTCCAACACCAGTCCCAGTCTCTGAGCGGCTGCAGCACCAACACCTGGCACGCCTGAATAAGCACCGAAGTCCTCAGCCTCTGATGACCTTGCCGTCTGGACCAGGGTCTCTGGGGACCTTGCTGTTTGAAACCAGCTACTGTCCTTCTCACCGTCTGATGCTAAATCCATGTGCAGGAGCAAAGCAGAGGGTTTTTGTGAACCACCCTGCAAGTTTGAGCGTTGGGTGTCCTGGGCTGTCCTAGCGGGTGGTGATGGGGAGTGATCCTCATCAGAAAACAATGTTGCAGGCTGAGCGCTTTGCTTGGCAGCTGGATGTCTTTGCGAAGGGGTGGTGGTGGTGGTGGTGGCAGTGGAGTAGTGGGAGGCTGGCAGGGAGGAAAAGGAGATGTCTGAGGCAGACGGCAACGTCGTGGATCTGGTGGCGGAGGGCAGAGAGTGAAGCGATTCTAACCCCAGCGGATGGCTACTTTCATCCCCATCCTCATGCATGACAGCCGAAACAATCTGCAAATACATTTCCAACATTAACAACATGTTCAGCAGCATCTGAACATAAACAGGACTAAAAACAACAACACTTAAGCCAGAAATTATAGAAGTCTTGGTGCAGCAGTTCTGCATGCTGGAACTCAGCCACTAAGTTCAGGAGGATTATTTGTGAAATCTTGGTTCACCCATTACTCAGCCACTAAGTTCACAAGGACTATTTGTGAAATCTTGGTTCACCCATTATTTTTGTTATCTTACCTTGTCAATTAGAATGTTGTGTGCACGCTGTCGGGGTGTCTCTCTAGCACTGTTGTTGCGGTCAGAAGGTGCTGGGGTTCTGCGCAGGTCTGCAGACTGTGGGCGTGAGGCCTTTTCTGGGGTACTGGCCAGTGGTTGACCAGATTTCACTGCTACTTTCTTTGATGTTGAAGATGGTGGTTTCTGGGGAGGAAAAAACACAGATTTTAAAATGTCTGTGCTGCAAGGTGCTTCTGGATAGAAGGCACAACCCACAAAGTTTGGTTTAAAGTTGAAAGCCTCCACTGATAAAACACTCCTGAATATAAGGCACAACTTTGGCGGTGTCATAACTGGCAAGCAAAACCTGCTGGACACCTGTTAAACACAAACGAAAATGTTGTAAATGTAATATGGAAAAGTGGAAACATTCAGTGAATATTACTTTCTGTTCACAAAAATTAACGTCTGAGTCTACTGGTAAAGATGAACAACGCAGCAGACAGTAAACTGGCTAACCCAATTCTTGTCTGCCCTGGGACTTGCCAACGAGACTTGTGAACACTGTGGTTCCAAAGAACTTGGGTCTCTTCAGTGAATAGCCATTCACTGTACTGGCTTATTTTGTGCCTAGCAGCTACTCCTCTGTTCAAGAGTGGAGTACCCACAGCATGAACCATTGAAATCCAAAACAAACCATACCAGAAATATTGGTGTGCCTTAACACATTTTATCTACTGTTATACCCAAACAGGGATATGGTCAACATATAAATAACAAAATTAAAACCAAGGCTGCTGCCATTTTTAAAAATTCATATTTGGTGCCAATGTGTGCTTTGTTTTCAGTTTTGAAATTGTCCCCCTTTGCATAAATGCTGCTATACACTGACAGCACAGCAAAGCCTAGAGGGCCATCCCAATTTGTATATTTCTGGGACCACATCCTCTGTTGATCGCCCAGAAAATATGACTGGTCAGTTTGCCAAGGTGTGTGATTTTTATATCACTCTGATATAGACCAATTTCAGTTCAAAATAATCTTCTCCACCACCATGCTACCGCTGTAGCACATAAAAGATCCCAGTTATTCTATATGTGGCACCAGCCATGTAACACAACCAAACAGCACTATACGTACATCATTTCAATGGATATTCAAAACACACGCTATAAATGGCTCCAGTCACTCATCATTCAGAATCACATGTGACTGGAGTGCAGTCACTCTGCTGAAAGTGGACAAAAGCACTATATAAAAGCGATCAACAACAACAAAAGAACAGCCAGGTCCAAACACCAGGGAGCCACCTGAAGTATGAAACAAAACAAACATCAGCAATCCAAATCAAGACCCAGCGGGAAACCTTGTGAGTAGAACTGGTGGTGCTGGTCGACTGTCGACTGATGTGACGCACAACTCTAGGCTGTATGTTGCCTCTCCCTCTGGTGTTACTGGCTGATTTGTTGGACTGTTTGACTGGCTCTCTGCGTGGAAGAGAGGGGTCTTGTACTGGCTGTGGAAGCCTGAGACACAAACAAAAAACAACAAATGAAAATCAGTCATCCAAAACAACTATTATCATCATGCTTCCTTAGCGCAAAAAGAGAGAGAGAGAGAGAGAGAGAGAGAGAGAGAGAGAGAGAGAGAGAGAGAGAGAGAGAGAGAGAGAGAGAGATGAACAAAAGCAACTGTTTAGTCAACTTGCATTCAAAATGGAGGTAGACAATTTTTCTATTTTATCCCTGGAATCTTCTCTGGTAATAAAAATAGTGGCCAAGGTCATCAAAACTGGTATGAACAGGTAAAGCTCAACAGAGGTCAACATGATACAAAGTATGAAAGGAAAAGGTCATCAAAACTGGTATGAACAGGTAAAGCTCACCAGAGGTCAACATCATGCAAAGTATAAAAGGAAGATCTTGCTTAGCCCAATGTCCACAAGAACACCAGCATGATGTTTTGGGGTTTTTCTTTTTCAGCAGACTTAAAGGACAAGTCCAAGGTTAGGGGTGATTTTTGACATGATTTCCGTTAAAGCTCACTGAGAACGATGATGTATGTGAAACTGTGATCTGAGGGTTATAAATGCATGAAAAAAGGCATTTTCCCTTGTACAGAAAGCATCGCCATGACGCCCAAATCACGTGACCATATGCCTATGTCACTCTGGGGAGTCGCTGCAAAATGGCCAACTCCAGCTCCGAAAACGAAACTGGTACTTTGCCCGAGAGACCCACAAGGATACAGCCATATCAGTTTGAGCCTGTCAGGCAGGATTTTGAAAGAGTACCAGAACATCGTGTCAGCTTCGACATGCGGTATTCCATGGGGTTTGCGAAATCGCACTCACTGAAGTGCTCACTACACAAATGGGCATGATGCGGCGCAGCAGGAAAGTCAGCTCGTTTGAATTGTATAAACTTAATCCACTTTCGCCTCACTGCGGGTCGGTTGCGCGGGAGCTCGTGCATTGTTATACCTGTGGTCATCTGTGAATTGTTACAGTTTGCGGCAACACAGTAAGCCAGCATAGTTAACTTTTTTGTCGACCACATGCATACACAATTTACTGAAGAATCTAACATGGCAACCGCACTGACTCCCCAGACTGACGTCACTTCTGGGGAAGCCTACAGAAAATAAAATCGATTAAAAACCCAATTAAACATTTTTATATATTTTTTATTTCATTAAATTTGAAACTAGTGACTCATTTGTCAATATTCTGATGGTCGTTTTGCATACTTAAAAACCTTGGACTTTTACTTTAACATGCAAGTTATGCACACATGAATTTCCTCTCACCAAAAGCAAAGGGTGAATCACCTTTTGTCCTAAAAAAAATTAAAAAAAATTACACAAAAACACTGAAACCACGATCACATAAATCCTTTCTGAGACAAGCTCTTTGTACTCCTGTTTTTATACCATAGTCATGGCAAAGTCAGTTTTGAGTGTGAAGCATTTGTGAAACATGTGCCACTTTGCAATGACTAATACCTGTTTGAGTTGTTGCGGTTCCAGTTCTGATTGTCAGTGACACCAAAAGCAGTTGTCTGAAAACTTTCTACCAGATTTCTCCGAGATGAACGAGAGATGGAGTTGGCAATTTTGACAGCAGCTTCAGGGGTCTCCACTGTTCAGGAAAAAGATGACATGAATATACGCACATAATGTAGCTGAATTACAGTTAAATGCACAAACTGGTCAAACAAACAACATGCAACAGGTAAGTTTACACAAAACTGTCAATGTGTTTCTGTAAAAAGGGCAATTTGCCAAACTTTTGCTCAATGTTCTATCTAGTTCTAGCAAATATGTAACCATTTCAAACTTTGGGATTTTAATTTTTGCACTTGCTGGCTGTCATCTGGAACCTGGAGCAAGTTCAGGATCCCCTCTGACCAAAGAAGAAAACAGTTTCATGAAAGTATGTCACAAATACTGTCACAGCTAAAAGCAGACCTATTACAGCACTGTTTGTTCCATGTTTTAAATAAAAGCAACACTGTCTAATACAGAATGGAGTTTCTCCTGTATCATATGTTATTGAAAATGAATCCCCAGTGCTGGTTTAATGTCACTTTGTTGTGAACAGACACAAAGCACTGATTTGATTGACTGTATCCTCAGTGAATGTAATATAAATTATATATGGTGTACACTTCCCCCTCCACAAAGATGTTTGGAGGCTTTTTCCAAAGGCATGCCTGAAATGTTAAACAAGTCTCTACATCAGGACTCTCCACTACTGCAACCTCTCAAGATAGTGGGTGGGTGGAGGGAGGGTTTGGGGTTGGTGGTTCAAGGTGCATGCCTCTGTGTGTGTGTGTGCATGGGCAGGCAGGTGTGTAAGGGGTGGATGGGGGGGGGGGGGGGGGGGGGGCAGACAGTTAAGGGGGAGGGGGGAGGGGGGAAGAGGGATCTGAATCAGTAAAGAACTTAGAAAATAAAAAAGTATTTTCACTAAGTACAAACCTAATGAAGTTCTGCAGTAACTGGGTTTCAATATCCTGTGAATCATGTATGGTCATCTCAGGATGTAAGCGTGAACACCATCACCAGTCCATACAAATTCAAAACCCTCACCATGTCCCAAAGTCAAACCACACTTAAGTCAGACCAACAAGCAAACTAGAAACATAAACATAACACGGTAAACCCTTCAAGTACAACTGTCAAAAAAATATCAAGTATACATATAACTATTTTTAAGTCTAGATTTTAAGTTCGCAAATGTGTCTGAGGAGACCTACAAGGCTCTGGAACATGCTTAAAATTTAAACCACATCCAGAATGCTAAACTGACCATTGAAACTACACCACAAACATAGATTAACATACCAAGGTCAGGGGTCATCTGAAGGACAGGACCAGTTGGAGTCATCCCACTGTGACCTCTGGGAGGGTCAAAGGTCACAGGTGGAGAGGGGTCTGTCATCCCCAAGCTTGAGTGCTGAGGATGAATGATTGAGTCTTGATAGTTAAAAAATACACAGGTAAACACTGAAGGAGGAGGAAACACAAGGCTTTAACTATATCACAAGCACACATTTGTGGACACAACACAGTCAACCGAAAACACAACAATGTCAAACTAGACAATTATAAGCATGTATCTATGCATTTCACACTTATTTACAACTGACAAAATCATAGTTTATCTCACTCAGGCCTGGAGTGGATGAAAGCACTTGTGTGCTTACAAAAACACCCACCACCACATTTTGATCAAATGAAATGCGCTGACACTCTAGTCATCACACAAAGACCATGGGAGATTTGTTTCTTTTCATGCTGTATGCTGTACAGAATGGTTTTGTTCTTAACATGTATTCAGCCCTCATCAGAAACCCTTCCTCATAAGACCATGACAACAAAAACATTTCTGAATATACAGCAACAGTGACTGCCCCTCTTTTACACTCAGTGAGTGCAGTCTGAAGAAAGATTTGCCTTGATTTTTAAGGTGGCGGCCTTAACAGTGAGTTCCATTGTATGTTAAGTTTCTTTTCACCTCTTTTTTCTTCAACTAAAATTTGTTTGAACCAGGACATTATATGGATGAGTTCCAAAACTGTTTTTAAATGACAATCACACAACTAATAAACAACACACACAATCAGCATAACACAAGCAAGCAATGTATGTTGAAAAACAAACAAACCACTAAACCACTGACCATCAACAACAGATAATAGAATGAGAGATGAAAGACTGTCATGGAGACTGAAAAGCAGCGGGTCTTCAAGAGCTGACAACAAGTAACAGAAATAAAGCTGAAAAGAATCACACCAAGAGTTGGAGATGATAATGGCTGTGACAAGCAAATGATTAACCTTACTGTTACTTCACTGTGAAACTGTCTACGCAGTTTTTCAACAGCTGATTTCCTCTGAGGAATTTCCTTCTCCATCTTTTCTCTGTGTAGGACAAAAAACAAACATGTTTATTATAATACTGACATTGTGACAAGGATGGTTTAATTTATTTTTATATGTATGTGTGTGTTAGAAATTTTGATGTGCAGCTTTAATGTGGCTGCATTTTTCATCTATTTATTCATGAATAACTTTTTACCCCAATGTTTGCTGTTGTTCTTTTTTATGATTGGCGTGAATGTTTGATGAATGTAGTTGGCACCACAAAACATTCCTTGTGCAGTTACACCGACGCTTGGCAATAAATTTGTATTACATTGTACTTGTGTGTGTGTGTGTGTGTGTGTGTGTGTGTGTGTGTGTGTGTGTGTGTGTGTGTGCGAGCGCACGTGCGTGAGTGGATGTGTAGGTGTCTATGCTTGCATCACCTGTTTAGCATTAATTAAACTATTATTTACCACAGACAGTGAGAGATGAAAGTGGGGGGTGGGTGGGGGGAAGAAAGAGGAGGATGGAGGAGGGAGGGGAAGCAAGTAAAGAGATACCTGAGAGCAGAAGTGTTGGCAAGATATGCATGTTGGGCATGTGCCAGACTCCTCATATTGTTGGCTGGGTAGGACAGATCTTTTAGTCCACCTAAAAAAGAAGAAAAAAGAAAAAGAAATAAAAGACACAAAGAAAACAAGACAACAACAAAAAGGGGGGGGGGGGGGGGGGGCAAATAGGCAAGTTAGAAAATAATTACGCTATATCAGGTTTGAAGAACAACAACACACACAAAAAGAAAAGAAAGAGCGGTCAACCTCTGCTTCACTTGTGGTGCAGAGGAATGCCTTTTGTGTGGTTGTAAGCCTGTATCTGTGTAGGTCAGTTGGGTGTCTCAGTGGGCAGCCAATGCACTGACTGCAGAAGATTAATCTCATGTACCATAAGTCATACCGGTGCACACGCATCTGAGAGGCATGAGATTTAAGCATGCCTTTGTGTCTTTCTTTCACTGCGAGCGTGCCAGTGGAAAGGTCAGTGGGGAATTACTCCCTGTAAAATTTTCCAATTTTCGTTTTTCTCACTACATCCAAGACTACAATGGACCATATTATATTAGTATTGGGTCACTCTATTTGCACACGGATGCGAGGTTACTTGTTCTCAGGTCCCGATACCCGCTTGTGTCCAGATTTCAAGCTTGGTAGAGCAACTTCTGCAGAGATCTGTGGTTGAGGTGGTTTGACAGTGACGCAGCTAATGGTGAATGGTGGTGCACTGTTGAACAGTACAATGTGCCGGGTTTCGAAGGAGCCCAACATCACTTTTCTCCAGGTTGGTGGCAACAACTTCTCAAGTACTGCGTAGATGGAGGCCGATTATTTTTCTTTGCAGCTTTTGGGGTTAGCCTCGCTGCTCCATGACTGGTACAAGGCAAAGAGGGTTGTTTTGGGTTGCATTTTGCTATGCTTTTCAGTTCACAGATCCCAGAGAGGTCTGTCTCCGCTATAAGTCAGGCAGTACTCGGGGTGGGCACAGGCAGTTAACGCAGGGCTGACAGAGCACAGCCAGAAACTGCCCAACATCACAGTCTGGAAGCACAACTTAAAGTTTACGTTTCAGGAAAGGAGGAGAGGACTCTTCAATGATGACGGGGTACATTTGTCCATACAGGGGCAGTATCTCATGTACATCTCATGTACAAGTCTATCACAGGGGCACTGATTGCTGCCTGCCATTCCCTACACACAGCAGGCACGCACTGGCTGTTTACTGTTCATTTATTGTTATTTTCAGGATGCCTGTATCATTTGACATCACAAAATGCTGGGCCTATTTTATGGTCACTTTCCTGTACTGTTTTTCTTTATGTGAATTTAGTTATAAAAATAACTTCACCCAAAAACATGCAGTACATTTTTTTCACATGCAGAACATCAACAGGATAATGATCTGTACTTATGCCAAAAAGCTACAGAATATATCAGCTTAAGTTACTGGATCATGATCTGAAGAGATTTTGGTCAAATTTTCACCCTGGAACCTGGCAACAAAACAAAGCAAAAAAAAAAAAAAGGCATCAGTTTGGCTACAGGGACAATGTAATTCTGATAACCTGTTTTTAATGAACTGGGTTTCAACTTAAGTAGCCTAAACAAGGAGAGGGTGCTTATTTTGCTGCAGGTGGGAAGATGATACCAGTAAGCTGTTGGATCAGAATTTTGTGGGGGTATCTGGTGGTGAATTTGAACGACAGATTGACAAGGCTGCCATGACAGTGTCTTTAAGTTTGTTACCGCCCTTGTTCAATCAGCACTGCAGACGCTGATGCCACACCTCTTAGTGGTGACCCTGAACCAGCTGGGTATTTCCTGGAAGAGGCCACTTATGGTGGGCCACCAGCTGTCTTCCCAGAAGGCTCGGACCAATGTCAATCTGACACCTCTTCTGGGAGACAATGTATTTGGAGACTGATTTTATCTTCAGAAACAGACATTCCAGCCTGCACAGTAGGACTACCAGAAACATGCTGCAGCACAAGACTCCAGAATGGCTGCAGCAGGACACTAAGGACCAGAAACAGCTTACGCAGCACGTCTGTAAGAGGGCCCCTGGTCTCCAGCGGCAGCACAAAGAGCAGGAGAAGCTGGTTTTGCTGAAGGTCTGAGAGAAGATGGCTGAGCAAGAAGCAAGCTGACAGAGGAACGAGACAAGATGGGCTGAGCAAAAAGCTCAGCTGATCCTGCAACTCATGAACCATGGAGTACCCTGCATCACAAGTGCAGATGTCGAAACCTCACACTTTACTGGGTGGGTGGAGAGAGGTGTGACAGTTTCGTGATTCGATAGAGTTCCTATGGTATTATCTGTTGATGCTAGTAAGCAACCATACAAATTCAGAAAAGTGAAGTGCCCTGGAGGCTAATGAAAAAGAAGTTCATCGAGAATTCAATAAAACATATGCTCATTCCTTTTTCAGCTGTTTCGTAGGCTGCCCCAGATAAAAAAAAAAAAATCAGCTAGATCAGTAGTAGCAAAGAACCAATTAGCTGTCCATGCCCCGAACCCTGATCAAAAGACTCAGAGCAGCATAATGAGATCTCTCCAGGGGGAGAATACAAACATTTGCTTTTCTGTGGCTCCTAGCCACTTCTCATCGGTTTTTACCCAGTGGGGCTCACAGTTTATGTTCAGTATGTATATGACACATGTATACACTTTAATACATGATACATTTACATACACTATCTGCAATGCTACCTACCTTGATCCAATCTCGCCATGTACATTCGCAGAGCCAAGTTCCACAACTGCAGCACGCTCACCAGGTTAAGCTGCCCTCCCTCGTAAATGTTGTCCACCTGTCGCTACAACAAGTCAAACAACAGGTGATCGAGACCAGTCCAGTACCAATATCCGTGGACAGAATAAATCTGCTATGACACACAGCATGAGGCACAAGAAGATCTACAACACAGCTTTCTACAGCTCATGACTGTAGGAGGTCAGCATGTGCCTCATGTGAACATCGATTCAGCATTTAGAATCCCATGAAAACAAAAACCGATGGGGCCACCTTTAACACATTATGCTGATCGTCAAGTAGCAACAAGCAAAAGCTGCAGGACAGACACCCCCCTGACCTGTGCAACGATGGAAAACCAATCAGAGACCTCTGGTGGTTGCTTGATGAAACATACACACCACTGACACATTTCACCGTGCATCATAGTAAGCACTAACTGTAATAATAGTGCATCATTTTGGACTGGAGTGTGCCAGAAATGCACGTTCTGTGTTCGGAAGCCCTGATACAAATTCACTGAAAGTTTTTTAAACAATTTATTCTATTTGTGATTGCAGTCTAATGTTTACGTTTCAAAGCCACTCTTTTCAGTGAAGATGAATGAGGTCAGCTATAATTGTCAAAAGTAGTTAGGGAGGCTATTTCTTTTACCTGTTCTTCCCTTTTCCTTAATTCTATTCATGGACTGCCAAATAGAAGACAGCAGTCAAGGTAACACAAAGTTTCCAACAAAGACTAATTGTCAACACACAGTACATAGCTCAAACAAATAAAAACCAACAACAACATGCACTGACTTTAAAAGTTTAAGTGGGTAATTTATTGCTCCCACCTACCCTGTGCATTTCCTGTTCACATTCTCTGAGCATGAGGTGAGGTATGCTGATCTTTATGTTGGCTGCATCAATGCTGTACTTCTGCAGGGTCCTGTCCACAATGGTGGATACAAGTTCCCGTTCCTCTCGTGATTTCTCCATGAAACCCTGCACTCCTTTCCACAAGCTTCTGACCTTCATTCACAAACACAGAGCACATGGGTCTGGGTGGAGCTAACAAGCAACAAACCAACAACAGGTTGAATCAGAAATAAAAGCAATCTGAAACAGAATGAGGCCTAGAGTACCCACGCAGAGTCAACAAACACGGGAGCAAATTAGTGTTCAAAAGACATCACGCAAACACAGCAACAAAAATCAGAGTGCTTATCGGTATGGTAACTCTCACCTGGCATGCAAGGAAATACAAGGTGCATAGCTCAAAGGTACATGCACAGAGTTTATTGCATCTGCAGTATGTACCTCTGGTGGAGTTTATGTACCTTGTAGAGGATGTACCTAGGGTAGAGTTCATGTACCTTGTACTTATTTGCATGCCCGGTGGGAGTTACCAAGAGGACTCAGGTCTTTGTTGCTGTATTTGTGTGACATCTTTCAAGCTAATTAACTCCCTAATTTGTTGATTGCGTTATAAAAACACCCCCAAAAGAGTCCCTGCTGTCAAACTTTAAAAGCACGATTAGCATTTAGTAATAAATACACACTTTGGACACTAACAGCATGGCTGTGGTATAATTTTCTTTTTTTTTAAAGATATGACCATTTAGCTGAGCTGAACTTCAAGTGTGCACATGTATGATGAAGCTGATATTTTGTGACCTACTACATTTTTACGTATGCATGTATGTATAATAAAGCTTACCTGTTGCACTCTCACAGCTCGCTTTGCTGTGTGGGCAGACATATCAAAGTCATGGGACAGTCGAGAAGGTGGAATGGGGCTGGAATAAGGAAAGAAAAAAATCAACAGTACAGCAAGGCATACAAACAACAAAAAACTTTGCCTAAGAAGAGCACATATTTAACAATTCACACCCCAATTCATGATATTGACAGTAGACATAATTTTTCTCCTTCCTGCATTCACTTTCCTTTCCGTTAAAGAGTGCTTGTTGTCACTTACTTTAAAGTTTATAATAATGGATAGTTAGGTGTGTGTGTGTGTGCTTGCGCGCACATGCTTGTGTGGTTGGGTGCAGCTTGGTGATGTGTATTTTGTTATGGGTGTAGGTGTGACTGTGTTTGTGGGTGTATGGGTGTTGATTTGGATGTGAATAGAATGTAGGAGTGTCTGATTTTTTTATTTTTTTTAAACATTTTTTAATGCGGCTTTGTTACATACATACATATATGGGGCACCGGAGGGCATGCGGCATTGGTACAGTCAATATTTCAAAAGTCATAAACGTGAAATGAATGAAGATACAGAAAAAAGAGGTAGATGAGAGCATAATTAGCCTGCAAAAAAAGGTTTGTATGGTTCCCACCTGGAAGAGAAACTTGAACATGAGCAGCTCATCTTAGCATTGTATTCCTCTATTTTGTATCTGTATAACATTTTTTTTTCTAAATATATCAATGTTCGGGGGCTGTTTTTCTATTTTGCATTTGTACAGATACTGCTCTGCCAGTAGTAAAATCAAATCAAAAACGTTCTCCGTTTTGATGTTATCATCAATACCAAATAATATTAGACATTCAGACAGTCTTAATCTGTAGCAGGAAGTACATTTCTCTTTCAGTAAGACCAAAAAGCGTGTCCAGAACTGTTGGCTGTGTTTACATTCCCAAAATATGTGTTGTATAGTGTCTTTAGCAGTTAAACAAAAACTGCACTTATTATTGTTGGTGATACCCATCTCCTTAAGCATCACATTTGTTCCAAGTATTTTGTGTATAATTCTCATCTGAAACCATTTTATATTAACGTCGTGAATTTTACTTAGTTGATGAAAACAGGACTGCCACGGTATATTTCTTTGAAGCTTATCTTCCCATTTTGAGCAGCAGTTGGGTTTTGCATCATTTTGGTTTAATACATCGTAATATGATTTGCAACCCTTATTTGTTTCATACAATTTCTGCAAGCACGCCGTAAGATTAATAACATTGTTATTGCAAAATTCGAAACCGCTATTACGCAGAAATTTCTTTATTGCAAGTTTACAGCCGGAATATGTCACAAAATCAATAGTTATGTCAAATTTTCTCTGAAAATCTATGTGAGATAGTATTTTTCCTTCCTCATTTAAAAAGTGTGCAACACAATAGACACCTTTATCAATCCAGTGTTTATGCATAAGAAATGTGTTCCCAACTCTAATCCTTTGGTTGAAACAGATAGGTTCCGAAAGTACTTCTCCTGCGTTTGTTAGTTTTATTTTATTGTGAAATTCGTCATATGCCTTGAAGACTTGGGTCCAGAATGCGTTGCATTTAGAGTAAGCATTTGCCACACTAGGTCCATAGCACTCTATATTTTTAATGAACGGATATTTTACCAATACGATATTTTTCCACTTATGATTAGTATTTATGAATTTTCGAATCCACGTTAGCTTCAAAGCAGAAATAAACGTTTTCAGATGCGGAAGACCAAGGCCTCCTTCTTGTACGCTTTTATGAACTGTGTTTCTATTAATCTTGTCTTGTTTTTATTCCATACAAATTCATAGCACAGTTTTTGTAAACTATTAATGTATTCATCTGGTGGGTTTGGTAACAGAATCCATAAGTGTATAAGCTTCGACAGAACAAGAGATTTTAAAACTGCAACTCTGCCAAGTGGTGTAATGAGCCTTTTCATCCATATTCTCAATAAACCTTTTACTTCTGCAAACTTTTCTGAGTAGTTATTTTTTTCACAATATATCTTCCTGACATAAACCCTGTCTGATCTTCATTGATTAATTCGGGTAACATAGTTTTTATTCGGTTAGCAATAGCAGCTGAGAGTGTCTGAATATTAGTAATGACTGTGCACTTAGTTGATCTCAGAAGCAACATTTTACATTTACACTTTTATCTTTGTTATGTTGAATTGTGTTTTTTGTGGAATTCCAGTGACCCAAAAGGCAAATTTTCATTTTATGCATGTCTTATGAATAACAAACTGCTTTTGAATTTGCATCTTTTTGTGTTTTGGGAGATCATTTAATCACTGTCCCCCCCCCCCCCCCAGGGTTGCTGACAGCCTGCGACCCTCTATGTAGCTGCCTGGAGCCACTGACCTGCCACGCGCGACACCTCGCTGGGCTGCTTGATGCACCTGCTCCCTCTTTTCTCTCTCCAGCTCCCTCATGTCATGCAGCAGGCCCCGCAAATTTCGTGTCATCTCACTGCCAAAATATCCATGTTTATTTTTAACACAGTTCCACTGACAAGAAAGTCAGACCAGCAAGAAAACAAAATGAAAGTGAGGTAATAAAACAGCAGTGACAAGAAGACCACAGCTACACAAAATGCAAGGGAAATAATGAACAGTGACAAGCATTTCAGGCCACACATGAGGAAAAACACTCAACAGCTGAGGAAAAATACTAAAAAATGAAACACAACATGCACAAGTGTATGAAAATAAAATGCATGACACAAACAAACATGACAAAAGTTACATGTACTCTGATAAAAAAAAAAAAAGGTCACTCATTTTGGAATACCACAAAATTAATGTAAATCATCTGATGAAAACAGAAACAACACATAATAATTTCCTAGCAGCCTACATGAAATTTCAGTTTTTGAAACTAAAAATAACAACAAAACAAAAAATGTACTACCCAAAATATTTATTGTTCAAATAGTTAAAATAAAATATTAACATATATTTTTTTACTAATCTGTGATGGGAGTGACCGGCCATTTAAAACAACATGAAGAACAACGTAATCATATAAGTTGACAAGACAACCTCAAAAACAACTTAATCAAATAAGATACCAATCAGCTAAAACTGAGACACACATGAAATACACAATAATACTGAGTCACAAAACAAAACAATGTTACACAGTCCAAGCAAGTGCAACTCACTCTGCGTAAGTCTGCCAGCTTTGTTTTGCTGCAATCGTCTGAGCCAAAGTCTCAAAGAAGTGTTTACGATGTCTGATGGCTGCGCAGGTGCATGTGGGCTCCATCACGACAGCAAGTTCTTTGTTCTGTGATGTCAAGGTTGGGTAGCCAAGTGGAGCGCTGTCTTTACTTCCTGAAAATTAGTACAACACCGAGGTCACCATGCCAGCTTCATTAGTTTGACCCAACAGATAACAGGTACACTAGTGTTTACTTTAAAAAAATTTTTTTTTACTGAATACAAAAAGTAATTCTAATTCTCAAAATTGTAATGTAATTTGACATTAGTGCATTTCTGACAGTTACAGTAAGCCTGAGTGCATGACCACAGTTCACTGATCTTTAAAGTCTGAGAGTGTGAAATTACTGATTGTGCTGGCAGTTTCTCAAAATTCAAGAATGGTGTAAGTTTTCACTGACAAGTTGTCTCGCCACTCATTTCATTCAAAAGAAAGCTTCTGGGAGGACCTCAGGATGCTTCACATGTCACAAAATATGGTAAAAAAAGGTTTGACTAAAACTTTACAAGGCAGGTTACTTTATGTGTTGAGTATGAACTGCTTGTAGAGTAACTGTCTCTTTACCTCTTTTCAGTCTGACAACAAAAAGAATATCAGAAAATGTGCATACTGCTTTGATTTACCTGATTAAAAAGGATTCTTGTGTGTTTTTTCTTTTTTCTTTTTGGTGATGCTGGAAGGCAATTGCCAAGGGGTGGGGATAGCTCAGTGGTTACAGTGCAGGACTTATGATTGAAAGGTTGCAGGTTCGAATCCCTGCAGAAGCAATGGGAGAATTTTCTTCTCCAGGGTCGACTTTCTGTGCTGACTCTTATTTCGTATCTGTTCCACCCCTGTGTTATCATATCCGGTCATGCTGCCAAAAGTGCAGGTAGCAGGTTGCAGCTAAACACGCATACACCTTACATATGTGGCTTTGCATGAAGTGACATATTTTAGGAGGTATTTGGGCTCACGTTAAGTGGAAGCACCTTACAAATACTCTTTTCACTTTACATTTTCTACCAAAGAACTCACCATGTTCAGTTTGAATGACGTGAACGTTGCTGTTTGTTGTTATTTTGGTTTGAGCATCCTTCCTTAACTGCCGTTGTTGTAACACGGCCGTGAAGACAGGTTGAGTTGCTATTGTCAGGAGTTTTGTCTCGGGAAAGTGTCGGGTACAGGATTATCCAACGAACTTCCGCTGTATCTTCTAGTGATTTTTGTGACTTTCTCTGCCGCCGTTATATATATATCTTCTGCCTGTAGTACGATATATATATAAGAGTTGTTTTACACATTTTTATATATATATATTATTGTTGGTTTTCCCCGCATCTTTCGTGAATTACTCAAATTTTTATTTGTTATAGCTGCTTTTGCTTGTTTGTTGAATTTTTGTTTAGCGCTGAATATTACTTGTATAAATCTGATCATTATGACTTATGCCACTAGCGACCATTGGCCTCTCAAGGATGGTCTTCGTATTGGGCACCTGAACATTAATCATCTGATAAATAAAATGTCAGATGCCTCTCATATTGTCCACAATAGTAAACCTTATGGCAGGGGTTTTCATATATTTTGTTTT
Source organism: Alviniconcha strummeri (assembly GCA_963584105.1). NCBI lineage: Eukaryota > Metazoa > Mollusca > Gastropoda > Provannidae > Alviniconcha > Alviniconcha strummeri. The sequence continues at coordinate 13,248,879 of OY757550.1, forward strand.
TCTGAATCAAGGCTCAATAACCACATGGATGATAAAGACATAGCTATAGAAGGATTCCATGTTATTAGGAAAGATCCACAAATTCAAAGAGAAACTGGCCTCGTTGTGTATGTCCATGAAACTATGTCTGTTACACGCCTTACTGAGTTTGAAAGGTATGGGGTAGAGTGTATTTGGCTGGAAGTCAAACTGCAAAAAACTTCTCCATTCCTGGTTGGGTTCCTATATCGAAATCCTTCAGAACCTGCAAACTGGACTGATAAATTCGTGTCAATGATGGACGTAGTCTGGCTAGAATCCAAAGAAATTATTTTAATGGGTGACTTCAATATTGATCTATCAAAAACCAACAAACCGTGGACAGACGTATTCTCTCTTTTTAACCTCTCTCAGACTGTTAGCTCCCCCACCCGGGTCACACCTTCATCAAAAACGCTCATTGATCATATCTACTCAACTGACATCGCGCACATCCTTGAAACCTGTGTGCCAGTAATCGGCGTCAGCGACCACTACCCCATCTGCTGCACTTGGTCAAAAAAAGGTGTAAAGATTCCCAAGGTAGGACACTCCCACTTAACATATAGGTCTTTTGCCAGATTTGACGAAAGTGAGTTCTTAAACGATCTTAACAATGCTCCCTTTGATAAAGTATACAATCATACTGACCCAGACGAGGCGTTAGCGACTTGGTATTCAGTGTTTCTTAAAGTCCTTGACAAACATGCTCCTCAGAAAAAGAGGAGAATCAAATATTCCTTCAAACCTGGATGGCTGACATTGGAAGTACTGGATGCAATGCGTTACAGAGATTATCTTCTTAAACTGAAACTATTTGATGAATACAAAAAACAAAGAAATAAAGTCATCTACATGATCCGAAACACAAAAAAACACTTTTTTGCTGACATTTTGACAAACAGCAAGAATTCAAAAGACACGTGGCGAGCTATTAATCTACTCACTAATAAACACGCACCAGCGAATACTAGCACTACTAGTGGAATTTCCCCAAATGACTTAAACAACCATTTTTGCAGTGTTGCCAGTAAAGTGATTAAAACAGATAATTCCCCCATCAACCAACTAACTCTGCTGGAACAGTATTGCACAGAAAAGATTAGCCATGAGGCCAGTGCGCTCCCTTTTATGACAGTGAGGGAAGTGTATAAATCTTTATGTCATTTAAAGCAGTCAAACACAAAAGGTACTGATGGTTTAGACGGGAAAATACTGCGCCTTTCGGCACCTTTTATTGCTGAAACTCTAACCTATATATATAACCTTTGTATTGACAAGAACACTTTCCCCCAGGTATTTAAGGAAGCAAAAGTTATCCCCCTCTTCAAATCTGGTGACAAATCGGATCCTTCAAACTTTAGACCCATTTCTATACTACCTATTTTGTCAAAACCGTTAGAAAAACATATCAATGAACACGTTATGAAGCATTTTCTTGTTAATGACTTGTTTTATCAAAAGCAATCAGGATTCAGACCAAACCACTCCTGCCATACAGCCTTAACAGAACTGATCGACACCTGGCTATCTGAAATCAACATAAACAAATTGTGTGGGGCCTTGTTCATTGACTTTGCTAAAGCCTTTGACGTAATCAATCATGACCTACTTTTAAGAAAACTAACCCTCTACGGCCTATCAGCGAACACCCTTAGTTTAATTTGCTCTTTCCTCAACAGCCGCCTGCAGAAGGTTTCACTGAAAGACAATCAGTCGGATTTTAAGACAGTTTTATATGGAGTTCCCCAAGGATCTGTCCTAGGACCTCTCCTGTTCTCCATCTATATAAACGACCTACCTTTACATGTCCCTTCTGCAAAATGTGACATGTTAGCAGATGACACAACAATTCACACCTCTGGACAGGATGTACCTGCAATAACAACTGTTCTCCAGTCATGTCTCTCTGATGTTGTTGAATGGACACATCTTAATCATATGTCTCTTAACCCGTCAAAAACGAAGTACATGATTCTAACGACGCGTCAGAAGCGACAACTACTTCACTCGCCGTGTGCGCACCTTTCTGTTGGTAACCAACAAATAACTGAGGTCAGTGATCACAAAGTGTTAGGTGTTACAATAGACAATAATCTGACCTGGGGCCCCCACATTCGTGACCTGTGCAAAACTACTGCTAAAAAAGTCTACCAATCAGCAAAAATTAAGCATTTTCTTAACTTTCATGCCAGAAAAACGTTTTTCCAAGCACACATTCAGTCAGGTATAGATTATGCTTCAACTCTTTGGGACTCAGCAAGTGACTCCTTGAAAAAACCCTTGAAGTCACTACACAGGCGAGCAATCAAAATTGTTCTTCTAAAACGAACTAGCCTTACCGATAAAGACTACAAAGCGGCTCAAATTCTCCCGCTATCTTCTAGGTTATTGAGTAACAAAGGGCGTTTTGTGCACAAAATTTTATCGGGTAGGGCACCGATGTATCTATCAACAAAATTATTTATTAATCAAAGTTCGAGGAATTCATCAAGAAAGCTAAATGTGCCAATACCAAGGATAGATTTATTCAAGTCCAGCCTGGTTTATTCTGGTCCTGTTCTCTGGAACTCTTTGCCCAGCAAATTGAGGCTTCCAGTCAGTCCTTCAGTGTTTAAAAAGAATCTTACGCTTCATATGTTGTCTCTCTTAGGTGTTACGTGAAACCATGATCATAGATAATATATATATATCTGTCCATGTGCTGCTCCAACCTGTGTTGTGCTGCTTCAGGCAGCCCATACATTTTGTGTGTCTGTGCTCTATCTACATGTAGTTTTCGATGACAAACATGTTCTTAGTCTTATGTGCGTGCACGCGTGTATATATGTTTACCCTAGATCAAGCTGATTTATATATATATATTTTTTTTAATGCTCATTATCTGCTTGTTTCTCGGTTTGCTGGTGTCCATTTTAACATGAACTGTATGAATGTACATGTACTCAAAACACTGTAGCTCACTGTATCCTTAGTTAACAGTAGTTTCCCTCATGGGCGAGGGCTGGATGTAAAAAGACCTCGAGTCTTCTCCACTACCCCCTCGTAAAATAAAGTTTATTCATTCATTCATTCATTCATTCTCTCTCTCTCTCTCTCTCTCTCTCTCTCTCTCTCTCTCTCTGTTTGTCTTTCTAGTCTCTGTCTACCCCCCCCCCCTCCCCACCTCCTCCTCCATGTCTCTCTCTCTCGGCAGAAAGAAACCCTTGAAACTGTAGACGGTGCAACTTTCATCATCAGTCACCGACTAACCGACTTCAGACCAATCCGATTCGTGTATGGAGCGCCGCTTCAGTGCTATGCGTTTTTGTGAGAGAGAAAAAACACTGATACTCTAACGGAAAACGGTGTATTTTTACCACTATCGTACAGGTATGCACTGCGGCATCTGGAAATGCAATCTCGAAAGGTCATC
>OY757550.1:13252511-13260011 GCA_963584105.1 Alviniconcha strummeri
GATGAAGATGTGCACGTCCACAAGCTGGCGCTGGTCCCCGACCTCCACTTCCCGGATGATGTCCGTCAGCCACTCGAAGCTCTTCTGCGTCCGCGTCACCCACAGGAAGTACACCTACTCGTCACAGGAAGAACACTGCCGTCTTTAAGTTGTGTGTCTTGTCTCCATGCACGCGCAAGCGCGCGCAAGCGCGCGCACACACACACACACACACACACACACACACACACATATATATATACATTTACTCATACACACACACACACACACACACACACACACACACACCGATGCCCCCGCCCACCAGCACCGCCACAGGGAAGCGGTACCAGTCCTGGTGACCCTCTCCGAACGGCCCGTCCAGGTACAGCTGCACACAGACGTAACGTTTGGAAGATGTGGTGACCCTTCGTGGGACAGCATTGACTCGCGCATTGCGCGCGCGCGCGCGTGCACAGACACACACACACACACACACACACACACACACACACACACACACACACACACACACACACACACACATACATATATATATATATAGTGTGTGTGTGTGTGTGTGTGTGTGTGTGTGTGTGACTGTGTGTGTGTGTGTGTGTGTGTGTGTGTGTGTGTGTGTGTGTGTGTGTGTGTGTGTGACGTCTTTTATAGATATATAAGAAAGACGTCACACAAACACAACAAAGACCTCAATCGCCTTCGAAAACTGTCACCTGGCACGACGAGTAAAATACACAGGGTATACCTAAATGGCGCTGTGAAAACGCAAGGTTTTTTTGTGGAAGTGTTTGTTGGTTGTTTTGTGTGTGTTTTTTGGGTGTGTTTTTTGTACGCGCCAGACACAAATTCTCATTCATTCATAGATTCCTCCTTTAACACAGACGAAATCAAAAAGCCTAAAAATGACAGCTATCGCTCAGCGAGACAGGAGATCCCGTCCCGTCACGTGACGAGTACGTCAGACGGCAGCGCTCGGCGAGACAGGAGAGCCCGTCACGTGACTTGACGTGACGTGACGTGACGAGTACGTCAAGCGGGACCCACCTTGGGCAGCGGCTGGTCCGGGTTAAGGCTGGAGTCGTAGACACGGCGGATGTTGTTGGTCCATGGCCCGACGGCGCGGATGTGGAGACTGAGCGTCTCCTCGTGAGGGGCGGAGGTGAGCGTAAAGGGGTGGTACTCTCCAGAGGCCAGCTTCAGACAGGCAATGCGCACCCACTGGCCAGACTTGTACTCGAAGTTCAGCGGCTTCTTAAACACCAGCTGCGTCACACCTGGGAGTGACAGCAGTAATGATAATAATACTGGTGAATGATAATGATACGCTACAAGATACAAGAAGCGTATTATATAATAAATAATGAGTAATAAGGACAATAATACTGAAGAAGAAGAAGAAGAAGAAGAAGAAGAAGAAGAAGAAAAAGAAATGTAAATGCTGAAGAAGAAGAAGAAGAAGAAGAAGAAGAAGAAGAAGAAGAAGAAGAAGAAGAAGAAGAAGAAGAAGAAGAAATGTAAATGATAATTCAAGCTACAAGATACGAGACAACTTTATAAGTCCATTGTGAAAATTACATGGTCTGCCATAAAACGTATGATATAATAAAAACATGAGTAACAATGATAATAATACTGATGAATAACTTAATGATAATACATATAAATAATAATTTAAGCAACAAGATACAAGACAACTTTATTAGTCCGTTGCGGAAATTAGATGGTCTGCCGTAAAACATATTATATAATAAAACATGAGTAATAATCAACACATAAGGGAGTTAATCAGCGCTCGAAATACGTAACACAAGTACAACACCAAAGACCTGAATCGCCTACGATAACTCTCACCTGGCATGCGTGTAAATACAAGGTACATAAACTCCACCAGAGGTACATCAGAACTCCACCGGATGTACATCAGAGGGTGTACCTCTGGTAAAGTGTATGTACCTTGTATTTACACGCATGACAGGTGAGAGTTACCGTAGGCGACTCAGGTCCTTTTTGTACTTGTGTTACGTATTTCAAGCGCTAATTAACTCCCTTGTGTGTTGATTCTGCACGAGCCCTCTTGGCTTCGTTCTGTTTCAGACTCATGAGTAATAATGAAAAAAATACTGATGAACAATAATGATAATAAATGTAAATGATAATTTAAGCTACAAGCTTCAAGCTTACACCCTCGTACACGTTTATTTTGGGCACATTTAAGTTATACGGAAATACCTGCACACGTGCATTCACGCACGTACTCACTCAGGCACACACGCACGCACACACACACACACACACACACACACACACACAAACACACACACACGCACACGCACGCACGCACACGCACGCACACACACACACACATACACACACACACACACACACACACACACACACACACACACACACACACACACACACACACACACACATACAGCTAAAGAGCGAGGGAGACAGAGATTGACAGAGGGGGGAACAGACAAAGGTGGGAGAGAGAAAGGGGAGAGAGGGAGGAGAGTGAGAGTGAGAAAGACAAAAACTAACCCGAGGGCAGCAGAGTGGCGGACTTGACGGAGATCTCGAGCTTGCTCCTGCTGATGGACACGAGTTTGTCCAGCACGTAGATGATGACCGGGCCCAGGAAGAAGTAGCCCCAGAACGGGTCTTGCACCAGGCGACCTGCCCGCAGACACACAGCTAGTCAACCCTTCAGCTAGATATATGGCCACACATGATACATCACGACGGGACACAACACCAACACAGAGAGAGGGACAGACAGACAGACAGACAGACAGACAGAGGGAGGGAGGGAGGGAAGAGAGAAAGATTAATTAATTGATTGATTGATTCATTCATTCATTCATTCATTCAACACACAAGGGAAATTGGCGGTCGGTACACGTAACACATGTGCAGTAACAAAGACCCAAGTTGCCTACGGTAAAAATGGAGAAGGTACCTCTGGTGAAGCTTATGTACCTTGTATTTACACTCATGCCAGGTGAGAGTTACCGTAGGCAACTCAGGTCTTTGTTGTTGTACTTGTGTTACGTATTTCCAGCGCTAATTAACTCCCTTGTATGTTGATTCTGCACGAGACGCTCTGGGCCTCGTTCTGTTTCAGATTGATTGATTGATTGATTGATTGATTGCATTTTATTTCTCAACACAGACTGAGCCAAAACATCTAGTTGTATGCGATGCACCCGTAGTGTTTCACGAGACGTCATTAATTTGCTGCTGTGCTCCCAGCATCAGTAGGAAGCGTAAATGATGTTGTCCTCAACTCCTGGCAATCATGCCCGCGTGTAAAGACTACATGCTGACGTCATACAAATGACGTCAGACCTACCCGCCCCGTGCAGGGTGAGGAAGAAGTAGAGAGGGATGTAGAGGCTGTGGGTCGTCCAGAACGCCTGGAACAGGTGACGGCGGCTGAATTCGATGGCAAACACGTACATGACGATAATGATGATGGTCAGGATGATGCCCGTCAGACCTGTAAAACACAACAGTAAATGTTAGAACACGTAACCCAGAAGCTGTAAAACACAACAGTAAATGTTAGAACACGTAACCCAGAAGCCGTAAAACACAACAGTAAATGTTAGAACACGTAACCCAGAAGCCGTAAAACACAACAGTAAATGTTAGAACATGTACCCCAGAAGCTGTAAAACCCGGAATACAATGTTAGAACACGTATGCCAGAAGGTGTGAAACCAGGAAAACAATGTTAGAACACGTACGCCAAAAGGAATGAAACCCAGAAAACAATGTTAGAACACGTACGCCAGAAGGTGTGAAACCAAGAAAACAATGTTAGAACACGTACGCCAGAAGGTGTGAAACCCAGAAAACAATGTTAGAACACATACGCCAGATGGTGTGAAACCCAGGAAACAATGTTAGAACACGTACGCCAGAAGGTGTGAAACCCAGAAAACAATGTTAGAACACGTACGCCAGAAAGTGTGAAACCCAGAAAACACGACAGTATATATTAGAACATTAAGTCCAGAAGGTGTAAAACCCGGTGGGAAACAACTGAATATTTTAGGACACGTACACAAGAAGGAGTAAAAACCCGTAAAACACAACAGTAAATATTATAACATATCCGCCAAAAGTTGTAAAACCAGTCAAACACAGCAGTAAATGTTAAGTAAACACCGTAAAACACAGCAGTAAACGTTAGAACACGTACGCCACACAAGCAACAATCAGCACTCAGAAATTACCGCAATCCTTACGCTAGATCTGCAGAACGCGTGTACATGCAGTAGCTGTCAGAACGCGTGTACATGCAGTAGCTGTCAGAACGCGTGTACATGCAGTAGCTGTCAGAACGCGTGTACATGCAGTAGCTGTCAGAACGCGTGTACATGCAGTAGCTGTCAGAACGCGTGTACATGCAGTAGCTGTCAGAACACCTACATGGCGCATGTGTTCTAACGGCGACTGCTAGATGCCGTAGCCGTACAACGTAGAATGTTGCATACGCAGAACGCAAGAGCACTACCATGGAGGAATTATCACGTCAGACAAGTAAAACACGATAGTGAACATTACACCATACATGTAGAAATGTTGGAACACGTACACCATACATGTAGAAATGTTGGAACACGTACACCATACATGTAGAAATGTTGGAACACGTACACCATACATGTAGAAATGTTGGAACACGTACACCATACATGTAGAAATGTTGGAACACGTACACCATACATGTAGAAATGTTGGAACACGTACACCATTCCTGTGTAGTGCAGGAACGTCGCGCCCTTTGTAGATTCACTGGCATTTGCCTGACCAAATATTTGCGAGAGACAGACAGACAGACAGACAGACAGAGACAGAGACACACAGAGAGACAGAGACACAGAGAGAGACGGGGATCAAATAGTTGCTAGAGAGAGACAGAGACAGACAGACAGAGACCCAGAGAGAGACAGAGACAGACAGAGATAGAGACAGACAGAGAGACAGAGAAAGAGGGAGACAGAGACAGACGGAGACAGAGACAGACAGAGAGACAGAAACAGAGAGACAGAGACCCCAGAAGAATAACAATAACAAGAACAAGAACAAGCAAAGAAGAAGAAGCTACTGTTTTGTTTTTCTGTTTTAGTTTTCAGCGCATTCTTGCGCCCATCACGAGCAGCCCGATGGTCGTGGTTTAATTATTGCCCAAAAGATGCATGGCACACGACGACCGTAACTTTAAGAACACATCACCTACGACTCCCATGATGGGAGGGTGAATGGAGTGGGTGATAGTAATTATTTCCTACCTGTGATTGTTGTCCATGCCCAGTAATGGAACGAGGCCAGCACGTGCGTTCTGAGAGTGAAAAGAAAATCCATCTTTAAGTATAAGTAACGCCAATACTCTAACTTTGAAAAGAAAATCAGTCTTTAAGTATAAGCAACACCAATATTCAAACTTTGAAAACGAAATCCATATTTAACTTCAAGTAACATCAATACTCTGCATTAAAAACAAAATCCATCTTTAAGTTTAAGTAACACCAATATTCTAATTTTGAAGAAGAAAAAATATATATCTAAATATAAACTTTAAAATACTAAACAAAATGAAGAACTTGTTCAAATTCAAATGATTACCCAGACTGAGTGGATATATCCAAAACAACCACGCGAAAGCACAAAATGGATCATAGTTTTCTGGTCGACTTGCAAATCGATGAAATCGTGCAAACGACTAGGATAACAAAGTTTTTAACTGAAAGCTTCAGAGTTATTTCGCTCATTTCGCATTTGTGTGTGTGTGTGTGTGTGTGTGTGTGTGTGTGTGTGTGTGTGTGTGTGTGTGTGTGTGTGTGTGTGTGTGTGTGTGTGTGTGTGTATGTGTGTGTGTGTGTGTGTATGTGTGTGTGTGTGTGTGTGTGTGTGTGTGTGTGTGTGTGTGTGTTATGTGTGTGTGACAGAGACAGAGACAGACAGACAGAGACAGAGACAATGACAGACAGACAGCCAGCCAGACAGACAGACAGAGATGTAGGCATGTTTGCATGTGTAGACAGAGAGATGTAGGCATGTTTGCATGTGTATATAATTATATGCATTTGTGCATAAATGAATGAGCGCATTCAAGCGCACAAATATCCGTCAACCACTGTATTTTAGGTACAACACAGACAAGCACAGCAACAGACAACAAACCAAGAGAAAGGGAAACCAGAAAACGACTTACGCCCTAAAGTACTCGCGGAAGTAGCAGTTGAGGTCCATTGAAGCCTGGGTACTGATGTGGTACAGATTGATCCCGTGGCCACAGATGTGCATCACTGCAGCAACACAACAAGCACGTGCACGTCAACACAAGCAGCTTGGCCATAACTAACAACAACATGGAGTGATCGCGTCTTGTCCCACGGTCACTATGCTAAGACAGTGTTCGTGCCAAACAGGTTCAGTTCTGACCTTATAAAATTTCCTTTCCTTATTGCGAGTAATATTGTACCTCGGCTGCTTGGCTGTTGCCTAATCTAATCGAAGGTAAGTAAGTAAGTAAGTAATTTGGTGCTTTACGCCCAGTTAACCATTATGGTTATCTCAGGGCGTATAATCGAAGGAATTAGTTCTGAAATTTGCACACACACAAAAATTAATCTTTATGTTTTGTGTGTTTTGTACTAATAACCATATCAAGAACGAAAGTACACAATGGCTAGCATCAGGGCGCTTTGATTAGAGCTGGACAAACAAAATCAACATTTTGGTTAAAAATATGTCTTTGTCAACCGGCGGACAGGCAGTTATTATGCACAAAAAAGGGGGGAATATTTAGAAAAATAACTTATTAGTGTGTGGGCGGGGGGGGGGGAGGGAAGGGGGTGAGCGCGCGCGCGCGCGCGCGCGTGTGTGTGTGTGTGTGTGTGTGTGTGTGTGTGTGTGTGTGTGTGTGTGTGTGTGTGTGTGTGTGTGTGTGTGTGTTGGCGGGATGGGGAGGGGGGGGGTCCGTTGAGCACACATCACTGACCTGTGAAGAAGAGCCCCCAGAAGGCGATGTACTTGTGCATGGCGTGGAAGGAGTCGAAGGGGACGAAGCGGTGCAGGAAGGTCTCGCGGAAGAAGGTCAGCGTGTTGCGACTCATGGTCACCAGCAGGCTAGCGTAAGTGAACATCTGGGCCGAGGCGGCACCCCGGGTGGCCGACACCCAGTAGCCGGCCAAGCGTCTCAGACCCGCGTGCTCTCGCTCCACGGAGTAGACTGCAAATAAACGGTTGGGCAGAGTTCAGGAATTATCGTGATCAAGTCCAATGCTGCTTTAAATTACGTCCACAGAGACCGTAAGGACTATTAGGGGCCGGAAGCCCAGGACGGTCACTTCGACTTTCACACAGTAAGTAAGTAAACATGGTGCTTAACGTCCACAGAAACCATCAGGCTTATTAGGGACGGGGAGAAGGGGGGGGGGGGTATGGAGGTAGGGGAAGAGAGAGATTATATACCTATTGTCACCA
>OY757550.1:13265011-13273336 GCA_963584105.1 Alviniconcha strummeri
ATCCCTCCGCTACTTCCAGCATGGATTTGAAAGTCTGTGCGGTACTTATATTCAGTATACAAATCTGAAACAAGAATGACTGCTAGCAGCGTTCTAAAACCCAAAAAGAGATAACTGGATTAGCTCTTCGTCTCATTTTTCATCGTTTAATTGTTCTTTTGTAGCTTGATAATGGGGATTACCCCGACAATTCACATGTTGTGTTTTGTCCTAATAATTAGCTTTATTTTGAACCTTTTATGTTTTGGGATCTTATATTCAGTATGTTAGAAAGTATGTTTGTTGTTGTTGTTGTTGTAGTAGTAGTAGTAGTAGTAGTAGTAGTAGTAGTAGTAGTAGTAGTAGTAGTAGTAGTAGTAGTAGTAGTAGTAGTAGTAGTAGTAGTAGTAGTAGAACACACGCACGCACACACACACACGCAACATTATTATTATTATTAATAAAAAGAAGAAGAGGAAGAAGAAGAACAAGAACAAGAAGAAGAACAAGAAGAAGAAAAAGTATGCTAGAGTCGAAGATGGTTTCCTTTATAAGGAAGTGGAAGGACGGAGCTAAGTGTCACCTGATCATCTTGGCGAAGTCATCGCGGGACAGGTAGCCTCTGCTTCTGACGTCGTACATATCGAACAGCATCTTGGCCTTCTCTTTGGCATCCCCTGAGGACAAATAGATGTATATAGAGTTATATGCCGGGTAAAACGTTGGCTCAATCACCAATCTCTTTAGATAAAGTATGTGTACTGCGGGTTTGCTATGTTTGTCGATCGTCTGCCTGCCTGCCTGTGTGTGTGTGTGTGTGTGTGTGTGTGTGTGTGTGTGTGTGTGTTTGTGCGCGCGCGCGCGCGCGTGTGTGTGTGTGTGCGTGTCTCATACACACGCATACATAAAAACACGCGTGCACACACACACACACACACACACACACACACACACACACACACACACACACACACACACACACACACACACACACACTCACTCACTCACTCACTCACTCATTCACTCACCATTAGCCATGGTGATAAACATCTTCATGAACTCGTCGAAGGAGACGAAGCCGTCCTTGCTGCGGTCCACTAGGAGAAACATGTTCCTGACGAAGATGGATGAGGCCTGGAGACCCATGGCATCGGCGAACTCGCTGCGGGTCAGCTTGATGTTGCGGATCTTCTGACTCGTCTCCGGGTCCAGGTCGCCCAGACCTTCCTCGTTGCCAGGCCTGTCCTTAAACACCTGTTTAAACACGCGCACGGCAAGCGAGCCTTGTAGTCGTTTAGCGTGCGTCTTGTAATGTCTAACTTGGGCTTTATGATCAACACACAAGGGAGTCAATTACCGCTCGAAATACGTAACACAAGTACCGCAAAAAAGACCTGAGCTGCCTACGGTAACTCTCACATGGCATGCGTGTAAACACAAGGATGGTGGAGTTTATGTACCTTGTATTTACTCGCATTCCAGGTGAGAGTTACCGTAGGCGACTAAGGTCTTTGTTGCTTCGCTTGTGTCACGTATTTCGAGCGCTAATTAACTCCCTTGTGTGTGTTGGTTCTGCACGAGTGCTCTGGGCCTCGTTCTGTTTCCGATTTTTGGCTTTATAAAGTTCAAGAAGATGTATATAAAACTGTGTGTCTTCCGTGAGTTCGGGTAGTGAAGCTGAATGAAACATGAGCATGTGATGATGACGAATCCTGCGTACGAGTCTAATGTTTGAAAGGTCCGATTTGTCACAGATTTAAAGAGGGGGGATAACTTTTGCTTCCTTAAATACTTGGGGGAAGGTGTTCTTGTCAATACACACACACACACACACACACACACACACACACACACACACACACACACACACACACACACACACACACACACACACACACACACACACACACACACACACACACACACACACAGAGAGAGAGACAGACAGACAGACAGACTGAGAGAATGACACAGAGAAAGGGGGGCTAAGAGTTTCAGCAATAAAGGTTGCCGAGAGACGCAGTATCTTCCCGTCTAAACCATCGGTGCCTTTTGTTCCCTATACATTACTAGCGAAGTCAAAGTTGCCTCTGTGTATATGCATACTGCATGCTATTAATCATAACATACGCTATTCACTTACTTACACTAAACCCAGCATGTATTTATGACCAATTATATCTATTCCATATGTACCGTATATATTCCTAATGTATAATCGTATTGCTCGCCGTGTGTTCACAATGTTCTTCATGTAATCATAATGTACGCCAATCTTTGTCTACAAGATCACTTTACAGGATTTTGATAGCACGATGACTGTCATCTTGATGTCAACAAGATGCCTGTCAACAAAATTACTGTCAACAAATTCGAAATTTGCGGCAATCCGCACAGCATTATCTTCATGGTAAAACCAAAAACAAACGGAAAAACGCGAGAGGCTCACGTGCAGTGTGACTGTCCGGAAGAATTTTTCCAGCAGCTTCTTGCGGGCATCATAGGTGTCGGCATCCCGATAGATTTGACTCGTGGGCACGTCCTGTTGCTGCCGGTTGACGCCGATCTGCCGCAGGAAGTCGTCCAGCTTCTTTACGTTGGCTGTCCTTTCGCCTCCGCTCTCGAACTTTAGGATCTTTGTTTAGGACAGAGAAGTACACGAAGACTTGAAGATACGTGCCCTTGACATAGAAGGGTGTCAGTACTTGAGGATGGGTCCCTGTCAGCGAGAAATAACAGCACTTGAGGATCCGTCCCTGTCATAAACAGACATCAAGACTTGAGGATCTGCCCCTATCAGAGAGAGAAACGTCAAGACCTTAGGATCCGTCCCTGTTATAGAAAGACATCAAGACCTGAGGATCCGTCCCTGTCATAAAAAGACATCAAGACCTGAGGATCCGTTCCTGTCAGAGAGAGACATCAAGACCTGAGGATCCGTCCCTGTCATAAAAAGACATCAAGACCTGAGAATCCGTTCCTGTCAGAGAGAGACATCAAGACCTGAAGATCCGTCCCTGTCATAGACAGACATCAAGACCTGAGGATCCGTTCCTGTCAGAGACAGACATCAAGACCTGAGGATCCGTCCCTGTCATAGACAGACATCAAGACCTGAGGATCCGTTCCTGTCAGAGACAGACATCAAGACCTGAGGATCCGTCCCTGTCAAAGAGAGACATCAAGACCTGAGGATCCGTTCCTGTCAGAGAGAGACATCAAGACCTGAGGATCCGTCCCTGTCATAAAAAGACATCAAGACCTGAGGATCCGTCCCTGTCATAGACAGACATCAAGACCTGAGGATCCGTCCCTGTCATAGACAGACATCAAGACCTGAGGATCTGTCCCTGTCAGAGAACTCGAACTCGAACTAAAAACTATTTTACAAGGGTTGTAGTTTAGGTTCAGTCAAAAACCTGTCTAACAACTAGTCCTTGCTAAGCTACTGATGAATAGATATCAAATTACAGGCATTATTTATACACATATAGGCATGAATGAGTGAGTGAAACGTTATACATGAGAATTTCCACACAAAACATAGTGAGACATCAAGTCCTAAGGATCCGTTCCTGTCACACACAGAGACACCAAGACCTGAGGACCTGTCCCTATCAGAGTGGAACACCAAGACCTGAGGACCTGTCCCTATCAGAGTGGAACACCAAGACATCAGGATCTGTCCCTATCAGAGAGGAACACCAAGACCTCAGGATCTGTCCCTATCAGAGAGCAACACCAAGACCTCAGTACCTGCCCAAATCAGAGAGGAACACCAAGACCTCAGGACCTGTACCTATCAGAGAAAGACACCAAGACCTCAGGATCTGTCCCTATCAGAGAGGAACACCAAGACCTCAGGACCTGTCCCTATCAGAGAGAGACACCAAGACCTCAGGATCTGTCCCTATCAGAGAGAGACATCAAGACCTCAGGATCTGTCCCTATCAGAGTGGAACACCAAACCTCAGGACCTGTCCCTATCAGAGAGGGACACCAAGACCTGAGGACCTGTCCCTATCAGAGAGAGACACCAAGACATGAGGACCTGTCCCTATCAGAGAGAGACATCAAGACCTGAGAATCTGTCCCTATCAGAGAGAGACACCAAGACCTGAGGACCTGTCCCTATCAGAGAGAGACATCAAGACCTGAGAATCTGTCCCTATCAGAGAGAGACATCAAGACCTGAGAATCTCTCTCTGTAAGAGAGACAGACATAACGACTTGAGGATCCGTCCTTGTCAGAGAGAGACACAAAGACATGAGGATCTGTCCCTGTCAGAGACACAAAGACCTAAAGATCCGTCTCTGTCAGAGACATCAAGACCTGATGATCCGCCCCTGTCAGGGAGTGAGAGAGGAGAGAGACAGAGAGACAGAGAGAGAGACCTAAGGATATGTCTCTGTCGGAGAAAGACATTACTTTTTATCAGAGACTGTCATCAAGACTTTATCATCTTTGTTTCTCAGAGAATGCCATCAAAACCTCAGAATCTCTTTTTTTTTGTCTTTGTCAGAAATGTCACCAAGACTTGGGGATCTCTCTTTGGTTTTGAGGAAAACATCAGGATTTGAGAATCAGTCCCTCTGTCACTGTCTCTGTGTGTGTCTCTTTCTGTCTCTGTCTATCTCTGTCTCTCTCTATCTGTCTCTCTCTATCTGTCTCTCTCACTCTGTCTGTCTGTCTGTCTGTCTGTCTGTCTGTCTGTCTGTCTCTCTCTCTCTCTCTCTCTCTCTCTCTCTCTCTCTCTCTCTCTCTCTCTCTCTCTCTCTCTCTCTCTCTCTCTCTCTCTCTCTCTCTCTCTCTCTCGTTTTCTGTCTCAAACTAATATGCCTACTGATAATCAGGTAAGCTCGTGCATCATAACGCAAGCCAGAGTACCGCAATAACTTTCTTATTAACATTCGGAATAAGAAACATTCGGAAATCAAACAGAAGCAGCCAAGCAACAGCGACAGCGAAAAGGAAAACTCAGCAAATCTTTCTCACCAGGTCGGTTTCCTGCGGCACTTTGAGAGACATCACGTTGACCATACGGTCCACAGCCAGACACATCGTCACCGTTTTCTGCTGGCGCAGGTCGATCATGCGCAGGGTTTTCTTGGTTCCGGATTCTGCACCATGATCTTCTTCCGGCCGGCGACGAGTTCCACCATTACGCTTCTGTCCCCGGACTCCGGTCCCAGCCACTCGGTGGCTGTGGAAGGCGATCGAGTACCAGCTGAGACTACCGTGGTAATCTCTGTCTCTCTGTCTCTGTCTCTGTCTGTCTCTGAGACTAGCGTAGTAATCTCCGTCTCTCTGTCTCTGTCTCTGTCTGTCTCTGTCTCTGAGACTAGCGTAGTAATCTCCGTCTCTCTGTCTCTGTCACTAACGTAGTAATCTCCGTCTCTCTGTCTCTGTCTGTCTCTCTGTCTCTGTCTGTCTCTATCTCCTGTTTCTGTTTGTCTCTCTGTCTCTCTGTCTGTCTGTCTGTCTGTCTGTCTGTCTGTCTGTCTGTCTGTCTGTCTGTCTGTCTCTCTCTCTCTCTCTCTCTCTCTCTCTCTCTCTCTCTCTCTCTCTCTCTCCTCTCTCTCTCTCTCTCTCTCTCTCTCTCTCTCTCTCTCTCTCTAACACACACACACACACACACACACACGCTGTTTCCCTCCCTCCATTTCTCCATCATCATCATTACGAACAGCATGATAATCATTTGCACAATAAAGTCAAATGATTCTTCGTGCGTGTGCAAAATATGGCTTTCCCCTCCTCCCAAAATAAAGAGCTTTTAGTCTTAGAGTTTAGTCCCTTGATTTGGCCACATAAATGTGACATCGGCGGCAAGCTTGGTGGGCACAGTATTGTGACATAGGTGCCATGAAAGATGATATTATTATTATCATTATTATCATCATCATCATCTTTATTATTATTCACCATTTCCATCAGCAACGCTGAACAACAAACCGCCACTATACGACTCTATACCAATAAATGGGTATGACTTTAATGCTTGTAACAATGTAAGAGACATTCGGTAGAATACTGATGTTATAACTTCTGTTTTTAAATAGATTTTTCATATGCCTATGGTAGCTTGTATAACACTAACCAAAAAAAAAAAAATGGGGGGGTGGGGGTGGGGTGGGGGCTCGTTTTTTTTTCTTCTTATTTTCTTCTTCTTCTGGTTTTATTGTTGTTGTTGTTGTTGTTGTTGTTTTGTTGTTGTTTTTTGGTGGGTTTGTGTGTGTGTGTGTGTGTGTGTGTGTGTGTGTGCGTGCGTGCGTGCGTGCGTGCGTGCGTGCGTGCGTGCGTGCGTGCGTGCGTGCGTGCGTGCGTGCGTGCGTGCGTGCGGTGCGTGTGTGTGTGAGACCTTGCCGTGGACAGACTTAAAGTAAAACATTGACTGACTGACAGCCACTGTAGATAAAAATATCACCTGAAAATGTGTTGGGGGTGTCGGCGACTTTCTTGTTGGGTCGACGTCTGGACTGTGCCGCTAGCGACCGTTCCCGTTGCTTGGCCATCAGTATCATCACACCAATAGTGACTGCAACAGGCAGGTACATGACCACATCATCATTCATCGTCAGCATCAGCATCTACTTCTTCTTCTTCTGTCTGTCTGTCTGTCTGTCTGTCTGTCTGTCTGTCTGTCTGTCTGTCTGTCTGTCTGTCTGTCTGTCTGTCTGTCTGTCTGTCTGTCTGTCTCTCTCTCTCTCTCTCTCTCTCTCTCTCTCTCTCTCTCTCTCTCTCTCTCTCTCTCTCTCTCTCTCTCTCTCTCTCTCTCTCTCTCTCTCTCTCTCTCTCTTCTTCTTCTTCTTCTTCTTCTTCTTCTTCTTCACATCATTATCATCATCATCGCCTTCTTCTTCTTCTTCTTCTTCTTCTTCTTCTTCTTCTTCTTCTTCTTCTTCTTCTTCTTCTTCTTCTTCTCCTCCTCCTCCTCCTCCTCCTCCTCTTCCTCTCTTAACACCTGGCCGGGCTCACGGAGTGGAGCGTCATGCAGTGGCCCAAGGAAATCTGTGCACGCCTGCATGGTAGCTTTGGTCCCTTCCGTTAAAATGTCCCATCGCCGCTCATCATGTCAAGGTGTATAAACCTTTTGATGTACCTTCCATATACCAATATCACTTTGTGGAACCGAACTTCTCCTTTCAGCAGCATAGCCCGTATGGCGACTATTGGCGGAGCAAACCAAGCTTGCCGAGTATCAGGCCAAGGTGTGTAAACTTAAAATAACCAAACAAAAACGGCATGTAATAAGACAACTTTCAAACGTCAAACAAACTCAGTTTCAGATATATGTTTCTGTGTGTGTGTGTGTGTGTGCGTGCGTGCGTGCGTGCGTGCGTGCGTGCGTGCGTTTGTGTGTGTGTGTGTGTGCGTGCATGCGTGCGTGTGTGTGTGTGTGTGTGTGCGTGTGCGTGAATGTGTGTGTGTGTGTGTATGTGTGCGCGCGCGCGCATAAGTGCATGTATGTGTCCGTCCGTCTGTCCGTCCGTCGGATAGCAGCTCACTGGGGATGCAGAGGGCGAGGACGAGGAAGGAAACGGCGAAGGACACTTCACTGCCGGAGAAATAGTCGTAGTGCTGAAGCTTCGTACACTTCTCCAGAGGCGTCCCGCTGCTCAGGTTGAAAGGAGCCATGCACCGGCAGTTGCCAACGTCAGTGCCTGAACAAGGTAAAAAAACAAATATTAAAGAAAGCACGGTCAAGTTCTGAAGCTTCGTCTCCACACCGAGGCAAGAGTCCCAGAAAATTATGATTACAACCGACGACTGGCAGGTAGGAAGTTAAAAATAAGCTATCGCAGTCATGCGCCAGAAATAACAAGAGAGAGAGAGAGGGGTAAAGAGCGAGAGGCAGAGGGAGAGAGACAAACAGACAGACAGACAGACAGGCAGAGACAGAGAGAGAGAGAGAGAGAGACACACACACACACACACACACACACACACACACACACACACACACACACACACACACACACACACAGAGAAAGAGACAGAGAGAGAGAGAGACCAAGACCTGAGGATCCTCCTTGTGTCGCGGATAGAGACACAAAGAGGATCCGTCCCTGTCAGACAGCTTTAGATATAAACTCAGTCGCGACGGAACTGTAACCAAAACGCTACGCATATACTATCCTTACAGCTAAAAGCTCGAAGCTCCTCTGTAGGATGTGACAGCCCGACGTCTGAAGACATTAAGCCCCACGCACACCATCCTCATCATCCGCTGCAGGGGACATCGAGCGGTCACCAGGCAGGCGACATGTGTGTGTGCGTGCGTGCGTGCGTGCGTGCGTGCGTGTGTAGTTTTCATAAATTCAGGGAGAATACCGCTGGCCCTG
>OY757550.1:13273536-13278536 GCA_963584105.1 Alviniconcha strummeri
AATCGACAAAGGCGGACTCTGCCTAAAAATCTGCATGTTTTGCATTGTCTTCGTTTAAAAGTGTTCAGTAAAAAAAAAAAAAAAAAAAAAGTTTTCCAAATTAGCAACAACACAAAAACTTGCATTGCGTAAATCAGCTTTGAAATCTGCAGAAACGGTGGAGGGCAAGTCATCGACGATTGCATCCCAGGATTCTTTGCGCGGTAGGCCGTAAGCCACTCTGACGTCATTGTATCCCGGCATGCCATGGTCACGACCCCTTTGGATGTTGAGGGCGGCCAGGTCGCGTCTTGACCAGTCCAGAGGGCCGAACACCTCTCCTGTAAACAGCGCCATGTGGATCATCAGTTCTTCTGCAGTTATTCTCAAAGTGGACCATTCCCAAGGACTACTGATGAGGTGAAGTCACCAAGGTAAGCGAGGCCGACAGCGAGGTTATGAGTGTAGGCCGCTATGATGCAGCCGACAATAGTTATTATCTCTACATTTTCTCGACAGTTTTGCACATCCTAGCCTCGCTTTCGATCTCCTGATCCTCCGTAACCTGAACTGTTGAGAGCGGTCCATGTCGGGGCGTTTCTAACTAGATCATTCCTGTTTGGAACAAGCGAACTTTTCACACGAACTCTCAACAGTGTCCCCATAATTTCTACGAGCACATTCTTCCGAATATTTGATCACGTATTTTTTATTATGGAATCCACACATGTATGCTTCTTTCTTCGTGCATCCGTGTTCTATGCAAGTGCGAAACCTTCTCAAGAACACTCTGGCGGTGGTAAACATTGATAGATCAATACTTTTATGTCGGCTGAAACCTTTAATACCAATTGCATTTTACGGATCCTCACTCATTAATATTTTTCGAAAACGGCTGTCCAGGTGAAAGGAAAAGATATTCCAGTAGCGAGAGAGACAGACAGACAGACAGACAGACAGACAGAAACAGAGAGAGATTCCAATGGCTTAGAGAAAGGGAGAAATTATTCCTAAATCAAAACTACCATCGACGTTTTACTGTGAGAGAGAGAGACAGACAGACAGACAGACAGACAGACAGACAGACAGACAGACACCGAGACAGACAGACAGAGACAGAGACGAAAAAAATCGATTGTAGACTCTGTTGTGATTCACAAAGAACGTGTGTTAATATTTACCTCTCAGGTCGCTGACGATAATTCGATCTTCCTTCTCCGACTTTGTGAATGCCATTCCGAGAAAGATGGAGTCTATTCCAGGAGATTTTATGGATTCCTGAAATGCCACCAAACATATTACTGCTTGCGATCCTAAAAATCGGCTAAGTAGCGTTGCAGCGTATGCAACACAAGTCTGCCAATGAGAGAAAGTCAAACGTTACAACGTTTTACCTAAGGACTGAGGGTTTAGCAATAGTCTAGTCTTACAATCTGTCCTTCCAATGCTGTACATGCACACGCAAAATTCATTACAACACTATAGACACCAGTAACTGAGAGATGATAAAACAACAGCACATTTACGGTAGTGTAAATGGCAATAAGATTTATATTAGATTATTGAAGGACATACGCAATACTGGATATAGAGAGTGCTGGAAACAGCCGTTTACGCACTCAGAGACAGACAGACAGACAGACGAACGCACGCACGCACGCACGCACGCACGCACGCACGCACGCACGCACGCACACACACACACACACACACACACATAAACACACATAAATACATACACTCACACACACACACACACACACACACACACACACACACACACACACACACACACACACACACACACACACACACACACACACACACACACACACACACACACACACAGCCGGATAGACAAGACAACCGACAAGCAGAAAGATACAATTCAACTTTTCATTCAGGAAGCCCCGATGGGTGTACACGAAACATCAAAGAAGGGAAACTTGACAACTTTGACGAAGGTTATGAACTGTTAAAATGGCCTGTGACCTATGAGACCCAGTAGGCGTTGCAAAGCCAGTAGGGTCATCACTGACCTGTGCGACCCTGTAAGCATTACAGAGGTAGTACGGTCAGCATTGACCTGTGAGACCCAGTAGGCGTTACAGAGGTAGTAAGGTCAGCACTGACCTGTGAGACCAGTAGGCGTTGGAAAGCCAGTAAGGTCAGCACTGACCTCTGAGATCAGTAGGCGGTAGTAAGGTCAGCACTGACCTGTGAGACTAAGTAGGCGTTACAGAGGTAGTGAGGTCACCACTGACCTGTGAGACCCAGCAGGCGTTACAGAGGTAGTGAGGTCAGCACTGACCTGTGAGACCCAGTATGCGTTACAGAGGTAGTGAGGTCAGCACTGACCTGTGAGACCCAGTATGCGTTACAGAGGTAGTGAGGTCAGCACTGACCTGTGAGACCCAGTAGGCGTTACAAAGGCGGATTCCCTGCACACTGTGGCCTGCCGACGGTCCTCTCTCGATGGTGGCTGCTGTCGGATGGCAATTGGCATCGTTTTCTCTGTTGGTACAGTTAATATATCAGCCAGTCCATTTAACACTGTCGCATCCACACACACATACACACACACACACACACACACACACACACACACACACACACACACACACACACACACACACACACACACACACACATGCACGTAGTAGTAGTAGTAGTAGTAGTAGTAGTAGCAGCAGCAGCAGCAGCACTAGCAGCAGCAGTAACAGTAGTAGTAATAGTAGTAGTAACAGCAGTAGTAATAGTAGTAGCAGTAGTCTCATCATTATTATTCGTTTTCATTATCTTCATTAGTGTGTTCATCATCGTGATTCTCACTATCATTTCTCACCGTGTGAAGACGCCTGACGGTACCAGGGTGTGTCCAAAGCGAAGAGCTGCCGTCTGAAACTCTTGCGAAATTCCCGGGTGGACGTTCGGATCATATCCTAGAAGAAAGAGTGTAAAATGTTCTCCGTTACAATGTCCATAAAAAAAAGACAATCATGCTTTAACTTAGCAACGGTTGCCACAGCAGCTGCAGCAGCAGCAGCAGTAGTAGTAGAAGCAGCATAGTAGAAGTAGCAGTAGTTAGAAAAGGAAAAAGAGGAAGAAGAATACCAAGATCAAAGACTAGGTAAAGAGGAATAAGAGCAACGAAAACGCTGGAAAAATGTTCATCATAACATATTTTGATAACCATCAGCCCCAATAATAATAATATAATTAGAATGACATTAATTATGGTAATGATGATGATAATTAAATGAGGGGCGAATGATGATGATGATGGTGGTGGTGGTGGTGGTGGTGATAATGATGATGATGATGACGATTGCGGTGGTGGTGGTGGTGGTGGTGGTGGTGGTGGTGGTGGTGGTGGTGGTGGTGGTGGTGGTGGTGGTGGTGGTGGTGGTGATGATGATGACGATTGCGGTGGTGGTGGTGGTGATGATAATGATGATGATGATGATGACGATTGCGGTGGTGGTGGTGGTGGTGGTGATGATGATGACAGTGGTCTTCAGCAGGAGCAGGAGAAGCAGCAGCAGCGTGACTTCTAAATCAGTCACCTTTTACCATCTTCTGTAGGACACCAGTCAACCGGAAGCACATGCACACTATAGCAGTTCTGGTTAAAAATGTTGGCACAGACCTGTGGATATGCCTCCGACAGAAGTGGTGACCAAAATATATAATACAGGACTCTAGGCCTGCCGCGGACAATGAATAATATGTGATCTCTTCTTCTTCTTCTTCTTCTTCTTCTTCTTCTTCTTCTTCTTCTTCTTCTTCTTCTTCTCTCTCTCTCTCTCTCTCTCTCTCTCTCTCTCTCTCTCTCTCTCTCTCTCTCTCTCTCTCTCTCTCTCTCTCTCTCTCTCTCTCTCTCTCTCTCCACAAAATCCATGTCCTGCAGCAGCCACTGAATGGGACCAACCTCATCGCTATGCGAAGGGGAGCGTGATTTATAATTAACACACATATGCACTTTGCCCCTCAGAGTAAGAAAAGCCTAATCTAAACACATGCACACACACGCGCGCGCGCGCTCGTGCTGTTAACGCTACATTAGACAGAGAAATACACAAAAACCTGAATACGTACATGAAGATCGAAACACATAAAAGGTTCAAAAGAACGCTAGTTGTTGGGACAAGACACAGCTTGCAAATTTTCGGGGTATTCCCTTTTGTCAAGCTACAAAACAACACTTAAACAACAGCTAAACGACAAAAAAGAAAAAAGAAAAAAAATATTTAAAAAATGATATAGAAAGCTAAACCAATTATCTGTTTTTGGATGAGCTGCGTTGTGTTCTTCAGGTACGTAAAGAACCATATTCGTATGCTATGAATTTTGGTGGATAAAACTGATCCGTTGTTTTTCTTATTTCGTTGACAATATTTGCTGCGGCTCGGTTTAGGTAATGTACAAGAAAGAAAGTTCTTACCCTTGTAGGGGTTTGCAGCGCCATTTGTGTAGTTGTAGTCGGTAGTGGGATCAAAATGTTGTCTTCCAAGCCACACAGGAAGCCAGTCTTTGAACACGATTTTCTGGAGAAAACAAAACATCAGTCAGCAGTTAGCCACAGTGAAATGTACACTATCCACTATGAACTGTACACATTGCTTTGAACGCGATTTGCGGCAGAGAAAAAATGCAGACAGCAGTTAGCCACAATGAAATGTGCACCATCCACTATGAAATATACGTCATGTTTTTAACGCGATTATCTGGAGAAAACAAAAATATAGACAGTAATTAGCCGCTACGAAATTTAAACCATCCACTATGAAATGTACGTCATGCCTTTAACGCGATTTTCTGGAGAAAACAAAAACGCAGACAGCAGTAAGCCACTATAATATGTACGTCATGCTTTTGAGGAGATTTATGGAGAAAACAAATTTCAGACAACAGTTAGCCACCATGAAATGTGCACCGTGCTTTGAACACGATTTTCTACAGACAGCAGTTATCCGCTGAAAAAGGTACACCATGCTTTGAAGAGGAAACTCTGGAGAAAA
>OY757550.1:13292353-13344799 GCA_963584105.1 Alviniconcha strummeri
AAGGATCGAGTGTTGGACGATGTATTCGTCATCAGAACTAGCCGGAATATGTTTCTCTTCAACGGAACGTGTGGCATGCCCGAAGAGGTGGGAGAACGGCGTAGGCATGCCGGAGTGGTGACGTCGATCCGCGGGTACCGCTTCCTTTGAACGGAACCAACTGGTACGGAACCACACGGGGCGCTGCTGCAACACGTGAGTAGAACTGTGAGCCTAGCGGTAAGGCGTTAGGCTGGTAAGCAGAGGGGACCTCGGTTCGAATCCGCTTCGGCTCTCCTTTTCTCTTCAAAAGTTGTGTTCTTTGGACACTGTCTTGAAACATTAAAATGGCTCTCATCGCTGCCCATCTTAATGCAGGAGCCATTCTGGTGGGTGACAGTTGTAGCGAAAGGTATGTAATATGCCTCTTACCCCACCTCCATATCATAGTTCAGGAGCTGTGTGAGAGTCGAGGTGGACGTCCTGGGCTGTCCGTCCTAACGAGCCTTCTGGTTTCCGTGGACGTAAAGCTATATTGAACCATGCTTCAGCATTGGTCTCAGCTTGTCCCTGATATGTCAGCCGACATCCGAGGACATTAAGCAACACAACCGAACCCACCTCCATACTTCCTTCCCCCCTTCTCCCCGTTCCTAATAAGCCTTATGGTTTCTGTGGAAGTTAAGTACCATGTTTACTTGCTTACCCTTCGGAAATATCTCGGCACTAACTGGGCTATTCAGTCTTGAAGGCTTTTGTTGTTGTTATTGTTGTTGTTGTTGTTGTTGTTGTTGTTGTTGTTGTTGTTGTTGTTGTTGTTTTTGCTTGTGCAGCCTGCTAAAAAAAACGCAGCTGCTGTTTTAGATTTCATCATCCCCACTTACACATAAGGTAGAGCCACC
Source organism: Alviniconcha strummeri (assembly GCA_963584105.1). Lineage (NCBI taxonomy): Eukaryota > Metazoa > Mollusca > Gastropoda > Provannidae > Alviniconcha > Alviniconcha strummeri. Next base: position 13,293,235 of record OY757550.1, read on the forward strand.
AAACTTTTCACACATTATTAAAAATTAACAGGCAACAACACTGTGCTCGATTTTCGAAAAACACCGTCGTGGACGTGTGACAACTGGCCTAACGGCTTCAAGCGGTCTCTTTTGAGCCTCCCGTGTCTAGTATCAAAGAATGACGCGGTGAGCCAGGTCAGTCCCATTGCGGGTTGTTGTTCTTGAGAGTCAACTGAGCATTCGAAAGCAAAATCCTTGAAAAAAGTGTGTGTGTGTGTGTGTGTGTGTGTGTGTGTGTGTGTGTGTGTGTGTGTGTGTTGTGTGTGTGTGTGTGTGTTGTTGTTGTTGTTGTTGTTGTTGTTGTTGTTGTTGTTGTTGTTGTTCTTCTCTTCTTCTTCTTCTTCTTCTTCTTCTTCTTCTTCTTCTTCTTCTTCTTCTTCTTCTTCTTTGTTGTGTTGTTGTTGTCGCCGTCGTCGTCGTCGTGTTTTGTTTTGTTTGTTATTGTTGTGGTTTTTGTGCCTGTGTCTGCGTGTTTTGTGATATCTTGTACCTGTTGGTCAAAACATATTTTGAGACGAAGAGTTCCTTTAAGTAGATCTGGAGAAGCCGGCACAGTAAATGGCTACCAGAGAAGGCTGTTTCATAATGGCATTGTGCTTTGATTGCCTTTTCTTTGTTGCCTCCTAGTTACGACAACGCGAAGAGGGCAAAGCTCTGATTACCTGGCAGATGTTACACGATGAGAAATCCTTGTTCATGTGATCATCGCTTGTGTGCAGCCGGAGCCTCGCTAACAAACCCAAACAAAAAGAAAAAGGGAAAAATCAAAGAAAAAGAAGAAGAAAGAAGAAAAAGCACACACACACAAAGAGACAGAGACAGAGAGAGACAGAGAGAGATCCTAAGCATGGACCATCATGGATCAAAGGTTTAGCGTCTTAAACCTTGACGCTGTTCAAAGTATTGCGGCCTCAAGAACTGCCTTCTTGATGCTGTGACGAACCTCAGAATACCAAAGGTTCGCAGTCAGTGCAGATTTTATGTGGAATTGTTATAGCTTGAGATATAAAAACTTTCTGTTAGGGTGCAATAGCAGATACTTGACATTCAGCAGTCAGTTACGAAGGAGATCGTCGTCATGTTTTTCAATTTTCCTTCTGATGTCACAGGAAAAGGCGGGTGCAGTTGCCTCGGAGGATGACCTGACATCACTGATCACTGACCTTGTAAATGTCATTTAAGTTGTACAGTTTTCCATCTGAAGTCAGAGGAAAATGCGGTTCGAGCTGCCACTAGCCTGAGGGGTCACGTCAGTTTGTGTTATTCGCTTTTATTTCTGCTCCACAGGAAAATACGCGAGTGGAGCTGCCACTAGCCTGAGGTTCACGTCAGTTTGTGTTATTCGCTTTTCTTTCTGCTCCACAGGAAAATGCGAGTGGAGCTGCCCCAGACAGTAACGTCAGTGATCACCCAGAAAACCCATAAAGTTTTACAGTTTCCTTATTCGTCCCAACTAGTGCATGCTGGATATTGTCACAAGTAAATCCCTTTTCTTCAGCCTTTGCTTTCGTGTGTGTGCATGCGTGCATGTCGTGTGTATGTGCATGTGTTGGTGGGTTGATAGGGAGCGATAGGGAGGGGGTCTGTGTGTCCGTGTCTGTGTCACCTACGTGTGTGTGTGTGTGTGTGTGTGTGTGTGTGTGTGTGTGTGTGTGTGTGTGTGTGTGTGTGTGTGTGTGTGCTTACATGCGTCTTTGTGCGCTTACGTGCGTGCATGCGTGCGTGCGTACGTGCGTGCATGCGCGCGCTTGCGTGTGCGTGTGTGTTTGTGTGTGTGTGTGTGTGTGTGTGTGTGTGTATGCGTGCGTGCGTGCGTGCGTGCGTGTGTGTGTGTGTGTGTGTGTGTGTGTGTGTGTGTGTGTGTGTGTGCTTGCGTGCGTGTTTGTGCGCTTGCGTGCATGCGTGCGTGCGTACGTGCGTGCATGCGCGCGCGCTTGCGCGCGTGTCGTGTGGGGGGGTGGGAGTACCGGGTATGTGTGGGTGTCTGCTTGCGTGCGTGTTTGTGCGCTTGCGTGCGTGCGTGTGCGCGTGCGTTTCGCGCGCTTGCGTGTGTGTGTGTGTGTGCAGTGCGGGTTGTGCCATGAGACGACATGTGAAGATACGAAGCAGTGAGATATGAACCCTTTGCTGTCAGCGAGGGCGGCCTGTGTGTGCTGGGCGGCCGCTGTGCCACAGTCTACCGGATTCAGTGGCTGCTGGTGCGAGCTGCCCCCATCTCTGCCTCATCTGCCGATGGCGGCGGCCCCAGCGGCCCTCAAAACGTCGACGATGACGTCCAAAACGGCGACAGTAACAGCCCTCAAAACGGCGACGATGACAGCCTCAAAATGCCAATAATGACCGCCCTCAAAACGGCAACGGCTACACGACTGGCAACGCAGATATGTTTGTGCCCACCATGGTCCCCAACCATTGTCAGTGTGTTTTCTCCTGAGCTGTACAGTAACATACTTTTATTGCTTGAGTTATATGTTATATGCCTTTCTCTCTTCTCTCTTCCCTCTCTCTCTCTCTCTCTCTCTCTCTCTCTCTCTCTCTCTCTCTCTCTCTCTCTCTCTCTCTCTCTCTCTCTCTCTCTCTTCTTCTTCTTCTTCTTCTTTTTCTTCTTCTTCTTCTTCTTCTTCTTCTTCTTCTTCTTCTTCTTCTCCTTCTTCTTCTTTTTTTCTTCTTTCTTTCTCTCTTCTTCTTCTTCTTTATAATTTGTTTTATAATAAAGACCATTCTAGTAAAATTAATCCGTTTGTTTGATAGTGGCGGCCTGAATGAGCTGCTGGTATACATGTATGAATGACTGAGCGAAACTTTGTTTTACTATATTGTGTATATTTACGTATTGTGTTGTAATTTTATGCAGTTGGATAGGCAAATTTCTATGTCTACACACAGAGATAATAAAGATTCTGTATTCTGTCATTTGTAATGCACTACATAATAATGATGAAGAACTAAAATAAAAATAAAAAAATAAAAAAATAGGGAGTGATTGTGTGAACGTGACCAAAATACGATTAGTTATAATTTGTATGTCTTTTGGTTTTGAGTTATATACCGCATTAGTGTTGAATTTACTCTGATAAACTTTAAATGAAATTATTTGAGTAATCGTGCGAATGTGACCCAAATACGAATATTTATGAGCCTTTTTTTTCCGTTGTTATGCGTTTACTCTGAACTCGAAAATAAGATTGTTAATTAATTTTGATTGGTCGTGTGAATGAAACCCAAAATGATTTCAGCCTTCCTTTTTCTTTCTGTCTGTCTTTCTTCTTCTTCTTCTTCTTCTTCTTCTTCTTCTTCTTCTTCTTCTTCTTCTTCCCCATAATTATACCGTATCTGCCGCTAGTGCGTAATTTTAACTTACTGTAAATGTTACTGGTTGTGAACTGTTAAAGGAAATAAAGGTGTTCGTCGTAAATAAACGTGGTCGTGGTTGTCATCCGGTGTGTGCCAGTAGTGTGTGTCTCTTAATGTTAACGTCACAGCGACTGAACAAGCCGACATTATCAAGTTGTTCTCGTGGGTCGTGCTGGGCTTGCTGCGGCTGCCGTACGTCCTTCTCTGGCTAGTCAACTCGGTTGGTTGGTTGAAGTGTTGCTTTACGTCCACATAAACCGTAGGCTTATTAGGGACGGGAGCCCATGACGGCCGCCTCGATTTTCACACAGCTCTTGAGCTCTGGCGGCTAGTCAACTCGGACATGCTGCGTGGGATCATTAGCAAAGGGCTAAACCAACAATACAATGCACCTTTAATGTCCCGCCGCGTGGACAAACTCAGCTGCAAAGCAACTGATCAAACACAACAACAAAATTGTTTTTAATCACATCATTATTAAAGCATCACAACAACGCAAAAAAGCACCCGAAGAACGCTCGATAAAAGTCAATAAAATGTGCATAATTATGATGATGATGATAATGATGATGATGATGATGACGGTACTGCTGCTAGTGATGCTGATCACCTCCCACTAGAAACCCCCTGTTCCTCTACTCACTCACCTTAAATCCCCCACATATCCCTTTACCCCCTCACCCCGGCCACACCCTCCTCTACCCCCAACCCCTAGAACACAGCCCCTCCCAGCCCCCGTTTGTCTACTCCTCCCATCGCCCTCCCCTTTCTCCCCCCCCCCCCTCCGCTCCCACCTGTCGCTTTACTCCAGCCCTCACCTTGACCCCCCCCCCCCCCCCGCACGACCCCGCGCGCCCCTCTAAACTGAACCTCCACCTAGCTAGACACACTGCCCTTCCCGCGTCTCTCTACCCCCTCCCCTTAGACATCCCACCCCCACCCCCCTCCCATCACCGATTCCCGTGTACACTTGTCCTGTCAACCCAGGCCTTGACACCCCCTCCCACCCCCTCCATCCTCTCTGTGAAACCTCCACCTAGACACCCCTCCCCTCCCGTCCCTCTACCCCCCTCCCCCTAGACATCCCCCTCCCATCCCCTGTACTCTCTCTCCCTTGACACCCCCACCCCCCTCCCCCCAGCCTCTCAGTCTAGTCAGTCTTGAAACGGCCTCTACCTCAGTAGACACCCCTTCCCCGCTTTCTGAGCGCCTGACTCTACCCACTCCCTCTAGAAACACCTCCCCTCCTGCCCCTCTGTCTCAGTACCCCCTTCCTCTAGAAACCCCCCTCCCGTCCCTCCCCCCTCCTCCCCCCCCCCCCCCCCCCGCCCCTCACCCGCGGTCACCCCACCACCCACCCAGTCCCTGGACATCGTCCCTGCCGCACTCCGGCCGCTCAGCCGGCGGTTACTAAGTATATATATAATATTATATCGGACCGCAGCCGCCTTGCTGGGCTGATCCATCCGGCGGCCGAAAAGCCTCATGGATTCTGTGGACTTTAAGCAACATGTTTACTTACTATTTTGCCGAGTTTCCATTCCACTGTCTCGGCCCGCCTCTACCCGCCCCCCCCCCCCCCCTCCCTTATTTCGGCGGCTAGCCGCTTTCTGGCCACACTATTTAGTGTCCGCCCTCCCCCGTCACCACTACGACTTTCAGAGCTTTTTGCTTGTTTGTTGTTGTTTTGGTTTTGTTTGTTTACTGGTCTCCAGACTCCAAGATGTTGTTGTTGTTTTTTAGCTCTTTTTTTTTTTTTTTTTTTTTTTGACTCGTCTGTATCACACAAGTGAAACTGCCCTTGCTACGATCATCAAAATAGGTTGGGCAGAGTTACCTCCCTGTAGTTACATTACAGTTACTACCCTTGAGAAACCAAAATGCTCGGCGTGAAGAATCGTTTTGCTGCACTAAAAGTGGAAGATGACGAGGAAGAAAGTTCCGCTTCAAAGTCAAAGGGTGCTGATTCCAACCAGAATCAGTCCAACTCAGCTGCCAAGAAAAAGAATAAAAAGAAGAAGAAGGAGTCTGACGAGGTAAGAGCATTTGTCGAACTTTAATGGTGTCGAGCAGTTGCTCGGTTTCGTTTCGCAACACATGGTAAACAAAGCCTGTCGTTCAGTGCATAATTTCTTTTGTCCCAGGTCTCGTTAACTTTAGCCTCATAGATCTACAATCGATTTCGCAAATGCTCATGTTTGACTACATTATTTTCATCGCCCCTGTACAACAACTGAACAATAGCATACACTGTGCAGCTGTTAGCAGTCCCAGTCAACACTTGACCGTTCTTCCATCTTTTCCCTTTTTCTACTTTCGGTCACAGTTTTTTTGTTATTACAGTTTTAGTTTTACGTTCATTTTAACGGAGAAGAGCTGATCTTCACAGTTATTGCTTATGGTTGTTGTATGCTCCATTTGTTTGTAAGATAATATAAATAAATATGCGAATTTCAAACAATAGTTATAACCAAAACATCACACAGTAAGTAAACTTGCAAGTTACATGGTGCTTAATGTCCACAGAGACCACAAGGCTTATTAGGGACGGGGAGAAGAGGGGGGGGGTATGGAGGTGGAAAAAGAGGGAGATTATATACCTATCACTATACTGTCACCACCAGAATCACACCTGCATTATGATGGGCAGCGATGAGAGCCATTTTAATGTTTTGTTAATTGTGGGGACAAAGTCACAAGACACTTTAGACAGTGTCCACAGAGCACAACTTTTGAAGAGAAAGGAGAGCTAAAGTGGATTCGAACCAAGGTCCCTATGTTTACCAGCTTAAAGCCCATTCTTAACTGGACGAATGTTTGTTCGCCGAACATACTTCGGACAGTTCGACAAACTATGATTTGTTTCTTAATTGAACTTTTAGTTCACCAAACATGGTTCAGACAGTCTAAACTTTACTTCGTTCTCAACTGGCTTGTAATGAGATGCAAGCTTCGGCCCGAACTTGCGGCAGACGCGCAGCAGACAGCATGATCAAAAATGTAGGCTAAAGTCAGTATACTTTAATCATCCCTCACAGGGTAATTCAACTAACTACTATCTCATTCTGGGTCTCTGAGAAAAGGCTGTGCCTCCCACAAGTCAACAAATAAATTCCCTCCAAAACGAGTGAAGAACCTAGTGACACCGTCATCCATTTTTATTTTTTCTTCATCCACAGGAGAGCTCTGCTCTCAGCCAATCAGAGGCAGTGATCGTCAGATAGGGCAAATGTTCCCAGAACATGTTGAGCAAAGCTTTTTGGACCCCGAATATAGCTTCAGCGAATACTTCCAACTAGGTTCATGAAGAAAAGTTTGCCCAATTAAGAACCAACTAGGTTCGCCAAATACTTCCAACCAGGTTCGCAAAGAAACATTTGCCCAGTTAAGAACAGGCTTAACGCTTTACTGCTGGGCCAAACCGGCTCACAGTCTGGGAGCACAGGCCTATAAGTATAACTAGTATATATATAAGTAATAACAGTGTGACACTGCCACCTCAGCAAATGAGATTCCAGCTTACTCCCACTGATAAATTAAATAGTTCAGTACTGTCAAAGTTCAGCTTTGTTTTTTAATCCTCTTGTACAGTTACAGTTGGGAGGGTCACATTTCTACTGTGTTATTCAACTGGGTGTGTGCAGAATTTTATGTGATGTTTTATTTTTAAGGTCATGTTTTAAAAAAAGTTAGTTTTGATACAGCTACTTGTCATTGTATGAAAGTTTGGGATAGCCCTGTCAGACAGTTGTATCTGTTTGGCCACATCGTGTGAACATTTGTTTCATTCATTAAGTGATTAACTGAATCAGTAAATCACACAAAATGCATAAATGTATCTAGATGTATACAGTAATATAGCTATTGACGGTGATATCTTTGGATTGTGTTCTCAGAGAACTGTTTCAGTATTTGACACTGGGCATGAAGGTAACCCTTGTCAACTTTACATGTCCATTATTACCAATACCAGTCATAGGCATACTCTTACTTAGTGACATTGTCATTGAGACTGACTCATCTTCAAGGTCATAGGAAAATGAAAAAACATACTGAAGGTGGTATTTTGTTTCAATTCTGAGTGCAAGTCAACTGGTGGTTCCCAGAGGGAAGTTATGCAGACTAGCCTTTTTCAGTGTGATCTATCATATTTTTAATATTTTATTCTACAGGTTTATAACATTGTATGCATGCACTCTGTTGCATACATGTATATGAGTAATGAGAGAAAAATAGGATGATCGCGAACATTTTCTTTTTATCTTATTATATTATTATAACTAGCGTACTTTGTTTCTTTATTTTCTCTTTTTATTTTTAATAATTTTACCTGCAGGTGGAAAGGTTTGTCTATCAATCATGGACCTTGCGTAAATTCCTAAATTTAGTCAATAATAATATTTAGTGATGTCTGAATTGTTGATTCTGCTTTGCCAGTTGGACTTGAAGAGAAGCACTGATCATTTTGTCTTACAAGATCAGTCATAATTATTAGGGCCAGCTTGTCCTGGGCAATAACTTTATATTTATGGTATTTTTGTATATATATATATTTTATTTTATTTTAAATAAAGCTTATGTCACAAACCACTGTCTACAGGCTCTGAGGAACATGGCATTTGGCCCAAAACGTCCCCCCAGCAGCAAACAGCAGAAGACTCCTGGCAGTGCTGGGCAGCAACGTCATGGCAACAAGCCCGCAAAGGAGGAAGACTGGGAAGAGTGGCGCCGAAGGGACACAGAGGTGGGATGTAGTTGCAGATTTTTCTGATTTAAATTGTGAACTATAAATGTGCAGTTTTGGGGCTGTGCATATCTTTTCTCTGTTTCTCTTGTTTACTTTGCGTTTAATGGGGAAGTGCAACCTGAGTATGCTGTGTGAGAAAGAATTACGTATCACCAGGAAAGAGAAAGCTCTGTCTACTGATGTAAGGTATGACAAAAATATGGCACGTGTTTGAAAGATTCACTGCAGCATTTTTCTCTCTCTCACTCGTGTACAGTCAGCTTGGCCCCTTTGGTGAATGAGAGACTCCTTTTTATAATGAGACTGAGCGTTCGCCAAAAGGAAATGATTCTGAACATTCAGCCACAAACTGGCTGTAGAGGTGTGGTGTGTCTCATGTTCGTGAGCTGATCAACTGACTGATCATTGTCTGCCACTCAAATTTTGGTGACACATTAATAATATTGCTGACCAGGTCAGTGACTTCATTGTCTAGCAATATTTGATTGCCATGCTTGATTCAAGTCTTCAAGATTTAGTTTGTTTAGTTTGTGTGTGTGTGTGTGTGTGTGTGTGTGTGTGTGTGTGTGTGTGTGTGTGTGTGTGTGTGTGTGTGTGTAGATATTATACACCTATATGAAGGACCACAAGTTTCATTAAGAGCAATATCTTTATGTCTTCTCAAATGAGTAAATAATCACTTCTAATTCTATTAAAGTATTATCTATATAAAAGAATAGAAAGGACGGACAGTACTCAGTTAATTTGTGTTTCCAAGCAGAGGAATGGACAGGAAAGGCAAAGACTACCACCAAGAAATGTGTCAAATAACTTGGAAGGCTGATGGTGGTTTGGGCTTTGGACTTTTGTACTTAAAATGTTAAATGCTAGTGACAGTTACAAATTATGCTTTTTTATGCATCTCTCTCTCTCTCTCTCTCTCTCTCTCTCTCTCTCTCTCTCTCTCTCTCTCTCTCTCTCTCATGTTTCTTCTACTGCAGCTTTTGCGTGTTTGGTCTGCTAGGTGACAGAAGACATGTATGAGAGACAACTCCAGCAAGCAATTCTAGACAGCAAGATGGAGGCTGAGCAACAGAAAGAGGTCAGTCTGATCTGGTCCCAGCATGGTATGCTGTACACACCAATTCTTTTCTCCTTTTTTTTTTTTTTTTTTTCTTTTTTCTTTTTTCTTCATCCCATGCAGATGAGCAAGCTATAAACTTCTGGGCTGCCAGAGGGTCAAATTTCTTTGCAAGTTACGTATTCATTTTCTTGATGAAATGAATTATTTTTTTTTTAAGTTAAAGCATGACAGCTGTCAGACCCAGCAAGCAGAAATTATGTCAGTGTCTTGAAAATTAATGTTATAAATGTTAGGTCAAGCTGCCATTTCAGATAGATAGATCTACATGACTTCTCTGCAAGTTAATTTGTGCCACACCTGCGTTTTCATAGAGAAGCTTGTCGGATGAGCAACAAAAACTCCACAATTAAGTGTTTCCTGGTGCCTGTGTCCCTGAGCATCGAATCTATCCATCTTCCAAATGTAAATATATTCTTTTTAAATTATATATATTTAAAATGCAGGAGCCAGATCAGGGGAGAGCAGTAAAGCAAGACTGTGTCTGGCCAAAGAGCTAGAGTTATCTCATTCTGTTCCTTATGGGCACTGTGTGCTGTATCTTTTATTTATATTGCAGCCTGTGTCTCACCAGGAAAAACAACAACAACATTCTTCAGGTTCAGGCACCATGTGTGCCCATGTGTTTGTCCACAGGATCAGAAACGCAGGGAAGCGGAGATGAGGGCCTTGGGTCTGCCCACAAATGGCACCAAAGAAGGGAAGAAGAAGAAAAAGAAGGACAAACCCCAGGCCATGAGCCTGGACCAGTTCAACCAGCTTCCTCCAGAGAGAATAGCAGGGAGTGACGACGGTAAGACCACTGACTACAGGGAGTCTGTAACTCAAAGAGCCATGTGCATCTCTGTGCTGAGCTCTTTAGGCATAGTGGTGGGTCACCAGGCTGAGCAGCAGAGGGACCTCAGTTTGATCCACTTTTGTCTCTCCCATCTTCAGAAAGGCATGCCTCTCTTCAGAAAGTTATGCTTGTCTTCAGAAATTTGTGCCTCTTCAGAAAGTTATGCCTGTCTTCAGAAAGTTGTGCCTCTCTTCAGGAAGTTGTGCCTCTCTTCAGAAAGTTGTGCCTCTCTTCAGGTAGTTGTGCCACTCTTCAGAAACTTGTGACTCTTTTCAGATAGCATTGTACCTCTCTTCGGAAAATTGCACCCCTCTTCAAAAAGTTATGCCTCTCTTCAGAAAGTTGTGCCTCTCTTCAGAAACTTATGCCTCTCCTCAGAAAGTTGTGCCTCTCTTGAGAAAGTTCTGTCCCTCTTCAGATAGTTATGCCTCTATTCAGAAAGTTATGCCTCTCTTCAGAAGGTTATGCTTTATGACTCTCTTGAGAAAGTTCTGAGACCTCTGAGTCTCTTCAGAAAGTTGTGCCGCTCTCCAGAAAGTTATGCTGCTGTTCAGAATGTTGTGCCTCTCTTCAGAAAGTTATGTCTCTGTTCAGAAAGTTGTGCCTCTTTCTTGTCAGAAAGTTATGGTTTATCATACGGACTCTATCATGAGACTTCTTCTTTTTTCTTTTTTTGTGTGTTTTGTCCAGTGTTTTTTTTTGTTTTTGTTTTTTGTCCAGTGGGTTGTTTTAAAAAGCTCAGTCAGTTTTGTAGTTACAGTGAAATGGTTTCGACAAACAAGGGAGTTAATTAGCGCTCAAGAGACGTACACAAACACAGTAACAAAGACCTGAGTCGCCTACGGTAACTAACCTGGCATGCAAATGAATACAAGGTACATAAACTCCACCAGAGATGCATCCAATATATTTGCACTGCATTCTTAATATCTTGTGTTTGTATTCTTTTGAAACAAAATTGTGTGTGTGTATGTGTGTGTGCACATGTACAGGCATGCATGCATGTCTGTGTGTATGTGTGCATGTGTGTAATGTATTTTTGCATGTGTGCATTTGGGATGTTTGTGTATGTGTGTAACATGCCTGTGTGTGTGTGTGCATGTGTGTATGATGTATGTTTTTGTCTCTGTGTGTAACACATTTGTCTGGTGTATATATGTATGTATCACATGTGTGTTTAATGTGTGTTGATGTGTATTATATGTTTAATGTGTATGCATATGTAACATGCTTGTTTTGTGTGCATGTGTTTGTATTATGTGTGTGTGTGTGTGTGTGTGTGTGTGTGTGTGTGTGTGTGTGTTTGTGTGTGTGTGTGTGTGTTACATGTCTAATGTGTGTGTATGTGTGTGTGTATTATTTGTGTGTGTGTGTGTGTGTGTGTTACATGTCTAATTGTGTGTATGTGTATTACATGTCTAATGTGTGTGTGTGTGTGTGTGTGTGTGTGTGTGTGTGTGTGTGTGTGTGTGTTACATGTCTAATGTGTGTGTGTCTGCATGCTGCCTGTGTTACAGAGGAGGAGGAGCCCAGTCCACCACCTGTACACACCCGTGTCCCTGCCGCCAGCCAGGACCCACACTACTTTGACAACATAGCCAGCGATGCCAGTAAGATTCTACAGAAAGAGCGCATCCAGGAACAGTATCAAAAGGTGAGATGGCCCCTACCCCCCACCCCCCTTTCCCCTCATGTCTCTCTCTCTCCCTGCCTCCCCCCTCTCTCTCTGTCTCATCCTGGGGTGACTATGCAATTGACAACTTGATAGAATCCAAGAACTAACTCTCTCTCTCTCTCTCTCTCTCTCTCTCTCTTTCTCCCTCCCTCCCTCTCCCTCTCTCTCTCCCCCTCCCTTTTTCTCTCTTGCTGTCTTTCTGCACCCACACACATGAGTATACTGATTATACAAGACTTAACACACAAGTGGACAGAGACTTAAGGCGGCGGAAGACAGCAGCGCTGAATGGAAAACATGGCATGTCTATTGTTTTGGTAGAAGAAATGTCTTGAGGTCTGATTTGACAGAGTTCAGAGGGGGTTTCTGTCAGACTCAAGAGAGGAAGGGGAAAGCCATTTTGTGTATGATGTTAATAATGAATATATGTTGCAGGCCTATGCCCTTGAGAATGCGATGAAATCAAAGTACCAGGAACAGCTGGAGAAGAAGGATCAGGAGATCGCTGAGCTGAATGCGAGGCTGGAGAAACAGGGTGTATGTCTTTTAGTTTTACCGTTCTTTGTGTTGATGATAAAACATTGAACAGATGTGACCTGTGTACATGTTTCACATCAGCATCATTGTTAGTACTAGTGGGGGCTTCCTGAGAGTATGTTTACACAGCTCAGGAACCTGTTGTTGTCAACTGTGATTTTGGACCTTTGATAAAAAGCAGTTGTTTTTGTTTTTAAGTAATTCACTTGTGTAAAACTCCGAAGATGATCCCCAAAAGCAGCTGGTTGGAGCAGGCTGTATTGTAGTAGAAAACACATGCATGCACGCACACACACAAAAGAAATTATGTGGAAGCAAAAATAAATAAATGGGTGGTTGGGTTGTCCCAGTGTTGTTGTTGTCACTTTTTTGTACTCCAAATACTTGTCAGTGAATGAATTAACAGTTCAGGTCAACAGTCATTCTCCATCTTTGTTCTAAAATGTGTACAGTTACTAGAAGTGCAAGCTCTATAATAATTTGGGAGTGATTATAATAATATTAATATCTGCATATAGTGTGAGGGAGAGGAACAGTTTTACTTTATTTCAAACATTTGATTACAAAGGTGGGCAAGATCCATTGTATTGATGCATGGCACTGATGACTCGATCCACACCGACTGTCTGTTACCATATTTTAATTTCCAGTGCTGTTGACTGCTATATATTGTAGTCAAGAGCATTAGATATTGGAACACAGTAAGCAGAATATATTCTTGATTTGCAACAAGCACTTCGGACTCTAGGTAATGTAGTTTGCTATGGATGGCCTGTGATAACACAGAAACTGGAAGGGGGGGGGGAGTGTGGGAGGGGGGTAGGGAAGTGTAAAGATGAAAGTCTACTTTTGTGGTCTTGATTGTTGCAGGCAGAACTGAAGGAAGTGAAGAAGCGAAGCACAATGCTGTGTAAATTGTTGGGCCAGGGAGAAAGTAGGTTTTATTTTCTACCTACTCACTTATGTTCCACTTGTTTATTCTGCTCTCTCTCTCTCTCTCTCTCTTGTCTCATATGATCGAATGACCAATTGAATGTATTCTGTTGTTAAACGATGCATGTTATGAGACTGTAAAAACACCCCACAGTGCTGCACTTGGCAAAAGAAAAGAAAAAGATGCAAGATGCATGGAATGATGTTACATCTTTGGATGAACACTTGCAAACAAACTAAAAAGCATCCATGCAGCTTTGTAAAGCAGTGCCATACTACCTGTGTTCAGAGCACATTATGGATGTGATGTGTTCAGTCACACTTAATTAACACACTAAAAACATAGAGAGGGGGTAAAAGAATGCTTTTTGGCTGTTGTTGTCCCATAAAGTCCCGGCATTTTTACTGTCAGGTGATCCCAGACTGGATAGATCTTGGTCTGGTTTTCAACGGGGCATGTGCCTAGACTCCCCTAGTTTGAGAGGTTTTTACTTTGGTAATTCCCATGCCTTATGGTGTTACATGTAGCATTTCACTCATTTCATTTCTGAAGTTTGGTGAGGATGCCAATTGTTTAAGGGGTTTTTACTTTGATAATTCTCATGCCTTATGATGTTACATGTGACATTTCACTCATTTTATTTCTGAAGTTTGGTAAGGACAGAGACTGTTTGAGAACCTTTACTTTGGCAATTCCCATACCATATGATGTTACATGTCGCATTTCACTCGTTTCATGTCTTAAGTTTGATGAGGACGCTGATTGGGCATTGTTACTGCGAGTTCTCACAGTGAACTGAAGTGTGTCTGTTTTGCAGTGAAGGACAAGGCAGATGTTCTGGAGCAGGTGGAAATGCTGTCCACTGTCAGGGATGAACTGACAGAACAGGTGAGAGGCATGGCACCAGAGAAGGAGTGCAGTGGTTCAACGGTTGAAGCAAGCTCAAACAGTTCACAGGTTACACAGAAAAGCTATACAATGGTGCATTGATTTGACAAGGACCCAAGAGACACGGAATGTGTTTTGTGGTAGTAGAACTTGGTTTTGTGGTAAGCAACATAGCATTTGAGATGGAAAGATATCCTGTGTGTTGGCAGTATAGTCCACTATGCCTTACAATAATAATGGGTACTTAAAAGTGCCTCGCCCAAACAGGCCCTACGCACTTACACATTCTTTAAATGTACATGTTAAAGATTCAGTGCATACATCACATACACACAACACATGCACGAACATATGCACACACACGCACGCACGCACGCACGCACACAAAGAGTTATATACCTGACAGAGGTACAGAGCTGACAGAGGTACAATGATCAGTATTTGGAAGGCTTTGTGTGCGTTTATTCTTACGTCAAGTCCTATTACAAAACATGCCGGAAACTGTCCAGTTGCTGACCCAGAAATAAATATTTTTGTTATCTCAACAAAAGGAGCAATCTGACCGAGTGTAATAAACGTATCCTTACATTCTCATATATCTCCTTTTCATTAAGGTGGCCACCTTGACAGCTGACTTAGAGAAAGAGAGGTCCAAGGTCCATGCCTTGAAACTGGAACTTGACAAAGTGAAGGTAGGCCAGCCTCCATACATGCGTCTTTCTGTGTGTATGCATGCGTGTACGTTTGTCTTTGGCTTTGTGTACATCACTGCCTATTTCATTTACCTTTGTTTGGGATTGCGGTTTCAATAACTTTGTTGTTATTCTTTTGTTCACTTTGATCAAAACAGGAGCTTCATATTACAGAGATCTGTTCTGAAAAACCTGTGTGATTTTATGATTATGGTGTCACAAGCTTCGTATTTTGTGAAGATATTGTGTATTTTGGATCATCGTTTCCATCAGTTTGTGCACGTCTGTGTGCGCGTGTGTTGTGGATACAATCAGTTTGTGACAGGCAGTTGAGTTTTCATCATCTGTTTTCAGGGAAAACATGGCAAGTCGAGTCAGTGAGACAACTGGTGCAAGTGAGGTGTGCAAGTGATCAGATGGATTGGAGACTTTGGGCCCTTTAGCTGTGCTGTACAGTTGCTGCTCTCCTTCTGCCATGCGCTTCCATCGTTCACAGTTCCCCCATTTGTTACCTTGGTGTGCACCTGCTTGGAACTGAATGCAATCTCGTGTGTGTTGCTTAAAAGGTCTGTTTGTTTGCAAGGATTTAGAGATGTGTGTTGAAGTTTTGACCCAGATCATGCTGTCACTTCTGTGTGTTACAGATATTATTAATTTCAATGTTATTTGTGTGCATACTCACTTTGATCAACCACTTTCTGATCAGTTCCTGCAGTTTCTCAAAAGCTCTACTCTGGCGATGCAGTTTTAGGGTCTTCTTTCATGATCGCTAATGACATTGATTCCAGTTTCTGCAAGGGCTGCCTCCTGCACTACACCAATAAAATGAGGAACACAAAAAGTCAAAGGAGAAATTAAAACCAAATTGAGTTTTTGTTTTAGTTCAATGAGTTGATGAGACATCTTTCCATTGGCACTGTCATTTCCTCTTTTGTTTTCTTGATGTTTAATTTTTACAGAGGATTTCCTTTTATCATTTCATTTTCTTTAATGATCTTTTTTTCTTTCTTGTTTTATACACGATTTTCTTTTATTAGCACATTTCCCCTAGTTTTCTACATTATCTTCTGTCCCTCATGTGTAAGATTCAGATTTAGAGTTGGAACAATTTTTGGACCAAATTCACCTTTCATATCTCTAAACTATTTTGGACCTTGTCTTGTTTCTTTCCATTTTGGTTTTGGTTTTTAGTGGTGATGGTTGCTGCTGTTGTTACCTTCCATTCATGTCTGTAATAATGAAAAACAGCCCTGCATCTTACCACATTTTCACAGAAGATGCAACTTTCTCATTAATAATCAGTGTGAAAAGATATCACTTGCTCATTAACAGTCAGTGACGTTCACTGCGCCCTCAGGTCTACCTATTCATGTATTTTATATTTCTGGTCTAATTTGTCAATGTTTCTCACTGCGATCTTGAAATTCAAGTCAAAAATGCCTGCCATGCAGTGAACTTTTCACCGACTTGTTAACATGTACCCTTGTTGGGTTTTGTCATTATTTTTTTAATTCTGGTTGGTTTGTTTTTCTTGTTTCATTCTTTTCTTCTTCTTCCTTTTTGTTCTTCTTTTTCCCCCATATGAACAAAGCAAGTCTTTGATGTAATGATTTTATTGATGCAAAAAGAGTCAGTGGAATAAATGTTGCATAAACGATGACAGAACCAAAGGTGTGTTCACAAATATTTTTTTTATTGGTGACTGACATACAAATGTAGAGTGGTGTGGTCTGGACTGTGCTGTGGAAGTGGTTGTGAAGGTATGAATCAGAAACATACACAAAGTATGATCTTGACTAGACATCAGGTCAACTTGAACCAGCTTGAACTCTGAATAATAACCAAAAACACAAATTGCAGTGTAAATATAACATTTACAGACCGTTAACACAAATCACAATGTCAGACTAAGAGAATGCTTGACAGAAACAGCAAAGAAGAGCAATTATGCTCTGACAACTTGCATTCTGATTCAAGTGCAAAACCAGAGTGGGGAAACCTATTTACTAGTCCCCTTAAATACATGCCAGAGAAAAACCATATTGTGCTTGACATTTTTTCTTCTTTTTTTTATACAACGTGTATGTGGCCAATGTTACACACAGTTCAACTGGACAAGAATCTGAAAAATGCAATTTGCAGTTTATGTTCCCGACACAAGTGGCCTTGAAATAAGGTCAAGGTCATCCAACCTGGTATGACTGGACCGTAAGCAAGGTTGCAATTTTACGCAAAGACGGTAAGACCTTGCTTAAACAGCACCTGAGAAAAAGCTATCATTTAAGTTTCTGTTAAATCGGAAAATAAGCCTATTTCCTGAATACATGCAAGGTATGGTATGCTCTTGGTAACACACTTAACAATTATACAAGGTTTTAACTTAACCAGATAAGAACATAACATTTTCAGTTAAAACCATCTAACAGTAGCACTGCTGTGATCTTGAAATGTGGTCAAGATCACTGAAACTGTTACGAACAGGTAAAGCTCAAGAGGTACCATCACACAGGGTTTGACATTCCTCATTCTGTGGTGTCTGAAAAAAATCTCAACATTCAAACTTTTGACATGCCCTGCACTCAAGCCTGCCAAACACCAGTCATTACACATATACCCACATTATTTCAGGCAAGTCAAACAACACCATTTCTCAACCTTCACAAAAAGTACACCTATAAACCAGCGCTTTACCCTGTGCTGTAAGACAAAGCTGGAGTTGTATCCCTTGGTGTAAAAATGATGCTAACATAAGACTCGGGATTTCCTTTGTTCTGAAACTTTACCAAAAGTGTTTACATATTTGGGACAGTGTGCTACTTATTACAAATTTTGGTTCAGTTTCACCATATGAAGACTCCTGCGTATTTATGATAAAGCTTTCATCAGAGTATCATTACTTTTTTTCTTCTGAGGAACCTCTGACTAGGTGAACAGCTAAACGGTGTCACATAACCTAGCACCTACATTAGATGACAAAAAGGACTAAACAGTCACAAAAACCTTTTGCCATGACAAGGACGGAATAACATCACACAACCTAGGACCCACATTACTGAAAAGAAATCACTAACTGACTGACTGATTTCACACAACCTAGAACCCATATTATGAGAACAGAACCCACATGCTGCTGGGGAAAAAAGGTGACATACTGAAGGTATGAAGGTCACAGACCTTTGGATACCCTGTATGAAAGGTGCCTTCAAGACAGCATACATAAAGTTGAACTGAAAACTCTACTGGACAATAATTTGTTATTAGCATACACAAGTAAACACAACAGTTCTTGTGGGGGAGGGGGGGCATCTTTTTTTCTCATTTCTCCTATGAGATGTGGGGGGCGTCCTTTTTTTTTCATTTCTTCTATCAGATTCACTTTTCATAGTTAACTAGTTATGCCAAAGTACATCTAAAAGTAAACATGCTGATGTCTCTCTTGCTCTATTGTTCAAGCAAATGTTCAAAAACACAATAAAATGTAATTTTTCTGGAGTTTGCAAAGAACAATTTGATTTACCCTGCTTTGTATGAAAATATTCATTAATTTTTGTATGTTTATATACCACTGACTTGTAAATGGCCATCTGCACGCAGAATGTTTTTCTTTAAGCTGTAAAGCACGCTGAGTCTCCGAAAGCGCTCTGTAAATTCCCTATTATGATTATGTGGTTTTATTACTTCAATTTCAAGTACAACAAACTGTCCAAAGGCAAAAGCAAAATAAAAAAAATACTGAAAATCAAACTTTAGAACACAATCCAGTACCTGCAACGATTCTCAGAGCGAAGCATTCAGACTCCAAATAAATGTGTTTTCAAAACAGAATGTTAACTGTATGATGTATAATGACGTATAATGTTAACTGTATGATGTATAATGACGTATAATGTTAACTGTATTATGTATAATGTTAACTGGTTGATTACAGTAGACTATACTTTAGCCTTGTATCATTAGTCTGGTGCGTAGAGCAATTCAGCACTGATTGTCAATTGAAGCATATACTGTAAAATGTGGCTACATTTGGCATGGACATTTGCGACAATAAAGCAACAATTGAGATTATGAAACGCATTTCCCTGCACCACCCACACACACAAAAGTGTGCAGTCGAACAGTGAAACATCTGAGATTGGAAAAAATTGTAATAATAATGATATTCATTCAAAAACAAAGCAACAATGAACGGCGGCAAGTCATACTACACGTATCAAACCAGCACCTGAAAAATATGATCACACATGTACTGTACTGGGTCACCGCACCTAAAAATTTGCGTGCTCATTGAAGCTTGCCTGTTGTTGAATGTCTTACAAAAGCTGACCCTTCAACCACCATGAACTGTGGGGGAGAGGGAGGGGGTGGGGCTGAAAGAGTGAGGTGGTGGCTAAATGGGTGAATTTTCTTCTTTTTTTTTTTTGGGGGGGGGGGCGGGGGGGGGTCAATGAACAGATAGCAGGGAATATAGAAAGCTTAAACTTAAATAAATACCATGCCTTCAAGCTAATTACATGAGCATGCATTATATATATAATATACACGTGTGTAAAGAACACATCTAGTGACTTTCAAGTAAAACTAAAAGTGAAAAAAGTAATAAAACTTTGCATACAATTGTATACTTACATAGCTACACGATTTTCAACAATTTTAGACATGGCTGTGAGGGTTGGCTCTTACTCTTACGTTAAACAAAAATAAAACAATCATTCTAGTTCAGTGCCTGTACAAGTTTGTTCTGTAATAATAACCATAATGTTAATAATAATAATAAAAGTTTTTAAAGACTGCTTTTCAAAACATTTGACAATGCGCACAGTCTCCCCGGCACATGCAAATAATTCACTTTCACAATTACTTTTTGCCAGACTTAGGATGAAATATTCGTCAGTACATGATACATTCTGACACAGCTTAGCTCCTTATGAAATATCAGACTGCAGGGGGCATGCACACAGGTGTGTACAGTAAGCCACAGGGAAAGTTCCACTGACAACTGATGTCTTTTCACAACTCAAGTTTCAGAGCTTCGCAATAACTGGGAAGCTCCCAGTAACCTTCCCTTCATCTCTTGGTATGAACGGAAACCCTCCATCTGACGACCACATGCAACACCTGTAGCCCCACCAGCAGATCACTGTCTTCCCGCTACGGACTGGCCGCTGCCACCTGCATGCCCACCTGTCCTGCCTCGGTCTGTCACATACACAGTTGACAGCCTGTGTGAGACAGGCCCACAAACCCTAGAGCATGGTCTGCAGTCTTCTGCCTGCATGCCCACCTGTATCGCCTCAGTCTGTCACACACACGGTCGACTGCCCGTGCGAGACAGGCTCACAAACCCCAGAGCACGTTCTGCAGTCCTGCCACTTGTACAAGGAAGCATGGACACAGCACTGGCCCCTGAGGAGCCACGCTAGCAGAAAAGCTCTGGGGCTCTAAAGAGGACCTGGTACAGACAACCAACTTGACCAAGACCACCAAGCTCTGGGGCTCTAAAGAGGACCTGGTACAGACAACCAGCTTGACCAAGACCACCAAGCTCTGGGGCTCTAAAGAGGACCTGGTACAGACAACCAACTTGACCAAGACCACCAAGCTCTGGGGCTCTAAAGAGGACCTGGTACAGACAACCAACTTGACCAAGACCACCAAGCTCTGGGGCTCTAAAGAGGACCTGGTACAGACAACCAACTTGACCAAGACCACCAAGCTCTGGGGCTCTAAAGAGGACCTGGTACAGACAACCAGCTTGACCAAGACCACCAAGCTCTGGGGCTCTAAAGAGGACCTGGTACAGACAACCAACTTGACCAAGACCACCAAGCTCTGGGGCTCTAAAGAGGACCAACTAACTTCATCAATCATTCAATGCCACCAAGCTAGATGTCTGAGGACAATCCGCAGCAATGAAGAAGAAGAAGGAAAGACTGCAGTCCACTGCAGTAAATGCGATTATCTTGCTGAGACTGAGAGACGCACTTCCTAAGTGTCATTTGACTAGGCTGTTCACGGGTGCTATTCCGCTAAACAGACTCTTTATCAGCCATGTGGCCTGAAAAATGCTGCACAAGTTCACAATAAGGGCATCGCTTAACTAGAAGAGATGCAATACAACACTGAACAAGATGCAAGAGCATCTTGAAACGGTTTGCACTTTCAAGTTACCGGTAGACTATCAACTTTAAAAAAAAAATCACATCAAAACAACAAGAATAAAAAAATGAAGCGAAACACAACCATAATGAACGGCAGAAGCTCACTGAAAAAAAGACTAACACTGCGGCAGCAGTGCTAATATTATGTCTCCAAGCAAAGCATAACACTTAAACTTTTCTTCTTTATGCTCTACCACACGAAAGTTCTTTACTTTTAAATCAACACATAAAAGAATTGTACACATATGTACATTTTCTTCAAAATGTTCAAAATTATGGCATACTGTTGTTAATATCACCAATTTTTCACAATATGACACTCTCCTTACTCCCTCTCATCTTCTCATGAACACACACACACACAATGTTTTTTTTTTTTTTTTTTCTCCCAACGCATTATGAAGAAAAAGGAGAATTGTTCCACTGTTCACAAAAATTCAACCCCTTCAAAGACATTTTCTTCTGTTGCACTTTGTAAGTATCTACCATGTAACATCTGCACAAAGAAAAAACACAACAATGCTGTTCAGTTCAACAATTCACAAACACTGTGTCTCAAAAAAGACAGATAATTCCGGAAGTTTTTGTTCTGCTCTGTTGACATTTCATTTGTTGTTACTTGTACAAAAACTCTATTACTTTCACCAAGACAACGAAAGGGGAATGTCAAAGAAAGAGAAAAAGGAAAACAAAAAAAAGATGCAAATTAAAACACCCGCACATGCAACTTGCCAAAACTGACACTAATGCTACAGCAAAGCAATCCACATGTACGTAAACTTAATACTGCAGACAAAAGTACGGTATATGAAAACTCTGCTTGGTGTAACAAACAAAACAAAAAAACTAAGGTTCTCCCGTCAATCAGTTGCCTCAGTTCCTTGCCGTTTACTTCCAGTTCCACTACACCACAAATGCCTTTGAAAGGGTTCCAAGGGAGGGGTTTCAGTTCAACACCAGACTCCCTGTCCAACAGGGCGGGATAGCTCAGCCGGCAGAGCATCAGACCCAGAGGCCAGGAGCAATACTGATAGCCATTCCCCGTCATGCCAAGGGATTTTTCTCCTACAGTCAGCTTTCAGTGCACACTCTCTTACAGCATTCCCAATTCCCCCATCAGCGGCAGCCATGCTACTCTCTGGATGCACAAAAAACACTGTGCACACACTGGTAGGAATGGGTAGTGCTGTTGGCAGCTGCTGTAGCCTTACCCAGCTGTGGCCACCTGAACTTCCTGCAAGGGCCTTAAAAGCATTAAAGCATTAAAAAGAAGAAGAAAAAAAAAACTCACAGGTACATATACAAATGATCATGATGGCCACAAAAATCTGAATGAAAAAGGGGGACATGGATCCAGCTCTCAATACTGGCACCATCCGAGTGGTCTCTGGATTCCAGCGCAGTACTTAAAGTAACAGTGCATCCACCAAGTTGTCACATAAAGTTGTAGATTTCGATTGTGAGGGTTTGCATGCACACATCAAAGCAACTGGTGAACAAAGTGACCATCATAGGTGGTTTGGAACTCGGAAGATCTGAAGTGCTGAGGAGCTTGAGACACTACCTACAGGCACAAAGCCAAGGATGTCACACCATCAATCACCAAGAGAAAATAGACATAGAAAGAGGAAGCACTCAGTGATCCTCCTTGAAAGGACAAGAAAGGGCCACCATCAATCAGAGAAATGCTGGAACTGTTTCAAAGACAACACTGGGGAAACTTCTGTGAGATGGAATGGAGCACATATAAGCTTTTCCAAGCCCACAGATATCATCCTGGACTAAATATTAAAGAAAAAGTTCAATCATTAAGATAGTGCATGCATCACCAATCACCAAAAAAAAAACTCTTACACAACAACATTAACAGCTGACATTTCAGTGCCAGCTATTCCAAGAACAGATTTTTGTTAGAAGTGGCTGTATTCTGACACTGTTTTTGTGACACATCTTGTTCTATTAGCTGCGTAAGTTATTACTGTTGCTTGTGTGTTTGTTTGTTTAGTTGGCTGCTGTCAAATGATAACTCATAAAATAAAAATGAAATAACACCTCCACAGTCTTTCAACATGCAAAATTTGAACTCAGAGAGGGCACACAGAGGCCAACTGTTAAAAGGAGATCACCTGCCAGCTATTTAAAATTATCTCCTCACATCAGTAATTTATTCAGCTTTACTCTCCTTCCTCTTTCACTCTTTCAGTAAGTTCCCCAACTGTCACTTGGGCACTCTTTTACACAGCTGCAGTGAGTCAGATATGAGCGAGTCTGGCACTCCTCTGCATAATTCCAGTGAATTAGATGACTTTGACTCTGGCAGCAAAAGGGTTAAAACTTAAACCACAGGCAAGACAATCTGAATTTTGTAAACTGCACATTTGCATAAAGATTCAAATACCTAAAACCATTAAAAGTAAATCAAAGAATTCTGAGCATTACAAACAAAACTTGAAGGACAGATCTTGCTTCCAACAACAAACATCAAATAATGTAGTATCATTAACAACCAAACCAGCCTTCCAGTGAGAGAGGAGACTACAGAATTCCAACTGAAGTGGCATCATGGTGTCAGTGTCTCATAGAAACATAACTTCATCCTGACAAGCGCTTGCTGAAGAAAATGGGATGGGGTGCACACACACACATACACACACACACACACACACACACACACACACACACACACACACACACACACACACACAGAGGCAAAAAACACCAAAAAAACAGGACTGCAGACAGTAACATCAATTGAGAAATTCTATACTGCAGAGGTCTTGAGATTTGGGATTTTGTGCAGCAGCATGCAGCAGCCCCAGACACCCCGAAAGGTGGCGTCACAGTCAAGTATCTCACACGCAGACAGTCCGTCTGCTGGCACCACTCCCCTCAACTCTTTGCACTCTAACAAATATGACTGTGACAAAACCTGATGGACAGTGCACAGAACTGCTGCATGCTTCTACTTAAAGTTTAAAGCAACACCCCACCCCCACCCCAGAAAAAAAGATTTTCACTCAAACAGTTTCACACTCACGTTCACACCCAATACTGGTTTTCTCTCAACACCGGTGTCTCCGTACGACAATGCTGCAGAAGTTCAGGGTCCATCAAGGTCCAGTCATAAAGGTCCGTGCTCGTACTCGACTGTCCTGACTGCCGATCCCCAGCTGAGCCTGGCTCTGGCTTTGAGCCTGACCTCTCACCTTCACCCTGGATTTCTACCAAGGGCGTCACCTTGCAGTCGGGGACGGCCGAGCTCACTTCTACGCGGGAGAGGTCCGGAGAGCGCGAGGAGGGATGAGCATTGTAGGAGTCGTGCGGGTTGTGGGTGATGTTGATGACCGGCATGTTGCTCAGGTTGCCGGAGTGCCTCACCAGGCACCGCCCCTCGTCCTCCCCCTCCCCGCCCCCTGGAGATGGTAGACACTGCTGGGGCTCGATGTGCACGTGGGGCTGCTCCAGCTGAAGCGGGCCGCTGATGTACGGCCTTGGCTTGCTGCGTGCCCGGCAGCTCTCCTGGTAACGCTCCTCCTCCGCCTGGTGGCGCCGCCACAGGACCACCGCCACAATCACCACCACCGCCAACACCAGCAACACACCCAGGACAACACCCACAATCATCATGTCATTAGAGTCTTCTTCCCCACCGGACTTGGACCCAGACACCTCAGCATCCATGCTAGCACTGCTTTCGTCAGAGTCTAGAGCTCCACCACTGCTTTCATCCAGGTCGGCCTCAGATTCATCCAGGTTGACTAGAAATTTGCCAGGGGCAGGTTGAGCATTGTTGGCATGAAGAATGTACGAAAAGCTGTCTGCAATCGGCGGTGTGTCCACGTCTGTAGCATTTGAGACATAAAATATTTTGGCATAGACAACATCCTCAAACGTGAATTTTTCCACCGGTTTCAGCACAGGCTGGGCAATGAGATCCCGCCTCTTGCGCAGTTTTCGTAGAATGCGCCCGTGGCTGGGAGGGGTGGTAATCTCAAATGTTGGGTTGTCCCCAGTTCGAGCAGCAAGCTCTGAAGCATCAAGGTTGGCTTTCGTTATGGTAACCGTTGCTCCTGCTGGTGCAATGAGAGGTGTTTGCTGGATGAGTGGCTTGACGACGATGCGAACAGTGAGGACCTTGGCAGCCACGTCAATCTTTTCCATGAGAAGGTTGCATTGGAAGGAATCCTCACTGTAGCTGAAGTTGTGCATGACATAAAGGATGGAGTCCGTGTCAACGTCTTTTTGGCTGAAAGCCTTCACTTCTTGGCCCCTCAGCAGGAGGCGGCCAAACTGCGGCTTGACAATGATCTCGTAGCGCAAGTCGTCCCTGTTCCCATTGGTCGTAATGTTCAGGAACTTCCGTGAGACGTAGACTGAGGACTCGGACTGCACAAGCTCAACAGGTCTGGCCCGAGACACGTCGATCTGCACCGGGATCACAAAAATGTCCAGCATTTTGTAATACGCCGGGAACTTTCCGTCTGTCACCTTGAAATACATGGCCCCGCTCTTGCTCGTTCCATTCTGCAGGAAAACCAGAGCACCCTCTGTGATGTCTTGTTGCGTGAAGGTCTCTACATTGGATGTGACGTCACTGCGGCGAACCAGCCTGCCATTGGTGGGGCCAGACAGCACAGTGTAGGTGATGTCAGAGGGGGGCGTGTCAGGGTCGATGGTCAGCAGATTATCCGGTGTCAATTCTGCCTCTCCCCCTTGCAGGACCTGTACAGGACAGCAAGGGTCAGCAAAGGTACAATACAGAGAATCTTCTCTTCAAGGAAGCCACTCTCCTAACTGTAGTTCATGACAATTGAGAATCATCCCAAAACATTTTCACACACATGCAGGTCAAGTACATTCACTTTTGCTTTTTGTCTACACACACGCACGCAAGCGCACACACACACACACACACACACACACACACACACACACACACACACACATTCACATCCACATGCTAACACACATCTTCTCCCCCTCCACCCCCCAAGCCCTTATCACATAAACTGTTCAATGTGAAAACTCTACCAACCTTTCCTTCTAGTCTTACACTTCATCACCCTACCCCACCCCTCCTCGGTTTTCTAAACAATACCCCGACAAATTCTGATCAAAATCACATTTCTTCACCCTCACTCTTGTTTTGTTGTTGTAACAACTTTTTACTTTATGACTGGCGTGTGTGTATGCACGGCTTGTTTTGTGTAACGCAGCTGTATTGTTGTAGGGGCATGATCACAATGATGAGTAAATGAATTAACATTTAGAAACATTCCTTGGACTTTAACCTGGTGAGAACAAAATTCCTACATCACGTCATACTCACCCGCAAACTAGGATTCTGCGTGACAAGCTGAAACTGCTGATCATTGACGGGCATCACTTCGATGGAGAAATTCAGGACATGTCCAGCAACTGAAAGTTTCCTATCACTGCTCTCTGTGCTGCGTTTGATGTCCACAGAAAATGAGAAGGCATCGTGGGTGGTGTCCGAGTCATCATGATCATAAGTCAGCCTCTCCGCATCAATGTCTTCTTGGGTAAAGGTCGTCGAGGAGGTGACCTCCACACCACTGAGGTCAAGGCTGCCATGGAGTGGCAAGGTCACAAAATGGAAGGTCATGGTGATGTCCTGCTGGAAGGCATGCAGTCGCTGAAGAAGTTCCGTGGAGTCAAAGTGGGCGCGGGTGATAATGATGGAGCCGCCCTCATGAACCGATACCTCATACAGACCAAGCAGCATAGCCTAGACAAACACAACAGGGATTTCATCAGTGGGATTCACTGGGATTCAACTGACAGCCTGGAAGGAGAGACAAACACAACAGGGATTTCATCAGCGGGTTTGAGACAAACACAACAGGGATTTCATCAGCAGGATTCACTGGGATTCAACTGACAGCCTGAAAGGGGAGACAAATGCAACAGGGATTTCATCAGTGGGATTCACTGGGATTCAACTGACAGCCTGGAAGGAGAGACAAACACAACAGGGCTTTCATCAGTGGGATTCACCAGGATTCCACTGACAGCTTGAAAGGGGAGACAAACATAACAGGGCTTTCATCAGTGGGATTCACCAGGATTCAACTGACAGCTTGAAAGGGGAGACAAGCACAACAGGGCTTTCATCAGTGGGATTCACCAGGATTCAACTGACAGCTTGAAAGGGGAGACAAGCACAACAGGGCTTTCATCTGTGGGATTCAACTGACAGCCTGAAAGGGGAGACAACCACAACAGGGCTATCATCAGTGGATTACACTGCGATTCAACTGACAGCCTGAAAGGGGAGACAACCACAACAGGGCTGTCATCACTGGGATACACTGGGATTCAACTGACAGCCTGAAAGGGAAGACAGCTACACCAGGCTATTAGTCAATGTGATTCACTGCAGTACTTCAACTGACATTTCCAAGTGCAGCCTTGTGGTTATTTCACCACATCCACACATGACTCTGAATCATGGCAGACTGCGGAAACCAACAATAAGATTTTATCATGGCCCAAATCCTTTATATATATGCAACATCCAACTAGCACTATTACTTCTCATTTATTATCCTCTGATTAAGTATCAAAACTGGCTGCATAAATCCATGATTACATTATCCCACAGCTCAAACTCATGACCGACTGTATAAACCAATGATTATGTTATTCCAAGACTAAAACATCATGACTGACTGTATCCATGATTATGCTATCCCATGCTCCAGAATCATAACTGACTGTATAAATCAACGATCTTGTTATCCCATGCTCCAAAATCATGACTGACGGTATAAATCAATGATCATGTTATCAATAACCTAAATCATGACTAACTATGTACATCAATGATCATGTTTTCCCATGACTGAGAGGCATGACTGACTGTATAAACCAATGATCATGTTATCCCATGACCCAGAATCATCCCTGACCAAACAAGTCAATGACTATGTTATCTGATGACTCAGATCATGACCAACTGTATAAATCAATGATTAAGTTATGTAACGACCCAGATTATCATGACTAACAGTAAAGAACACTGATCTGATATGAAGAAGAATATATAACTGGCTCAGAATCTGCCCAACTCTCTCCACCACATCTTTCACATGGCATGCTGGTGCTTATCACAAAGCGATGGAAACTGATAACACAAGATGCGGTGATAAATTCCACAGTAAAACAGTGACCCAGCAGACTTCCAATTTGACAGCAAAGCCAAGACTGAAAACTACAAACAGAAAGGGAAAAAAATTGACATTTTTCACAATGCCATTACCTGGTTTTCAGAGTTGATGTTTCCAAAGGAGATGTCGACGTCGCACACCTCCCCAGCCAGTGGTGTGGCATATGCTGTCGACACTTCCAGGTGAATGCTGTCCAACTGCCGCCACTGCCGCATGTAGCCCATGTGCTGGTAGAAAACCATGCCATCGTTCACCTCTTTCTGGGTGAACGATTTGATCTCCAGAGGACGCCCTGCCACCATTGTTACCAACTTGCCTGAAAGGAGAAAATTTCTGCCTGAATATCTGCACCTTCTTGGTTTGGGGTCTACCACAGTGACCACAAAGGGCTTGGCTATCCATACCTTCGTGTGGCTTGGGATCTACCACAGTGACCACAATGGACTTAGCTATCCATACCTTCATGTGGTTTGGGGTCTATCACAGTGACCACAATGGGTTCAACTGTCCCTACCTTTGTATGGTTCAGGGTCTATCACAGTGACCACAATGGGCTCAGCTGTCCCTACCTTTGTGCGGTTTGGGGTCTATCACAGTGACCACAATGGGCTCAGCTGTCCCTACCTTTGTATGGTTTGGTTTACCGCACTGGTGACAATGGGCTAGGCTATCCTTACCTTTGTGTGGTTTAGGATCCATGACAGTGAACACAAAATCATATCAGTCCATACCTTTGTGTGATTTGGGATCCACCACAGTGAACACAAAATCATGTCACTCCCTACCTTTGCGTTGCTTGGGATCCACCACAGTGAACACAAAATCATGTGAGTCCCTAGCTTCGAGTGGTGTGGGATCCACATCAGTCCATACCTTTGTGCGGTCTGGGATCCACCACAATGAACACCAAATCATGTCCATCCCTACCTTTGTGTGGTTTGGGATCCACCACAGTGAACACCAAATCATGTCAGTCCCTACTTCTCTGTGGTTTGGGACCCACTACAGTGAACACCAAATCATGTCAGTCCCTACCTCTGTGTGGTTTGGGATTCACCAAAGTGAACACAAAATCATGTCAATCCCTACTTTTGTGTGGTTTGGGACCCACTACACCTACAGTGAACACCAGATCATGTCAACCCCTACCTTTGTGTGGCTTGGGATCCACCACAGTGAAGACAATGGGCTTGGAGAAGTTGGCTGAGGTGGTGGTGGCCAGCAGGGAGGCATTGGACACTGGGTGGATGGTGTTGGGGAACACAGCCAGGGGTCCACTGTGACGCAGCTGCAGCACCACCGGGTGGGCCCGCACATAGAACGTCCGCAGGATGTCATTGTTCGTTCCATCACTAGCCTGGAAGCTGAACTGGCCCACGCTCTCTCCTGGAGGGGGGCAAAGAAAAAAGAATAGATTTTCTGCTCCTTGTACTGAATGACACTTTCTGATTTAAAGGGAGTTACTAGAACATATATATAATTAATACATACACATACAAAAAGAAAGATTAGCGCTCCAAGTAACTTGGTGTTTTACATCCAGTCAACCAGTACGGTTATATTATCAGCTCCAAAGACCTTTATTCAAAGATTCATTGTAAAGAAACATGAAGTAGAAGACAGTTTTGGGTTGAACACAAATGTCAGTCACACTACACAGCACAAACGAGCTGTATGTGGGCAGTTCTAGTGAAGAAACTGCAGTCCTTTTTCTTCTCTTCTTTTTCCCCCTTTCTTATCATTTTCTACATACATACTGGACAATAAAACAAAAACAAACATAACAATATCTCATTTACATGTGACAATTTCTTTATATGGGTGGAACTAATGGTGTCTCCACATCAAAAATGTTGCAACTCAAAGCAAAATTGCACATTTGACAATACAAATCACTTTGCTTGTTAATTACTACACAATACCATAAAACAGAAACCTGAAATGTAAGTCAAACTTACAACAATAATAAAAGGAAGTGTTCATTTGCCATCATAACCCTGTGCACAAGGCTTACAATGTCACCCTTGTGGAGTTCTCTAGTGCAGAGTCCACAAGCAACTAAATCACAGGCTGACTGTTACTCTAAGCAACCTGCAGCTGCATTTAGATGGGCTATGGCTGTGCATCTTTACAGGTTTTTTAAGCCCTCTGGTCCTCAATCAGCAAGTGAGTTCAACTCTTCCACCCACCTTTATGGACAAAGGCCACGTGGCCAGCATCTATGTCCAGCTGAGAGAACTGGGAAATTTCGAGGAAGGTGTTGTTGAGGAAAGCCAGGTGACCATTCGATGGGGTGGAGACCGTGAAGATGATGTCATTGCTGTTCGTGTCAGGGTCTTCAGCATGCAGGTGCTTGCTGGTGATCAGAGTGACGGAATCCGCCCAGACACTCAGACCCTGCAACCACAACTGCACTGTTACAATCATCGCCATCTTGTGCGTGCTGCTCAAACCAAAGGGAAACCAAACTGAAGATGCAAATTAACATGAAAACATGGAAAATGTGCAAATGTTTTCATCTGCAGGTTTCATTTTATTGTTCTGTATTATACAAAGTTTGTTATGCCACAAAGATTACTGCAGTCAAAAGTAATCCTGACTTGAGAATATTCTTTACACTTGCCTTTGCTTAGTTTTGCCCCAGTGTTCTCGTTTGTCAACTGTACAATCATATGTAGAGGTACCTTCTGAACTAAATCAGTTAAGGCCATGTTTACAGGCTGGTTGCTGCTGGCACAACCAGCCAATCAGCTGCAGGGGTTACTTCAGGGTAGTCATGCTGCTGAGAGATGAAATTTGCTGCTTACCTTTAAATGCAGTTAACAACTGACATTGACTGGTTTACCACAGCTAAACAGGCAATGGTATACTAATTACTATCACTGATCAGTATCAAATAATGAACTATGCTGCTAATGGTGTTGTCACCCATCGACTGAATAGATCAGCTTTCACTGTCAGTCTCACCCTGTTGACAACGACGCGTGGAGGCTGGTCATCCTCAGGCAAAACAAAGACCTTGACATTAACCAGATGACTCTTCAGGCTGCCATCTTCCCGCGATGCCACTATACCAAACGAATCGTTCAGGCTCTCACTGCCATCATGCTGGTAAACAATCTTTCCTGCCATCAGATGCTGGGAAGAAAATGCCATGTTGTAGGCTTTAGGCTCGTCCGAGTTCAGGATGTAGCCATGCACAGGAATGCTGATGATCTCATAGATGAGGTTTTCCGTCTGGTACTGGGAGCCTAAAGTCTTGAGGGTTTCAGTGGAAAGACGGACTGTTCCTCCTTCAGCTACTGTCAAGTTTCCAGCTTTGACTGGTAAGGACGAGGGAATTATCTCAATGGAGAACACCAGATTCTTCAATGCTCGAGTGTCTGAGTCCACATCAAAGACAAACTGGTCGTCAGTCACAACACTTTCTGTCTGGACGTACTCAACCAGTCCTCTACTGATGTCTCCTTGGGAGAACTGCATCGGTTCATCGGGACTCAAAGCAACACCTCTAAGCTGAAGAAAACCATGTTTCGGTGGTGATGTCACAATCAATACAACCTCTTCATCATTCAGCGATGGGTGCCGCAGGAGTAAGTGAGCGTCTGTTATTTTTATTGTCTGACCTTCATTGACTTTCAGCATCTGATTGCGAATGACCTCAGGAGGGTGGAGCATACTATCATCTTCAATGATTACTGGAAAACTTCCGTCGGTCTGGACATCACCGCCAACAACCGCAAATCGAAACAGGTCCTCTTCAGAATTGCTACCATCATGATAGTATTCCACTTTCTCGTCCACAACATCCGCATAGGTGAACTCCACAGAATCTTCACCGTTGACTCTCAGAGTGCCATAAAGGGGTTCTTCCGTCAGAATGAAGTTGAAACTGGCTGGAGGGAAGTCCATGTTTGTTTCAAGGCTCAAGTTGGCCTTGGTAATGGCAGCTCTTCCTCCTCTGTAGACCACCAGGCCAGTGTTGCTGTCCACCCTGATATAAGGGTCTGACGCTTGAACTTCAAACAGCCCTGTCCAGTAGAACTGTCCATCACTGACAAAAATGGCTGCTCGACCCAAGTCAGGTCCTTTGTGTCGAAACACAAGCTTTTCCTCCTCCAGGTCATTTTGTGTGAACTGATACACTGGGGTGCTGGTTCCTGCCATCAGGATCTCTCCATTAGGAATGGTGTGGCGCCGGTACTGCAGACTGGACGCATTGTAGTGAATGTCTTTGTCCGTGAAAGCCAGGTCCATGATGGTCAGCTTCTTCTGCCCGTTCCTGACAATGTGAAACACCTTGTCTACTAGTCTCTCTGGTGGGTTGTCATTTCTCATCGCCATGGAGATGTGAAATGTTCCTGTGAATTCTTGGATCTCATCCGGCATGTCTTCTTCTGACTTAAAAATTGGTATGGCGGCAAAAACAAATGAATCCCTGTCGTTTTCAGTATCGTCATGCTGGTACACTACTCTTCCTTCTCGGATGTCAGCTGCACTGAACTCTTCAACCCAAGGATCCACAATGGTAGATGTGCGTGGATCCCAAAAGCTGATGTTGCCATGGCGCGGGGGCTGAATCAAAGAGAACTGGAATTCCTTGTAACCATCCATCTCCAGATAGAGGCAGGACTTGTCAATCACTTTCTGACCACCTTCAGCCACATCGCGCAGGCCGTTGTTGGTGAACCTGATGGCAGTGTCCAGTGGAATGTACTCTACCCACAACCGCAGCATCCTTCCACTACTAGAAGGGTACTTCACTGTTAGATCTGCATAGTCTTCCAAGCGGTCAAAACCGGTGTTGCTGAATTTGAAATAGACTCTGCCGTTATCAATGTCTGCCTGGGAGAAGTCCTCCCCAGTGTCCAAAGGGCTGAGGGAATCAAAGTCCAAACTGTTGAAAATTCTGCTGTCTGCTGTGACGTACAGGGATCCGAGCTTTGGCGTTCTGGACAGACTGAAAGTCAGCCTGGTCGTGTCAATCTGACCTCCGTCTGGTGTAATCAGCAAAGAATTGTTTTTCAGCTGAGCATAAGGCACCTGGTGGATGACCAGTCTGTTGTTGTTGGTCACAGTCAGCGACACTGGACGAAAGGTCACCTTGAAGATTTGCTCCGTTGTTTCCGTGTCCTTGGCGGAAACAACAAAGGAAAACTCATCCCCAGGGACAGAGAAGTCTGAGGAAAAATGACTGTAGCGGATGCGGGATCTGTTCAAGTGCCGCTGAGTGAATGTGTCCACGTCGGTCCACTCCCCAACACCGTGCTGCAGGCGCTGAATCTGCCCAAAGCGAGGCAGCCTGGTGATTCTGTAGCGCAGTTCTAGGTTCTGCAGTGGGACGTTGGTTGTGGCCGAGAGGTTGCCGGTGTGAAGCACGATGGAAGTGGTGTACGGCACCAACAAGCCCATGTTCTTCTCCACTTCAAGTTCCAGGGGGACTGACAGGAATCGCAAAACTACGCTGTCCATAAGCAAAGTATCATCAGTAACATTCAGTCGAACATCAATCACCGAGTCATCCTTGTGAGCAAACCAAATCCTTCCATCCAGAATGTCTTCATGGGAGAAGGATGTGATGGCCTCCCCAGCAGCACTGTAGTTTTCAAAGAAACTTTGGGCAGGTCGAATAAAGTGGGTGTGATACTGAAGATCTTTGCTCTTCGTGTCAGGATCTTTCACCTCCATAACTGAGGATGTTATCTGCAATTTGGAATTCTCCAGAATGTTGATCTGATTGCCTGAAGGTAAGAACAGTTTTGGGGGATCGTTGTGGGGGGTTACTTTGATGGGCAGGACAAACTCAAAGTTGCCTCGCATTTTCTTCGGAAGTTTTGAGCCGCTGTTGATGCTCATCTCTACACTGATAAAATCAGTCTGAGAGTCTGTGCCATCATGGACATAGCTGACCTTGGCAGTGAGAAGGTCAAGGAGAGTGAAGGACTCAGACTGGCGCAGGCCCCTGTCAACCTCCAGACGCCCAAATCTTGGTGGTATTATTACTCTAAACCGGACAGCAGTCTCCCGAATTCTGTAGCTTCGATAATCAAAGATGACATCAATGGTGTTAGTGTTGATGACAGCCTCTCCCCCTTCTCTGACATTCAAAGTCTCAATGGCCACGACTTCACCAACATCTTCTTCAGGCAGAAAGTTTTCCTCCTCCAGTTCATCTTTTTGGCAGACAGGCTGATCACAAATGCACTGGAACTTCTCTCCATATTCCTGGCATTCAGCACCCTCTATGCAAGGCTCTGATGCACAAGGGAAGGGCCAGGTACAGACTGAGTCGATGTGGCGGCTGACCTGAATTTCTCTGAAGCCGTATGGCAAAGCGTTGATGACAATGTTTCTGATGCAACCAAGCATGGAGCCTTTCATGGAGCGGTCATGCTGCAGGGACTCCAGACCCAAACGCAGAGCGTGAGACCTGGCTTTCAGACCCAAGCCCCCTATGAAAAGATGGCCAGCAAGATCGATACGGGATTTCTCTCCTCCAAACCGAGTCATGTTGCGAGTATTGTCGATGCGCAGCTCCACGGTGGACTGTGAGATAGACAGGTCAAGTTCATGCCATTTCCCATCATTCACAGCCTCCACCAGCACTACCTCCACCACACCACTCCCTGAATTCACCGACAACTTGGGGCGACCATCGATAATTTCCAAGGAAAGAAAATCATCTTTGAAATCCCCATGACCAGAGTTGAACAAAATGACAGCAGTTTCTGATCTTGTTTTGAAGTCGCATGCAAATGAGCCTCTCTCCCAAACATGAAAGCGTGAAAATGCAACAAATGATGTTTCTGATAGGAAGCTGACAGGAACATCTGAACCTGCAGAGAATTCACTGTCACAGTCCCAAGTGATTTCAAAGGCATTCTTCACGCTCATCATGTCCTTGGCAATCGTCAGAATGTCATTCTTGTTGAACACAACATCTTTCATGCAGCCTCGGAAATTTTCCACTTTCGCATGAACTGTGCTGGAGTACAACCCTAAACCACCCAGAAAAATCCCATCCTGGACGTTCAGCTCATGGAAAGATCCTGGTGTTTCAACTGAGCCTTGTCTGACACCATCCACCATCAGCTCCAACGTGCTCCCAGTTCTGTTGACCTTGACCTCATGCCACTGCTGGTCATCAAGCCGCACAGATCGCAAGGAGAACACGCTGGCCTCCCCTGAGCCAAGGTTGATGCGGACTTCTACCACGCCTGCCTTCATCTCCAGGACCAGGTTGTCCGTGGAGCCAGCGGCCAAGAGAAGAAGTCCACGTGGGCGATGCGTCTTGAAGTGAAAGTGGAGGTCAGTGGAGCTGCTGGCATCCTGCAGAGGGATGCTGATGTAGCTCTCTCCATAGAACGATGCTGAAATGTGACACATAAAAATGATTTTTAAAAGTGGTAGTTTTCCAAAGTAAACAAATCATACCATTACAAAATATAAATTATACATTTCACTGTTTTCAGCCACCAATGATCTCATGCCGGTGTATGTGGGTGGCTTGGGGGGGAGGGGGGGGGGGGCTTGTTTTTGTTTTTGTTTTTTTTAATTCTTAACCTCATTTCCTGCATATTTATAAAAACAATTTAAATTTGTGTTACTGTTAATGTGTTATTAGTGTTAAAATGCTGATACCTGTGCAATGAGCTGTTTCACTTTCAGCCATAAAATTGGGGGGGTGGGGGTGTTAATTCTTAACCTCACTACCTACATATTTATGAAAACAATTTAAATCTGTTACTGTTAATGTGTTATTAGTGTTATTACTGTTAAGATGCTGATACATGTGCAATGAGCTGTTTCACTTTCAGCCATACAGTTGAGGAGGAAGATCTGAACCTATCTCAAATTGACTGTTTCAGCCATAACCATACAGCTGAAATGGCTCAGTACATCAGTTTCAACTTGTCCATTCCAAACACAGAATGCAATATTCCAAATGGACAAACTGTGTTATCCAGCCAATGAGTGCCCACCATTTGGACTGAGGTAACAATGGATGGTAAATCTCAAGTAGCATCTAGCATGGTTCAATACGTCAACCTTCCCCCTGTTTTAACCCATCAGTTTCAGCCTATCATGTGGCAGCCAGTACGTTAAAGACAGACTCACAGACTGACAGAGGGTCCAATCCAACCATATGAGTTACAAATGGTCCTCCAACACCATAATTATGGCCAAAACAGCTTGTGTATCAGTGCCTTTAGAGTAGCTGGTGAGAGTAAGTACATAAGTAAGTTGGTATTTTACGCCCAGTCAACCAGTATGGTTATATCAGGGCGATACACACCTCTTACATTTTAATAATATGTATTTCTTAAAATGAGTCTATAGATACAGTTTTAAAACCATGCTTAAAAGGTGTATAACATAAATGTAACTAAAAGTGATCTCAAATTTATATTTTTCCAAACATATTGATTTCTTTCAAAGAGTTAAAAATCTTCTCAGGTAAAATATCTTGAAATAATATGTGCAATGATTTAGCTGTAAAATGGCTCTCTCTTATTTCAATAAAATCTGAACAAGTAAGTAAAATATGCTCTATGGTTAAACGTTTATCACATCCGATACACACTGGCAGTTCCTTACCCTTCAATAAAAAGGAATGAGTAATAAAAGAATGGCCAATGTGCAATCGGGCCATCACAGTCTCTTCTTTTCTGTTTCTCCGGGGACAAACAATACATTCTTTTAGTATTGGAAATATATAATTTATTTTCCGGGAACTCATCCCACTCAGACTGCCACAGCTCTAATATATATTTAAATGTGCGTGATTTTAGGTCTGAGAATGGGATGAGCTCAACCGAGATGTCACAATCAAGGGCATCCTTAGCTGCA
The DNA here is from genome assembly GCA_963584105.1 of Alviniconcha strummeri. Lineage (NCBI taxonomy): Eukaryota > Metazoa > Mollusca > Gastropoda > Provannidae > Alviniconcha > Alviniconcha strummeri. The sequence continues at coordinate 13,330,239 of OY757550.1, forward strand.
GAGTCTGCAGCCGAATTTCTTCTAATGCCAACATGGCCGGGAACCCAGATGAAAACAATCTCTCTCCTGTCTCTTGTCATTTCTGTATATAAGTCTAATATCTGAACTAAGACTGGATGGTCATACTTTAGGTTAAATATCGACTGTAAAGATGAGAGGGAATCTGATAATATCGAAAACGATTTTCCTTTGGAATAATAAACATGTTTGAGAGCTAAAAGAATAGCTCTCAACTCTGCAGTATATACTGAACTGTCGTCTGGAAGCCGACAGGTAAAAGGTTTATTAATTCGTTTAGTTGATACTGCCGCCGCAGCAACTCCGTCCTCTGTTTTAGAACCGTCTGTGAAAAAAAATTATGATAAAGGGTATTCTGAGATAAGTTGTAAATAGTGCTGTTTATATATTTCCGGGTTTGTATCTTTTTTTTAAACTGGTTAGGTCAAAACGGACTGCAGGAACGGAAAGTTTCCAAGGGATGATGTCCAACGGGGAAGCATCGTCTACCAGATTTAGGTTAAGTTTGGATTTCTCCAAGTGGGGGATAATGCAGATGCCAAGGAACCTTTGACTCCGATGCTTCAAATAATTTGGTGTTTTCGGGTTCAGAAACGCAACTATAGGCTGGGTTTTCTGGGAGGGATTTGAGTTTAACGACATAGTTTAAAGACAATTTTACTTGGTGAGTAGTTAATGACAGTTCATGTGCTTCTGCATACAGACTTTGGGCAGGAGATGTACGGAAGGCACCCAATGCAATTCGTAAGCCCTGATGGTGGATCGGATCCAATTGTTTCAGAATCGACTGACGGGCCGATCCATACACAATGCATCCATAATCCAATTTGGAATGGACTAACGAACGGTAAAGGCACAGCACGATGATACAATCAGCTCCCCAATCAGTATATCCCACTACACGAAGTATGTCCAGAGCCTTCTGACAGGAGGTTTTAAGGTACAGAATGTGATTTTTAAAAGTAAGTTTCGTGTCAAAGATAAGACCACGGAACTTCGCTTCTTTGACTACTTTTATAGGTGTTTTCCCCAGAAGAATGTTAGAGTCTGAGAAAAAAACGTACTGTAGATGGAAATGAATACAGACCGTCTTAGAGGTGGAGAACTTGAAGCCGTTCTCAGACACCCACTTCTGAACGCTGTTTACACACAGCTGCATACTTCTCTCCACTCTGTTTAACGTCTTTCCACTCACACACAAAGCAAAGTCGTCCACAAACAAGGAGCAATCAGTACCCTTTAAGACAGCTTTAACAATGTTGTTAATTTTAATGCTGAAAAGGGCCGGAGACAAGATGCTACCTTGCGGGACCCCATCTCCTGCTCATGCAGCTCGGAAAGAGTGGAACCCACTCTAACCCTGAAAGAACGTTCCAACAGGAAGCTCTGAATAAACCTGGGGAGGTGGCCCCTGAAACCGAGATCCCAGAGGTCCGCCAGAATGCCGTGCTTCCATGTTGTGTCGTAAGCTTTTTCAAGGTCAAAGAAAATGGTTAAGTCATGTACTTTTTTAACGAATGCATTTCTAATAAACGTTTCAAAATGAACGAGATGATCCAACGTACTGTGGTTCTTCCTGAAGCCGCACTGCTTCTCGGAAAGAAGACCCTGCAACTCGAGGGACCACATGAGGCGAGCGTTAATCATCCTCTCCATCGTCTTACACAAACAGCTGGTTAATGCTATAGGTCTGAAATTACCAGGATCCGAATGATCTTTACTGGGTTTGGGAATGGGGATAACTACTGCCTCACGCCACGATTGCAGAAAACAGCCAGATTCCCACACATGGTTATAAACTTTTAAAAGGACGGATAGAGCAGAATTTGGGAGGTGTGTCAAAAGTTGGTAGTGGACCTGGTCCAAACCGGTGGCTGAATCGTTGGCTCTCTGTAACGACTGCTTCAATTCAGCCACTGAAAAAGGTAGGTTGTATTTCTCTTCATTTTTGGAAGAGAAGTCCAGGTGTCGTTTTTCTTTTAACATTTTAATCCTCTGAAATTCATCAGAATAATTATCCGTTGAAGAATTTTATGACAGATTTTTAGCTAATACTTCTGCTACTTCCTTTTTATCGGTAATGAGATTACCGTTAACTGTTAAATGATTAATAGAATTACAAACATCCTTATCCTTTATTTTCCTAATAGCTTTCCAGACCTATTGTGTTTGCGTTTTAGAATTTAATTTATTACAGAAATGCCTCCACGAGTTCCTTTTTTGTTGTTTGACAACATGACAAGCCTTGGCTCTTAAAAGTTAAAAATTTTGAACATTACTCAGCGTTGGGTTAGAAAAAACCTGTCGCTGAGCTTTCTTTCTTTCTTTAATTGCTTTTTTACAGCTGTCATTAAACCATGGAACTTTGGGAAGTTTCTTCGAGAAGTGTGTTTTTGGTATAGCTTTGTCTGCTGCTTGAATAAGTAGGTCAGTAAACTGACTGGTGGGATCCTCGGCAGACATGACCTCCTCCTCCGTCAGTTCAGAGGAACACTGAGCTTGGAAGGACAGCCAGTCTGCCTTTTTTAAATTCCACCTGTTAGGTGCAGCTTCCTCTTTGACAGCATTGCTGGTTAGGATTACAGGAAAGTGGTCACTTCCGCACAGATCCTCATGTATATTCCACTCATAGTCTAGGACCAGAAATGGACCACAAATGGAGAGATCCAGTGCGGAAGTGGAACCGGTGGCGGGGTGAATATAAGTCGATGAACCGTCAATTAGCATACATAAATTCATTTCTGCTGTTATAGGACTCATTACCCCAAACCGGGGAGTGACCATTGAAGTCGCCCAAAAGAACAAACGGAGATGGCAGTTGTTCAATTAGGTTAATGAGATCAGTCTTGGCTACGTGATCTGATGGAGGAAGATAAATACTACAGAAGGTGATAACCTTGTTCAACGTCACCCTCGCAGCCACCGCCTGCAAAGGAGTGTTCAAATGAACCTCACTAAACAGACAGGATTTATTTATGAGCAGAGCTACTCCCCCGGTAGCTCTATCATTTAGGGAATTTTTGGTTAAGCTACTAAAACCAGAGAATGATGGAGTCTTGGAACTGGTTAAAAATGTTTCCTGCAATCCAAACACAGCCGGCTTATACCTTCTCGAAAGCAGAGCGAGCTCTTCGAAGTTGGCTTGGAATCCTCACAAGTTCTATTAAATAATGGAGTACTCCATTGCTTCAGTCAGGCAAGATGGATGACAAGTCCATCTCGTCATCGGACAGGGCAGAAAAATGGTTCGAAAGAACCAGATTTTGCTCTGCCTTCTTCAGCCTGTCCGAAGATACGGGCTTGGGTGGTACTTGGGGCCTGCTGGAAGGAGTGGAGCACCTGGGGTGTGAAAAACCCTGGACGTCCACCGGGACCCCATCCACCTTCACTTTAGAAGGTAACCTCAAAGATGATGAATCATCTTTAGAGGTTGCGGTTTTTAAGGGACCTGCTGAACCCTTATGTGCACTTTTGGAGGAAGCCGCAGAACCCTTAGGTGCCATTTTGTGGGGATTGGTGGAACCCCTAGAGGTCGTTTCGGCGGGTCTGCCAGAAGAACGCACATTCGATTCAGACATCCTAAGTGGACGATCTGAAAACACCCAGGTTAACAAGGTTTGACACTGAACAGATCTGGATTCTCTTCTGGTGGAAGCAGCAGCAGCATAGGTCCCACCTCCAGTGATCACAGTTGGCATCTTGGCTTCAACCAACTGTCTGGCTTCTGGAAAGGATATGCGTTTCTCAACACGGACACGTTGAGTCTCCTTCTCCTTCTGCCAGACCGGGCAATCTTTAGCCGATGAAGCGTGGGGACCATTGCAATTTGAGCACAGCTTGGGTCCCTCACACTGACCTTCATGCTTATCTTTTCCACAACCCGTACACTTCACAGCAACCTTGCAACGTTGGCTCGTGTGTCCAAACTTGTTGCAGTTGAAGCAACGCATAGGGTCAGGAACAAACAAGGCCACCTTCACCTTTAGATAGCCGACCGTGATCTCTTTCGGGAGTTCCGGGGAACCAAACGTCAAGAAAAGAGTGTTGGTGGGGATCACCTTCCCCTCCTTCTTCAGTGTCACTCGGTTCACCCCAACCACACCCTGATCCTTCAGTTCATCCCAGATCTCAACCTCTGTCATGTCAGCAAGGTCCCGACATCTGATTACTCCCTGAGAGTTCAGGGTCTTGTGAATAGTGACTCTGACTGGTCTGTCGACAAATCTGTTTGTTTGGAGTAGGTTCTGGGCCTGGGCCCTTTTGCCACACTCCACCAGGAAAGATCCGTCCCTCAACCTCTTAATGCTCTTGAGGGTTCCGGCCACTGCCTGGAAACCCCTCTGAACAGCAAAAGGTGACAGTTTGCTCAGCGGGAGGTCGTCACTAGACAACTCCACGACAAGAGACCTTGGCCAATTGTTACAGTTGTAGGAGCGTTCATTTTCATAGTCCGAGTCCGAGTCCTGGTCATTGTCCCATAACCTTTTTTTATTTGTGGGTGCCATGTTATATTTCTGAAAGATTCATTACATTTTGTCCCCACCCGCCACCGAGTCCAACAAGGGGATGCACGCAAGCGGCATTCCAGCAAGTGCGCACCACGGCTCAAAACGCAATATACTCAGGTGATAAAAACAAAACAAAGTTTATTTCTATCCCCTGACTGACCCTGAGCCGCTGCCTTCTAATCGAAATTAGGGCAAAGCACGACCTGCCGATTGATTGGGTCGGGCCAACCCAACCACCCGTCTAGGAGAAGTCCGGGCCAAAGAAGCGTGTTGGACCCCATGGGGGACCTCAGCCACCAGGATCCCATCCTCCCCCAACACAGGATGCAGCGCACGGCAAACACGCTGGGTCTGAAGGTGACCGCAGAGAGTAAGAAGAAGTATATGAAGAAGAGTTGTGTTGTAGATAAATACAGGAGAATGGCCAGTTATGTAGAAATAAGCTGTAAGAAGGGAGCTGAAAATGGAGGTATTGTGGAGAGAGTTTTTGGAATGAAATATAGTTGAAAGGGCCAGTAGATAGAAACTAGACGTAAGAAAGGATTGAAAGGGGTGGAGCAGCTTGGTTTAAACAACCCCGGCGCGAGAAGCCGGCTCCACGTGGGCAGCTGGTGAGAGAGGAAGAGTTCAAAATGTCAAAAATGTGTGACACTGACAGTGTGCATCATTGATTCATTCACTCAGTGATTGTGGCTCATTCAGTGTTTGTGAGCATGCAAACTGTGGGTAACTCAGAACTTCAAGTGAATATGTCAAAAAAACATGCCTGCCTCAATTCCCATTTTTCAGTTTATACTGAATGCAATGCATTACAGTTTATACAGTTTAGTGTTACACTTACAGTTAATAATATAATATCAGGGGTTGCAAAAACTTTTAAGGAATTGCGTGCTGCAAACACTGTGTCTTGGAAAAAAAATGTGTACAACCAAACAAGATGCTACACACTGACAGCATTTTTTAAAGAACAATCCTGCATTTGTCAAGTTGAAATTCTGCCTCTTGTGTCTACTGCAGAATTTTGTGCAAGCCTGATGGATAATACTAATAGCACTGCTTTTGGTATCCTCAAGCTTGATACTCTCCAAGGCAATCAAAATTTTTCACCAATGCCTTGTTAGATCTCAGCCTTCCACTGGCACTGGAAGACGAACAGGCAGCCTATTGTCAACAGGCTCAGAGTCAGAGTTACTCAGTTAGTCACTTAGCGGAAGGAACTAGTTCAGAATTATCATTGCAAAGTTCAACAAAAAACAAGTCAGAGTTTTCTGCACTGTCTTTCGCAACATGAGCTGCGAAATGCATTGGTCCCACATGCAAATGAATGGCAGGAAACTAGCAATGCAGCAGGAAACTTATGCAGACCACATTCAATGTCACCTACCCTGGTCTGGCAGCAGTCAAACTTGGTATGTTCTGACCACCAACTTCACACCCTGACTGCTTTAGTGCTTAAACTTAAAGTCTATAGCAAATTACGAGAAACTGCGTGAGAGGGGTTTATTCTGCATTAAAAATCTGTGTATTTGCAACCCTTATAAATATGCCAATAATGTTTGAACAAAAGTCACAAGGAATGACATTTTAATAGCATAAAAATAGAACAGTGCAATAATCTGAAATCCCCTAGAATTTCTTTTTAACAATTTAGCACACCACATTAACAACATTAACAGCAATTTAACACATCAGAAATAAATAAAGACTGTATGTATTTGCTAGTTTTAACCTTGCTGATGAAATTGAAAGAAACCAATATTTTCCCAAGTCAAAAGACACACTAACAGTAACACTTGCAGAAATTTTAATCATTTATAGTGTACATAACAATAGTCAATACATTCAACAGGATAAAGAGTAACTGATAATTTTATTTACTGCCAACAAAATCACCAAAGTAGCACATGTGGCTGACAAGCTATTCAGTCAGCACCAGACCATTCCCTGTGACATTTATGGCAGCCTGGCCAGAGACAGAGGTAGAGCAGCCTGCAGCCCACCAGCAAGGGCTTCCTTCACTTGCACTCTAGCACTAGACTAGTTCAGCCTGCTCACTGCAGGGCACGCCCAGATGCAAAACAGCTTCAGAGACCATGAATCATACGCAGTGCACAGCTGAGACAAACACCGTAACTCAAAAAAGGCTTTCAACTGTCTGCATGGCTACAGGGCTAGCATTGCTGTGTACCACTACCAGGTGGGGGGTTGGGAGAGAATTAAACGGAAAAGTAGTCAGTATGCAAAAAAGTCAAAAATATAATTGTGCGTAAAACAAATGCTTATGTTGTAGTTAGCTAAGAATTTACAACACTGTGTTGTTTGTAACTGTGGTTTTTTTGTTTGTTTTGTTTTTGTCCCCCCCCCCCCCCCCCACCCCCACCCTGGAACTCCAGTTTTGTCACTGAATACCAGTACAGATCACACTTTTCAATAAACAATAAATACATTTTAAGCACCCTTATCAACAAAATGTCACTATGTCAGTCTTTCCCAGTTCCTGATTATTATTTCAATGCAAAAATGGCTTATTTTTAATTCATATTAATTAGTATTATTCTGCTGTGTCATTTTTAGTTTACAATGACTTGTGTTTCTTTTGTTGTTGGTGTTAACTGTTATACTGTTAATTCTGTTATTGCTTCATGGTTAATTATTTGCTCTCTCTCTCTCTCTCTCTCTCTCTCTCTCTCTCTCTCTCTCTCTCTCTCTCTCTCAAAAACAGAAAAACTTAGTGATTTAGAATAAACTGATTAAGAATAATCTATAAAATATGAGAATCAGTTGATGTGATCAAAACCGAACTAAAACAAGACGCACAGAGCCTGGGCCAATAGAGTGTGTGTTCAAACTGGATTCAACAGCATAACAATATTAACATGTACTAAGTACTACATGTGCTGTTATGTATTTATAAAGATCTCAACTAACCGTACTTCAAACCTTCAATCGTTAAGTTGTGATGTTTCAATAGCTAAAGAAACGACCCAGGTTTTTATTATAATACTTTGTAATAAAATTGCAACCATAAAAGTGCAGCAACGGTGCCGTTTCAACCGGCTAAGACTTTGAACACAGAGTAGACAGCATCAAAGAAAAGTGAACGCAGCTATGGCGGCACTGTAGCAGACGGCTTTTGCCTTTATACGTGAGAATATTCCCACTTACCGGACTGCTCCGAGGCAACAACGCTTACAATAAGCGCGAGAACAAAATAATATCCTGGTCTCGACATTTTCAGACCATTCTAGCCCTCAGTGCTGCACAGTCGGGGCCATAATACAAGAAAGTAATTTGATATTCCAGACATCTTTGGAACCGTCCTCCATTATTCCTCTGTTGACAATGAAATCACGCGAAAGAGCGCGAGTGATTCCGAGATGTTCTGTGTCCCTATGGGCGGCAACTGCTACCATTTCATTTTGCAATATTTGATGTTACCTCCCATAGACTGCTTAACATGTACGTCTATACTAGTCTCAGTAGTGACATGATGATGATGAAGTGATCCTGTAAATATGAGTAAAAGTAACATAGTTGTTTTCAGAAAGGGTGGTTACCTGGGTGCAAGGGAAAGATGGACGTATGATAGTGTTGTATTGCCAGTTGTGAATGTGTATAAATATTTAGGTGTTCTCTTTTCCACGAAACTGAGTTTTACTGCGTTATGTTATGATCTTACAAGTGAAGCTAAGAATGCAGCTAAGAATGCAGTATTATGTATAATGTAGAAGTTGCGAATGTTGAATAATAATAGTTTTGAATTATTTCTGAAATTATTTGATTCTCAAGTGTAACCCATCGCTCTCTATCGGAGCTGAGCTATGGGGTCTTGAAACAGCAGCAGTTCATTGCGAAAAGGTACACTCAGAAGTTGAGATGCGAACGTCAAATGACCTTGTCTGTGGTGAAACAAATAGGTATCCATTATTTGTGAACTCTGCAGTAAGATGCGTACGTTACTGGTTGAAATTAACGAGAATGGAGGCGTCCAATTTACCAAGCAAAGTTTATAGGATGTTACATGTATTAGACGAACGAGGTCAAAGAAATTGGGCCTCAAATGTTCGTTGTAAGTTGTAACAATATGGATTTTGGTTTTGTTTGGTTGAATCAAGGTGTAGAAGAAATGAACCAGTTTTTACATGTTTTTCGTGAAAGATTAGTTGTTTGTCGATGGCAAGAATGGCATTCCCATGTTGAGACTAGCGATAGATTTAATATTTATAGGACATTTTTGCACCATTCATGATACGAAAACATATCTGAAGATGAATATTGATAGGCACTTGAAATTCATAATGAAAAGATTTCGATTTGGTATTTCAGACATTTTTGTACATTATTACCGATACAAAAGATACACTAATAATGACCTGATTTGTCCATTATGTAGAATAGCACAAGAAACTGAATTACATTTTGTTCTATCTTGCCCTGTGCTAAGTGCTTTAAGAGCGCAATTTATCCCGTCGAAATTCTACAAATTTCCAAGTCTTTTTCGATTAAGCCTGCTGCTGGCATCCACCAATGAAAATACTGTGAGAAATTTGTCAGTGTATTTACTGACAAAGCCTTTAAGCTGCGTAGCATTTTAAGTTAATAATTCAATCACACTGTCATCGTCAGTACGGAATCAAGTCATTGTTCACTCCAGTGACTTGCTCTCTAGTTTTACGCTCTCTCCGAAGACCAAATCCTGAAACTCATTCGCGAGTCAAAGTAAACCACAGCGACCGTATGACCCGGCTCCAACCAAACTCGTTCTTGAATTCACAGACGTTCTTCTGCCTGTGTTTCAGAAAATAGTCAATCTGAGTCTCACATCTGGCACTGTACCAATTGCTTTCAAAAAAGCAGTGGTTAAACCATTGATAAAAAAAAAAAAAGCCAAATCTCGACCCCGAGGTCCTCGGTAACTACCGTCCGGTGTCCAACCTACCCTATTTGTCCAAGATCCTTGAGAGAGCGGTTGCTGACCAGCTGCAGGCACACCTCGACACAAACGGTTTGCATGTCAAGTTTCAGTCGGCATACTGACGTGGTCATAGCACTGAGACAGCCCTCCTTCGCATACTTAACGATTTGTTGGTAATGATTGATGGAGGAAACAATGCTATTCTCGTGTTGCTGGATCTGAGTGCTGCCTTTGACACTCTTGATCACACGTTGCTCCTCCAGAGACTTAATGCAGAAATCGGCCTGGATGGTTCCGCTCTTGATTGGTTCTCATCATACTTGTCGTGCAGATCACAGCAAGTCCTTGTAGGACATGCCCTTTCAGCAGAAACGCCCCTTCTTTGTGGCGTTCCGCAGGGATCGGTGCTCGGTCCTCTTCTCTTTTCTCTTTACACTAGGCAGTTGGCAGACCTTATTGATCAGTTCTGCATAGACTATCACTTTTTTGCCGACGATTCCGAACTATACTCGTGCCTACCAACTGAACCTGAGTCTGCGATGAGTGCGTTGAGAAATGTTGAGTCGTGCTGTCGACAGATAAAAATATGGATGACGAAAAACAAATTGAAACTCAATGAGCGAAAAACTGAAGTACTCCTCTGTGGGCCATCATCTAGAAGAGAAACTGTCCCTGTTGACTGCCTTTCAGTTGGCGAAGCGTCTATTCCGTTCTCCAACGTGGTGAAAACACTTGGAGTAACTTTGGACGCGGAGCTTTCCATGGAACAACATGTCCCAGCCGTTGTCAGATCTTGTTTTTTCCACATCAGATCTCTGAGTAAAGTCCGTCCATACATCACCTACAAAGCTGCAAGCAGCATTGCTGTCTGTCTGATTTTGTCAAAGCTTGACTACTGCAATAGCCTTCTGTCGGGACTGCCCCAAAAACAGATTAAACGTCTACAGGCAGTGCAAAATGCTGCTGCAAGAACTGTCATGAAATGCAAAAAAAACAAAACAGATCACATCACTCCCATTCTTAGGCAGCTTCATTGGCTTCCTATCCAGAAACGGATCCGCCACAAAATTCCTCTCTGCCACTTACCGGTCAGTTCATGAAAACACCCCCCTCTACCTCTCTGATCTTCTCCAAAAACACAACCCTTCTCGCCTTCTCAGATCAGCATCTAGATCTCTCCTTGATGTTCCCGGGCCCAGGGATTCCAAGACAAAGCGGTACGGCCAGCGAGCCTTCAGATATGTCGCTCCCTCCCTCTGGAATGTCCTCCCCGAGAGCATCAAGGAGAAGGACTCCATTCAGTCTTTCAGACCTTCGCTGAAAACCCATTTCTTTACCCAGGGATGATAGTCAATGCGATTGTGTACGTGCGCCGGCGCTGGTGTGTGTGTTAAGTGAAGCTGATGTTGCCATAATTACTCTGCGTGTGTGTGTGTGTGTGTGTGTGTGTGTGTGTGTGTGTGTGTGTGTGTGTGTGTGTGTGTGTGTTTGTGTGTGTGTGTGTGTGTGTGTGTGTGTGTGTGTGTGTGTGTGTGTGTGTGTGTGTGTGTGTGTGTGTGTGTGTGTGTGTGTGTGGGTGGGTGGGTGGGTGGGTGTGTGTGTGTGTGTGTGTATGTGTGTGTGTGCGTGCGTTTGTGTGTGTGTGTGCGTGAGTGCGTGCGTGCGTGCGTGCGTGCGCGCGTGTGTGTGTGTGTTTGTGCGCGCGCGCGCACGTGTGTGTGTGTGTGTGTGTGTGTGTGAGTCAGTGCAGTGTGTGTGTGTGTGTGTGTGTGTGTGTGTGTGTGTGTGTGTGTGTGTGTGTGTGTTTAAGAGAGAGAGATTTTTACTCCCGCACATACACCCCCACACCCCCCCCACACCCCCACCCCTACCCCATGTAACATATACATAGTGCGCGCGCGCAGACACAGTATATATACAAAAACGCGGTTCGGAAGGTTTAGGCCAAAAGATGACTGCACAGGGCATAAACGACAAGCTGCCCACACACTGCAATCAGCAACTCAGAGGAACAGGACCCCGAAAGAAAGCAACGGACTTCACAGGTGGAAAAAACGCTAATGTCCAGTGATCCCTGAAAACGATCCCGGCCATTTCGCTCCGTGTGGGAAAGAATGGCGGCCAGACATGCAGTGTTCCCGTGCTGGCCAGCCGGTAAACAACTGCACAACAAAAAGGAGCGCTCTATAACAAAGAATTGCACTAAGAAAAGGAACGCTCTATAACAAAGAATTGCACTATGAAAAGGAACGCTCTATAACAAAGAATTGCACTATGAAAAGGGGCGCTCTATAACAAAGAACCATCACTATGAAAGGAACGCTCTATAACAAAGAATTGCACTATGAAAAGGAGCGCTCTTTAATAACGAACTGCACAATGAAAAGGAGCGCTCTGTAATAAAGAACTGTACAGTGAAAAAGAGTGCTCTGTAATAAAGAATTGCACAGTGAAAAATAGCGCTTTGTAATAAAGAATTGCACAGTGAAAAAGAGCGCTCTGTAATAAAGAACTGCACAGTGAAAAAGGCGCTTTGTAATAAAGAATTGCACAGTGAAAAAGAGCGCTCTGTAATAAAGAATTGCACAATGAAAAGGAGCGCTCTGTAATGAATAACTGTACTATGAAAAGGAGCGCTCTATAATGAACTTCCCAGTGAAAAGGAGCATTCTGTAATTATGAGCAACCCAGTGAATTTTTTTTTTTTATATAACTGCACAATGAAAAGGATCACTCTATAACAAAGAACTGCACAATGAAAAGGAGCGCTCTATAACAAAGAACTGCACAATGAAAAGGAGCGCTCTATAACAAAGAGCTACACAATGAAAAGGAGCGCTCTGTAATAAAGAACTGCACAATGAAAAGAACATTGTCACCAGAACAGTGCAGAGAAAGGAACGCTCACTTTTCACTGCGTGGCAGTGAACAGGCACACTCCACTGTGCAGCCAGCTAAACTAGACCCAGAATGTCTCATTGACAATATACAGTTCAGATGGTGCCTCTTAGAAGCGCAAGCACCACAACACGATCTTCTCACAGGCATGGGGACTAAAGGATGTGAGTGCGTGCTGGAGGAACGATGCTATCAGAGGGAAATAAAACCACAAGAACCGGCAAATTCGATTTCTTTCCCAGCGGGGTTTGGTGCTTACTACATTTCTAATCACTCGGCGACATCTTCACCAGGCGCAAACACGGGAAAACTCCGGTGGAGTTCAGCTGTACTAACTCCCATTTGGACCTGACAGTTTCAAACGATACGGTTTCCAGGTCTGGAATCTTTTTGCGAATTGCCCTAAAGAAGAGGAACGATGCAAGGATACAAGGATATTTATTCGCCAGTGACATTTAAATGTACACAGGAATTTGGTCTTGATGGTGTTCCCTTCATAGAGTGCATTAACAAACAGACAAAATATTACAAATAGTATCAAAGTTAGATATAAAAGTTAAATTATTCAACAATGTAACAACTTCATCCATGCAATGTAAGCTACCTCATAAAGAAGAAGAAGAAAGAAGAAGAAGAAAAGAAATACAACTTTGCTTTAATTATTCACAATAAATGCATAATATGTTGTTGTTGTTGTTGTTGTTGTTGTTGTTGTTGTTGTTGTTGTTGTTGTTGTTGTTGTTGTTGTTGTTGTTGTTGTTGTTGTTGTTGTTGTTTTTCTCCCCTTTTATGTCACTCGAATTCCACACTATAAAGGGACAAGTACATTTGGAATTCACTCCCACAAGACCTTAGACACTGTTCAACCCTGTCATCTTTTAAAGCCAATCTGAAAACATTCCTCTTCTCGCAGTATTTCCATCCTAACTAATATCAGTACCCAGTTTCTGCTACAGTCATTGTGTGTGTGTGTGTGTGTGTGTGTGTGTGTGTGTGTGTGTGTGTGTGTGTGTGTGTATGTGTGTGTGTGTGTGCGCGCGCGCGCGCGTGTGTGTGTGTATGTGTGTGTGTGTGTATTTGTAGTGCGTTTTTAGTTTGTTTGTTTTTTGTTGTTGTTTTTTGTATAATACTTTATGTAAACTGTTTTGGTAGGCTTATGCTCTACATGTGTATAGAATATCATATTTAGGTTAATATGTATCATGTGAGCCCTCTGGGCGTTGATGAGAGCATGATAAATGTACATTATTATTATTATTAAGTAGACAGTTCAACACAACAAAGGTAAGGGTATACGTATAAAATGGAAGAAGAAAATTAAAAAGAAGAAGATAATAAGCAGAAGTATGATAGCACTGCATGGTGATCCATTTTCCCTCACCATCTCCTCGTCATCATTACCAATCATTTGGCGTTTTACGCCCAGTCAACCAGTGCGGTTATATCAGGGCACCATCACCATGATGACTAAAAAAGATGCAAGTCCAGACGAGAAGAAGCAGAAGATGGGGAGAGAGGAAGAAAGGATTAGGAAAAGAAGGCGCCGGTGGGATCAGGTGTAACTGGAATTCTCTGCAGGCCTCTCTAAGAAATGTACCAACATTGTCTCAATTCAAATCGCAGCTAAAATTCTTCTTGTTTGCCCAGGCCTTCCTGTAGAATCTAAAGAAAGGTGTGTCTGTGTGTGGCATTTGAATGTAGATGGATGCATATGGACAGGGAGAGGGGGGAGGGAAGGGGGAGAGGGAGAGAGCATGAGAGATCTAGGCAAGAGAAGGAGGCACGGGCTGGGAGGGTGAAAAGACAGATTCATATTGGTGTCGTTGTTTGAAATCATTAATATTTTGTTAATTGTTGTATGAGTGGACGAGCGGAGACTGGTGTGCGAGTGTCATTGTGTGTGTGTGTGTGTGTGTGTGTGTGTGTGTGTGTGTGTGTGTGTGTGTGTGTGTGTGTGTGTGTGTGTGTGTGTGTGTTCTTCGATAGGCGATAATGGTAATTAAAGCTACAATAATTAAGGTTTTGTTTGCTGAAATGTATGTTCATGTGGTTTTTGTGATCAGATGTTTGTACAGCGCAGTGAGTAACTCTAGTTAAAGAATAGCGCTTTATCAGAATTAATTATTATTATTAACTGCAACTCCAAGACCCGGGAAAGGGAAAAGGTTCAAAACACGGAACAGGGCTATCACGGCCCATGCAAAACGGTCACAAGAAGACCA